>JAKSZU010000009.1:133410312-133810981 GCA_026018925.1 Tupaia tana
TTCTAGTTTAAGCCAATCAGACGGGTCCCTGGAGCTGGGTGTGCAGCCAACCTCAGCTCCCCAAACTGTCTAGCTGGGAGGAAGGGGAAATAGATACTGGTAGTGTGTTCATGTGTGTGTGTGTGGGGGGGGGGGATGGTGGGAGATGCCTATTCTCGAAGATTTTACTCAGAAAAACGATTAGTGATCAGAATGCAGAGAGCTCGACTCTGGTCATTCTTCCTTGTGGAATTTGCAAAGAGAAAGCTCCCTGTGAGTTCAGAGGTCAGGGAGGGCTTCTTGGAAGAGGCAGAACTTGGATACTGAGGACGGAGCCTGGGGAGTAGGGCAGACAAGCACCCTTTTATGTTCGGTGTGAAACCCTTCAGCTTCTCCTGGCCCTGGAACTACAGTCACTGCAGTGTGGAGTAGGCCGTGATTATGGAAGCAAAAGAGAAACCTTGACCTCGAGTCTGTGGGCTGAACTGTGTCCACCCCCTCCCCTGCCCCCAAATCATATGTTCAAGTCCTAACCTCATCATCTCAGAATGTGACAGTATTTGGAGACAAGGTCTTTAAAGGGGCAGTTAAGTTAAAATGAGGTCATGGGGGTAGTCACCATCCAATATGAATGGTGATGTAGTTTGAATATGTTCCCCCCCACCCCCTCCAACCCCATTCATGTGTTTAGATTTGGTCATAATGGAATTAGGAGGGTGAAAACTTGATCTACTTACAGTATTGAAAGGGAATAATTTTGGGGGGAGATTAGGATTGTGGTCCTCAGGGCAAGGCCCCCATGATTGGGTGGGTTTCTAAAAAGAGGGACACACTTGGAACCTAGACTGCGCTCTCTTGCTTGCTGCTGTGTTGGGATACAGCCAGAAGACCCCCACCAGAGACGGCCCCTAGACCCTGGACCTCCAAACCGTGAGCTAAATAAACCTCTTTTTGTTTGTTTTGCTATAGGGCATGTGCATTAGCTGGAGAGAGACAGAGAAAGAAAGAGAGAGAGAAAAACAGAGCGAGAAAGAGGAAAGCCTCCCCGGGCAGGGTGGTGGTGGTGGTGGTGTTGGTGGTAGTGGTGGTCATGTTGCAATCCCTTCTCCACCATTCTCCTTTCGGAATTTTGGGCATGTTTTTCAAGCCTCCAGATCTGGGACTCAAACTGCAGAGTCGGCTATGTGGGATCCAGCTGTCTTAACAACCATGTCACCAACTGGCTCACCTCTATTTTTATACACCTGATTACAGGTATTTTCTGTTAATACTAATGGAATGAACTAGAACAACTGGCGTTCTAATAGGAAGAGGAAACTAGGACTCAGGAGGTCACAGCGAGAAGCTGGCCCTGTATCAGCCATGGGGAACCCTGTGACTCCTTGATCTCGAACTTCTAGCCTCCAGGACTGTGACAAAATGTACCTCAGTTGTTTCAGCCCCTCAGTCTGTGGGACGTTGTTAGGAGAGCTCTAGGAGACTAATAGTACTGGTTTCAAAAGCTACCAGAGGATGGGAAGCAGCAGTTAGCGTAATGGCTATGTCGCTGGACTCCCACGTAGTCGACCGCGGTTCACGTCCCGGACCCGGTGGCTTAAAACTCACGCTGGGCGCGTGTGCGTGCGTGCCCAGGATCCTGAGAGGAGAATGGAGGAGAAGGGATTGCGGTGTGACCATCCCCTCTGGGGGGTGATTTCTCGCTTTCTGTCTCTCTGTCTCTCTCTGTCTGTCTGGCGAGCGCAAGCGCCCTATAGCGAAAACCTCTAAAAAAAAAAAAAAAAAAAAAAGCTACCAGAGGATCAGCCAGTGGCAGGGTGGCTAAGGCAGCTGGATCGCACACAGCCAATTTTGAATCTCGGACTGGGCATCTTGAAAAACTACTCCAGGCTGTGTGCATGGGTGCCTCAAATCCCCAGAGAATGGAGCAGAAGGGATTGCAGGCGGCCATGCCCCTTGGGGTGTACTTTCTCACTTTCTGTTCCCTTCCCCCGCCCCATTGCTTTCTCTGGAGAATGCATGTACTCTGTAGCAAATTTTTTTTTCTTTTTTTTGGAAAGGTTTTTGCTATAGGGTGCGTGCGCTCGCCAGACAGATGGAGAGAGACATAGAGACAGAAAGCGAGAAATCACCCCCCAGGGGGGATGGCCACGCCGCAATCCCTTCTCCTCCATTCTCCTCTCGGGATCTTGGGCACACACGCACATGCGCCCGGCATGAGTTTAAGCCACCGGGTCTGGGACTCGAACCGCGGTCGACTACGTGGGAGTTCAGCGACATAGTCTTTACGCCAACTGCTGGTCCATCTGTAGCAATTTTTTAAAAAAATTTTTTTAAACATTTTTTTAAAGCTACCAGGAAGTCCACCTGTTGTTGCCCCTTCCTGGGGGGCTGGCTCCCAGCAAGATGCCATCAGGGGGTTCCCTCCTACCCACCTGCTATCCCATACTCCAACGGCAGGGGCTTCTTCATTCTCTGAACCGTCTAAGAGTTACACCCTCACCCTCCCCTCCCAGGGTAGACTTTTGCAGGAGAGGAAGCCAAATGCAGCTGTTTTTCTTGAACTAGGAGATGGAATTTTCCCCGATGTAAAAATAATGGTGCCCAATTCTTGTGGGAGGTGGACGGAGTTGGCGCTGGCGCTGCAGGTCTTTCTTTTCCTCCGAAATAGCCCCACAATGGCCTCATTTTCTCAAACTTGCAACTCAGCGAGTACTTAGCCTTCAGCAAGAAGAAGCCACTCTGTGAAAGTCGAGAAGGGAGAGGTCCATTTGTCAGCGCAGGCGGCCACTCAAGGCGTAGGAATGGAACGGCTCCCTAAGTACTTGTCCACCGGCCTTTGCGGTCAGGCATGGAGCTACGCATGGACTCACAGTGGAAGGTGGGGATGCGCGTGCAGATGGACTGTGGCTTCCCCTGCGCCTGGTGAACATGTTGCAGGACAAAATGGGGTATGGGGGTAGGAGGGAAGAAGAGGTTGCAAACCAGGGTCCTGGGGCCCGAACCCTCATGGGAGGAGCAGAGGAGGAGCCCTGAGAAGCCAGGGCTGTCAGGAAAGGACTGGGGACACTCAGAGCAAGGCACAGTGGGAGGAAGGGAAGCACTATTCTCATTGGCCTCGGACAAGGCCCTATGAGGATGCTGCTTGTGAGCAGATCCTAATAGACTTGACCCTCACACGTAAGCCTCGGGGGCCCCCCTTCCCCTCACCCTACCCCAAGTCCTCAGATCCAGCTTCATATGGACATCTTTCACATGAAGGCCAACAGAGGAGGTCCCAGGCTGCTTTTTCTCTCCCATTCTGGAAGATGCTGGAAGGATTTCTGAGCACACATTTTTAAAAATGTATTTTGCAATTGCCAGAGAGTACTCATCAAAGGCAGAGTAAAAGCATGTACCAAGGGGCGGTAGGATGGCCACAATGATTTTCCTTCTATTTCTCCTTCCCTTCAGGATTCTGGGCACACATGCGCATACCCAATGTGTCTTTCAAGCTGCTGGGGTCTCCATTCAGATTGTGGCCAGCCGTGGGGTCCAGCTATGGGATCTGGTCCACGCTGTGGAGCACTTAACCACTGTGCTACAGGGCCGGCTCTCTGAGCGCTCATTTTTTTGAGAGGTTTTTTGCTATGGGGCGCATGCGCTCACCAGAAAGAGAGAGACAAAGAGACAGAAAGCGAGAAATCACCCCCCAGGGAGGATGTTCACGCCGCAATCCCTTCTCCTCTATTCTCCTCTCGGGATCTTGAGCATGCATGCACATGCGCCCGGTGTGAGTTTAAGCCACCGAGTCTGCGACTCAAACCACAATTGACTACAGGGGAGTCCAGCAACATAGCCATTACTCCAACTGCTGGTCCCAGCACTAATTTTTTTTAAACAGATTTTTGCTATAGGGCACGTACACTCGCCGGAGAGACAGAGACAGCAAGCGAGAAATCACCCCCAGCGGGGAAGACCATGCCCCAATTCCTTCTCTTCTATTCTCTTCTTGGGATTTTGGGCACACACGCACTTGGACCCAATTGCTGGGTCCAGAACTTGAACTGTGGCAGACTGTGGTAGTCCAGCGACATAACTGTTATGTCATCTGCTGGGCCCAAAGCACTCTTTTTTCTTTTTTTTTAGAATGATTTATTTAATTTAATTTTATTTATTCATTCATTTATTTTAATTTGACCAGAGAGAGACACACACACACACACACAGAGAGAGAGAGAGAGAGAGAGAGAGAGAGAGAGAAACAGAAAGCAAGCCACCAGGTCTGGGACTCAAACTATGGTTGGCCATGTGGGAGTGTCCAGCGCCTTAACCACCATGCCACCTGCTGGCCCCAAGCACTCATTTTTTAATGGGGTTATAAAAGCTCTACAAATCAGCCTGTTTTGTAGTGTGGGAGACAAGGGTGATCAGGGTCATAAATAGGGGTGACTGTGGTTCTTCCAGTGGGAACTGGAAAGAGAATCTTTCTGAAGCATTTTGAGCTCCCAGTAGAATGTTCCTTCTCTGACAAGGGTTTCCCTTCCATCATCGTGTGGTCTTCCTCTCATACTCCAACCTTGGCTCTGGGGAAGTGGGGGCAGCAACTGTGGGGGTTTGTGCCAAGGGTTCGAGAGTCCAGTAGGCCAGCTCAGCCGTGGTGGTGTGTGCCACTGACGATGCTGTACTCCACAGACTAGGACCGTGGGGGTGGGGGGCCAGTTGAGGGGTGCCGGAAGGGCTGTGTTTGAATGACCCAACCTAAACACTGGGCCTGGAGGCACAAGCCCGTAGTCCCAGCGACTCTGCAGGCTGAGGCAGGAGGATCAAGACAGCAAGAACCTGTCTTTTTAAATTTTTTATGAGAGATTTTTGCTATAGGGCATGTGCGCTAGCCAGAGAGACAGAGAGACAGAAAGTGAGACATCACTTTCTGGTTGCGTGGTCACACTGCAGTCCCTTCTCCCCCATTCTCCTCTTGGGATTTTAGGCATGCACACACATGCGCCTAGCATGTTTCAAGCCTCCGGATCTGGGACTTGAACCGCAGTCAACCATGTGGGAGTCCAGCGATGTAACCATTATGTGTTGGGGCCATCTGCTGGTCCCAAGAACCTGTCTTTTAAAATCGTCATCATAATGGGGGACCAGCAGTTAGCGTAATGGCTATGTCGCTGGACTCCAACGTAGTCAACCGCGGTTCGAGTCCCAGACCCGGCGGCTTAAACTCACACTGGGCGCCCGTGTGTACGTGCCCAAGATCCCGAGAGGAGAATGGAGGAGAAGGGATTGCGGCGTGGCCATCCCCCCTGGGGGGTGATTTTTCACTTTCTGTCTCTGTCTCTCTCTGTCTTTCTGGCGAGCGCATGTGCCCTATAGCAAAAAAAAAAAAAAAAAAAAAAAAAAAAAAAAAAAAAAAACCTCTGTAAAAAAAAAAAAAAAGATAAAATTGTCATCATAATGAAAGCATCTAAGGGGTTAATCTGGGAGAGGATCTTTGGGCTTTGCAGCCATCATGGGGATGGAGGAGGCTACAGGTCTCTGAGAGGCATCCTTGAGATCAGGGGGAGCTCCTGTCCTTCCTAGTAGGGCACAGAACCCATGCACTCCACTCCTCAGGGTCACTTGACCCTGGCTGCTTTGTGCATTTCTAGGGAGTCCCTTCATACCCCCTGCTCCTCCTTCATCTCTCTCTCCTCGCCTCCTTCTTTCTCTCCCCAACGGGAGATCTCCCTGCCAGTTCCTTGTTTCCCCTGCAGTCTGATGAGAGCTGCCTGCGTCAGGAGTAAGTCTCCTGGCAAAGCAGCTGCAGGAGTCGAAATCCATTTTTATTCTGCCCATTATTCATTATTGCTATTTCTGCTGCTCATTACCAGCTTGGCCAACTCACGGGAAGAGCCGCTCCTCTGAGTATTTCCCACGGAGGGGTCTGCATGAGCACCACCACGCCCCCCGCCCGAAATACACCCACCCAGGGTTGGAAATGGGGAACCCTCAGGTTCCTGAGCCAGGTTTGTTCCCTGCTGGCTTCGCAGAATCCAGAAGGCACCACCGGGCAGGCCAGATGGGACCATGCCGAGGTACTCTCCCCACCCCTCCCGAGGCTGCTGTACTGGGCCGTTTATGTGCGTTGCACTTTCAAAGCCCTTCAGGGCTGGCTCCATGTTGCAGTGGTAACGTGCTGTTCACACGAAGCTGAATCCAGACGGAAGCTCAGAAGCTTGCAGAGTTGGTTCCCGGGTCAAGCTGTACACGCTGGGTGAGTGTGCCCGTAATTCTGGCTGGCTGGGAAGGCCGGAGGTGGATCTCAGCAGGAGACTCTATTGGGAGTGCTTACCTGCCCCTCATCTCTCATTCTCATGGAGGAAATGAATAAACATAAAAACAAAACTAAACAGTACAGTTAAGACTTACCGTATAGGGGCTGGCAGGTGATGTGGTGGTTGAGGCTCTGTACTGTCACGTGGCCGACCACAGTTCAAGCCCCAGACCTGGCAGTTTGAAAATCACAACAAATAAATAGATAGATAAATAAATAAATAAATAAATTTTAAAAAAGATTCAATATATGTACAGTAAAGTTTACCAATCTTGAGTGTATGGGTTCATGGCTTTTAACAATTAACAGTTGCCGGAGGGCATGTGTGTTCACTTGAGAGAGTCAGAGAGACAAAGGGGGAGAGGGAGAAAGCACCCTCCCCAATGGGGCACGATGCTGCAATCCCTTCTCCTTTTCTCCATCCTGTTGGGGATTTGAGACATGCACACATGTACCCCCAGTGTGTGTGTGTGTGTGTGTGTGTGTGTGTGTGTGTGTTGTGTGTTTTAAGGATTTTGCCATAGGGCACATGTGCTCGCTAGAGAGAGAGAAAGAGACAGAGAGAGGGAAAGTGAGAAATCATCCCCCAGGGGGATGGCCACACCGCAATCCCTTCTCCTCTGTTCTCTTCTTGGGATTTTGGGCATGCATGCACACACGCCCAGTGTGATTTTCAAGCTGCTGGGTCCGGGGCTTGAACCGTGGTTAACCATGTGGGAGTCCAGCACCTTAACCACCACACCAACTGCTGCCCCTATGTAGTGCGTTTTCTAAGACATCAGGGCTGAAATTAGAACAACATGGTCAGTCATGTGGGATCCAGGTCTGCTAACCACTAGGCCACCAGGCCAGCCTACTCTATGGCTTTTTGCATATGTATAGGCCACAGTCACCAGGTCAGGATGCAGGTCATGTTCAGCAACTCGTCAGCTCCTGGTTGCTGTCCCTCCAGAGGTGACTGTATTCTGGCTTCTAACAGTATAGACTTATCTGGTTTTGAACCTCATATAAACAGAATCCTATGATGTGTACTTTTGGTGTCTGGCTCCTTTTATTTTTTTCAAAGAGAGAGAGAGAACATCAAAAATCACCCCCCAGGAAGAATGGTCATGCCACAATCCCTTCTCCTCCATTCTTGTTTCAGGATTTGGGACATGCACACACATATGCCTAGCGTGTTTTTCAAGCCGTTGAGTCTGGGACTTACACCTCTCAGTCAGCCATGTAGGATCCAGAAGCCTTACCCTCTACACCACTGGCTGGCCCTGTCCGGCTCCTTTTGCTCAACATCATCTGTAATGTTCACCTATGTTGTTGCATGTAGCAGTGTTTTGTTCCATGTTGATGCCATGTAGTAGCCTGGTGTGTGTGTGTGTGTGTGTGTGTGTGTGTGTGTGTGTTTGGAGAGGTTTTTGCTATAGGGCGCGTGCGCTCGCCAGAAAGACAGAGAGAGACAGAGAGATAGAAAGTAAGAAATCACCCCTCCAGGGGGGATGGCCACTCCGCAATCCCTTCTCCATTCTCCTCTCGGGATCTTGGACATGCAAGCACACGTGCCCGGCGTGAGTTTAAGCCACCAGGTCTGGGACTCGAACCGCGGTTGGCTACATGGGAGTTCAGCGACATAGCCATTACACTAACTGCTGGTCCCATGTAGTATAGTAGCCTGTTGTATGAATATACCACGACTGGCTGATCTGTTCTTCTGCCGACGGGCATTTGGTTGCTTCCGGTATAGGTGATTAGGAATAAAACTGCAGTGGGCATTTGCGTGCATGGCTTCTGATGGACACAAGCACTCATGTTTCTTGGCTATATACTTTGAAATGAAATTTTTGGGCCATAGGATATGCAATAAAGCCATGTCTGGTTTTTCAAAGAGCAAGCCAAAAAAGGGCAAAATGCTTAGATCAAAGATCTGAAAGATAAAATGATGGCATTTCAGTCATTATGTGGGTGGGAGGTATTTTTGCTCACATGTGTGTGGTAGATTGTTACAAATATGGCTCCTAATGAGTCATACCTCCCAATATCCACATACATGGCTGGTCCCCTCCCATACTGAATTGGAGTTTGGTCACATGACTTGCTTTAACCAATGGCAAGTCAGCAAGCATGATGTCAGGAGGATTTGAGAAATGCTTGAGCATTGAGGCTTTTCTACTGCTGTGGTCTGAATGTTTGTGCTCCTCCCCCAATCCATAGGTTAGAATCTAATACCCAATGCGATAGTATTAAGAGGTGGGGCCTTTACAAGGTAATTTGGTCATGAGGGCTCTACTCTCATGAATGAGATTAATGCACTTATGAAAGAAGCTTCAGGGAGCCTGCTTTCCCCTTCCACCATGTGAGGCTGCAGCAGCAAGGGACCATCTCTGAAGCAGAGGGAGATCACTCACCAGATGCTGAATCTGCTGGCACCTTGATTTTGGACTTCCTGGTCTCCAGAACTGTGAGCAATGAATTTCTGTTGTTCAGAAATGACTCAATCTAAAGTATTCTGCTATAGAACCCAGGACAGACTAAGACAGCTACTTCATCACTGTCCTTGCCATGTGGAAAAAGCCTGGCCTAGCCTTCTTGAGATGAAAAGAACATAAGGAGAGAATGCTCCAGATTTGGGGGGTTGGGGAGGGAAATTTGGGAGGTTGTTTGTTATCTCAGGATAACCTAGCCTATAGAGAAATTGGTACCAGAAATGGGGTTTCAGCCATAACAACAACAATAACCAAGCCCCTAAGATGTGTGGTACTGGCCTAGGTGGGGTGGCAGATGGCAAGGAGGTTGGAAGGATAGTGCCTTACGATAGGCAGTTGTTGAACATGTAGTAAAACTGGGACGGGTCTTGTCGCTGTCATTGCTTCCTCCCCCACTGTCTTCTGCTCAAATTCTATGATGTTCTTATCTGCCTCAGTGTGAGTCTTCTCTTTTGTATAACTTGCCTTTGTCTTGTCTTCCGTTCTCTCTCCCTGTTTAGGCCTTTTAATTCTAACACCCTTTAACTCTAGTCCGACAGGCAGGAGAGAAGAGAAACTATTTGAAGGTAGTGGCTCAGGTTTAAAACCTAGACTCCCAAACATCAGTTTCAAAAAAAGAGTCTTGGGGGCCAGCAGGCGGCATGGTGGTTAAGGATGCTGGACTCCCACATGGCTGACTGCGGTTCAAGTCCCAGACCTGGCAGCTTGCTTTCTCACTTTCTCTCTCTCTCACTCTGTCCCTCTCTGGTCAAAATAAAAAATAACTAAATAAATAAAGTTAAATAAAATAGTTCTTAAAAAAAAATGAGCCTTTAAGGGCCAGATAGTAGCACAGGGGTAAACCACAAACCACAACTTAAGGCCAATCCACATGGGAAGGTTCCTGGTTCGTGTCTGGAGACTTCCCTGAGCACCCTGGGTACACGTGTACCTCTGACCCAGGGTTGGCTGAAGTTGGGGGTGCATGGCTGTGTTGGGACCCTGTCGAGGGTGCTGTCTCTCCCTCTCTCTCTCTCTCTCTCTTGCTCATGAAAGAAAGAAATGGATAAACACACAGCGAGCCTTTAGAACGATTCTCTTCATGACCCATCTGGGCTGCTGAAGCATTGACGTAGATCTTTAGAGAGCTGGATTACCAAGTCAGACCGTGACTTGTACACGACTGGTTGGTTGATTACTCCGTGACAGTGTATTAATGATGTGCGATTCCTATGAACATTGGACTTGGGGGTCCGCTGACCCCTCACTTCTCCTTCTAGCCCTGCTGCTACCAGCTGTGTCCTTTCAGACATCACTTCGACGCTGTGAGCGCTCCTTATTTGTTGCCAGCTCTCCGTGGGGACAGTAACTCTGGCCCTGCCTTCACAGCGTGCTTGTGAGATGGATGGAATGACGCGGGCGGAAGGCAATACTGTTCTCATCTCCGGGAACCGCCGTTGGCACGAATTGTTTCACTTTGGGGCGATGGGTTCTGAGTTTCTCAAGGTCATTTTGCTTTATGGCCTCTGTCTTTAGCAGTCCACATAAATTTGGTGTGTTCAGAAGTGACAGTGGTCTCTGGAAGCCTTCTCTCGTTATCTCTTGCTGTATTTTCAAACCGTTGGTGTTATCTACAGGGCCCGTTGTCATCCGTAAGAGGCTCTCGGCTCGTTTCAGGAAGAATGGTTTGAGTGTTGGTCTCCTTACCTGCCGGCACTGAATCATAATCGTAGGTGGCAGCAAAGTTGTTTTCACGTTAGAGCTTCTCTTGGGGTCAACCAGAGGGGGTTCTGTTTTTGAGAATTATTTATTTATTTTATTTTATTTATTATTATTATTTTTAAATTTGCCATAGGGCACATGTGCTCACCAAAGAGAGACAGAGAGAGAGGGAAAGTGAGAAAGCAAGCTGCCAGGTCTAAGACTCAAACTGTGGTTGGCCATGGGGGAGTCCAGCACCTTAACCACTATGCCACCTGCTAGCCCCAGAGGTGGGTTCTTTTTCTTCTTCTTCTTTTTTTTTTTTTTTTTTTTTTTTTTGAGAGGTTTTTGCTCTAGGGCACGTGCACTCGCCAGACAGAGAGAGACAGAGAGACAGAAAGCGAGAAATCATCCCCTGGGGGGATGGCCACGCTGCAGTCCCTTCTCATCCATTCTCCTCTCGGGATCTTGGGCACGCACGCACACGCGCCCGGCGTGAGTTTAAGCCACTGGGTCCGGGACTCAAACTGCGGTCGACTACATGGGAGTCCAGTGACATAGCCATTACACCAACTGCTGGTCCCAGTGGGTTCTTAATTTACAGCTTCAGGAGGTTTCATGATCATGTGGAAAATTCTGAGGGAGAAGTCACACTCTTTGTGTATACAGGCATGCCTTGTTCTGGGAAGAGAGGTCACAGGTTCCATTAGATCCATACAAATGGGCCCCAGAAAACTGAAACCCTGAAACCTTCAGGCCTAAGCCTCAACTGTGAGACTGGGCTTCTACCACAGCAGTGTGAAGCTACTCGTGTTGAGAACTGTTCCAAAAAGGAAACGGCCCGAGGTATTTGGGTCTACCACAGCTAGATCCAGTTGTCAGCAGGTGCAAAGCCATGTCCCTGTCAGGACGGATGCTGTTCCCTCCTGGCTGATCCAGGTGTGAGCTCCTGGTGCCAGATGGCAGTGCAGTTTGGTAAAAGTGTAGCTCAAGGAGGGACCAGCAGTTAGTGTAATGGCTATGTCGCTTGACTCCCACGTAGCCGACCGCAGTTCATGTCCTGGACCCGGTGGCTTAAAACTCACGCCGGGTGCGTGTGTGTGCGTGCCCAAGATCCCGAGAGGAGAATGGAGGAGAAGGGATTGCGGCATGACCATCCCCCCCGGGGGGGTGATTTCTCGCTTTCTGTCTCTCTGTCTCTCTCTGTCTGGCGAGTGCACATGCCCTATAGCAAAACCTCTTGAAAAAAAAAAAAGAGTGTAGCTCAAGGAACAGATGGGAGGGGCTCCCACCCTTGTGTTATGCTGAGCAGTATAGACACTGTAGAGGGGGAATGATTTTACCCCCCTTTCTCTTGTTCTCTTTTTTTGGAGGGGGGTGATTTTTGCTATAGAGCATGTGTGCTCGTTAGAGAGACAGAGAGAGAGAAAGTGAGAAATCATCTCCCAGGGGGTATGGCCACGCCATAATCCCTCCCTTCCACTCTCCTTTCGGGATTTTGGGCACGCATGCACACGTGCTAAGCATGAGGTTTTTTTTGTTTTCGTTTTTTTTTTTTTTGGAGATGTTTTTGCTATAGGGCACGTGCACTTGCCAGAAAGACAGAGAGAGACAGAGAGACAAAAAGTGAGAAATCACCCCCCAGGGGGGATGGCCATGCCACAATCCCTTCTCCTCCATTCTCCTCTTGGGATCTTGGGCACGCACGCACACGTGCCCGGCGTGAGTTTAAGCCACCGGGTCCGGAACTTGAACCGCGGTCGACTACATGGAAGTCTAGCGACATAGCGATTACGCTAACTGCTGGTCCCACCAAGCATGAGTTTTAAGCCACCAGGTCTAGGACTTGAACCGCAGTCGACCATGTAGGAGTCCAGCGCCTTAACTTCTGCCAGCAGCTGGCCCCCCTTCCTCTGTCTTTAAAAGACCATTTCTCCTCCTTTCTAAGGCACAAACGCCAACCTCACAGTAGCAGTAGAAGAGCTGAACATTTTGACTCAATAGACGTTGACGAAACAAACAGCTCCAATGGAACGCTTCCAACAATGGTTGCTCTTTTGTTTTATTTTTATTTTTTAAATTGATGCCAGAGATGAAAGGGAAGTGTGTAGAATTACACAAATGACTTTTCAATAAACACTTTGCTGAGAATTAAATATCAGGGCCAATCCCTTTTAAAAAAATTTCTCCCATGAGCACGAGAAAGAGATAGAGAGGGAGAGAGAGAGAAGAAAGAGAGAGAGAGAGAGAGACAGAAAACACGACATCCTCAGCAGGGCCCTGACGCCACGATCCACCCCAGCCTTGGCCAGCCCCGATCGTTGGCACATGCACGTCAGGTGTACTCAGGGAGGTCCTTAGACTCAAATCCAGAACCTTCCCATGTGGGCCAGCCTCGCAGAACATGGTGTTTTACCCCATACCCAGTCCTGAATAAACAGGAATCGATACGGGGACTGACTTTCTCTGCACAGTTTGGAGTTCTGCTCACGGCAGAGCCTGAACATGGCGAACTAGGACAGGGGACTTGGTGTGCCGCAGCGCTGGCTCTGGGCTGAATGACCAGGGGACTGAGCTGATCAAGCGTGCATAACAGGGAGAGGCCACTTGATGCTTATGGTGGAGTAGAAAGCGTTTTATCCTGAGATGAATAGGGTTTCCCTAGTCATGACCAGTCCACCCCCTATGGAGAACATTTGGAAATGTGGGATTTTTAAGGTTTTTGCCATAGGGCGCTCACCAGAGAGACAGGGAGAGACAGTGAGAAGGAAAGTGAGAAATCACTCTCCAGGGTGGATGACTCTGCCCCAGTCCTTTCTCCTCCAGTCTCCTCTCGGGATTTTGAGCATGCATGCACACACGTCAGACATGAGTCTCAAGCCACCAGGTCTGGGACTCTAAACATGGCTGGCCATGTGGGAATCCAGTGTCCAGTTTGTTATACGGTATGTGCGCTTGCTGGGGGAGATAGATGAGAGAGAGAGAGAGTGAGTCAGACAGACAGAGAGAGAGAAAGTGAGAAAGCACCCCTTGGAGGGATGGCCATGCTGCAAACCTTCTCTTTCATTTCCCTTGTCAGATTTTTGGGCATGCACACACATGTGCCCAGTATATTTTTCAAGATGCCAGGTCCTGGACTCGAACTGCACAGTCTACCATGTAAGGTCCAACCATCTTTATGACACACCACCTGGCTGGCTCCAAAGTGTGTATTGTTGGTTGTCACGATGACTAGAAAGGGCTACTAGCAGTGAGTGGACATGGGGCCAAGGACACCGAACAGCTTACAATGGGGCAGGGAGTAGGGGAGCCGTCTCCTACAATGGGGATTTGTCCAGGCCAGTTGCCACTGGTGCTCTGCTGGCCGGTGTGGCTAGGAGCTGAGAAGTAGGTACCAAGTAGCATTTGGAGACTAAGAGTCATTTTTCAAGGTGACCCAAGGATTGGGGTGGGGACTACTCTGAGGCGGAGAACTAGTGAACCCATGGAAACTCTGTGCTTCTGCAGCCCGGGAGGCTGTGGGTCAGGCTGAGGCCAGCTGGAGGGAGGAGTGAGGGTCAGAAGGAGGGGACAGAGTGCCAGGGAGCCAGTCAGTGGAGGGTGAGAGAGAAAGCCAGAAAGAAAGCCTGGGGCTACAAATGGGCCGCTGATTCAGTGGAGGTTGGGCCTCCCATGGAGAGGCAGCTGGGAAGCCTGAGAAGCCTGGGATTTCAGATGGGACTGAATCAAAGGGCTGTCCCAGAGAAAAAGGCAGAGGGGGACCTCGCGGAGGCCAGGCAGGCCTTGGTTGGACAGGCAGGGTCCCGTTGCTGACTTTATTCTACTCTGCCCCCTGGGTCTCCAATTCTTCGGGGGAGGGACCTGGCCTCTGGCTCTGCTGGCACCCAGGAGGGTCCAAGGCAACAAGAGGACATGCCAAAGTGGCAGGTCCCCTGGCATGGCCTCATTGGCTGCAGGCTGTGGGAGTTGCCTCCGGGAAGTATGTCCCACGCACCTTCATGCACATGAAGGACCAGGGCACCCTGAGGCCTGCACCATTCAGATACTTCATGACAGACAAGGCTAAAGGGTCTTACAAGCCAACCATTGCTGTCCCCCGCTTGCCCGGCCTGTGTCCCAGAGCTCTGTGTTTGGGCCAAGCCAAGGGACTTTCAAAACAGGTATTGAAGTCAGCCCTTAGTGGGTGACTCGTCTTCTGTGCACCCGTGGTTTGCCAGTGGCAGGGACAGAACTCAAGCACCACACGGGGAGGTGACTTCCCATGAGAGCTGGGGGAAGGGACTGGGGCCCAGCTGCTGATATTTTTACAAAACAATGTAGGACCGACCTGGTGACCTCAGCGTGATGGAAAAAGACGGTCAGTGGCGTGTGTGCCAGGAATGGCGTGTTTCTCGGCCCACCTGTTAGGAAGCAGACAGGGAGCTGTTGAGTAATACCGTCAGGGCACACAGCCCTCGAGTGCCCGCCGCGTGCCTGCCGCGGTCCTGAGCACTCACTCAGTCCTCCAGCCACGTGGAGGGCTCCAGTACGGTTTCTGGGTCAGAGATGAGGAACCCGAGGCAGACGTTGGACCGTTCAGGAGCGATGGGAAAAGGTGAATCCTCAACACCCAGGCCTGCTGCCAGGAGCCGCGAGACAGGTCTTGCGGAGTGGGATGTTCGTGTACTTGTGTGAGGGCATGCGTGTGCACACACCCACACCATTGTGCTTTGGCTTGCATCCCAGATATCTATTACTGCATGATGAATCATTCTAAAATTCAGTGACCTCACAAACAAACAAACAAACAGAAAAGCTTCGCTACTGTGTTACTGTGTTATTATTCTCTCTCTCACTGTTCTGGGGGTTGACTGTATTCAGCTAGACATTCCTGCACCCCGTTTCTCATGCAGTTGCCATCACACAACGCCTGGGGCTGAAGGCATATTAAAGGCTTCCTTCCTCACGCATACGTCTGGCATCCATGCTGGCTGTCAGCGGAGACCTCAGCTGGGGACATCGCCCTGTGGCTTCTGCATATAGTATGGGCTTCTCCACAGTATGGCGACTTTTTTTTCTTTTTTTTTTTTCCTGGAGAGGTTTTTGCTACAAGGCGCGTGTGCTCGTCAGAAAGACAGAGAGAGGGACCAGCGGGTGGCATGGTGGTTAAGGTGCTGGACACTCCCACATGGCTGACCACGGTTCGAATCCTGAGCCTGGTGGCTTCCTTTCTCACTTTCCTCTCTCTCTTTGTGTCTTTCTCTGGTCAAATTAAAATGAATGAATGAATGAATGAATGAATAAATAAATCTTTAAAAAAAAAAAAAAGAAAGACAGAGAGACAGGAAGCAAGAAATCACCCCCCGGGGGGATGGCCACACCGCAATCCCTTCTCCTCCATTCTCCTCTTGGGATCTTGGGCATGCACACACACGTGCCCGGAGTGAGTTTAAGCCACCGGGTCCGGGACTCGAACCGCGGTCGACCACATGGGAGTCTAGCGATGTAGCCATTACGCCAACTGCTGGTCCCGGTGACTGGTTTCTAAGAGTAACTCCTGAGATGAAGAAAGTCCTATAGAGACACTTCTGCTATTGTCACAAATATGCCCAGATACAAAGGGAGGAAACATACACCCCAGCCCTCCATGAGAAGAGTGACAGGAGATTGTGAAAAGTGCATGAAAAATGTAATCTTTTTTCTTTTCTATTCTTTTCTTTGCTTTTCTTTGCTTTTCTTTCTTTTCTTTCTTTCTTTCTTTTTTTTTTTTTTTTTCAATCTTGAAAGGGCCTCAACTCTCTGTGATTCATTCTGGAGTCAGGGGCGCTGGTGACAAATGCTGACTATGTAAGGACTCAGAGCCTGTCCTGTGGCCCTCTGTTCTGTTTCCATCATGGCTTCCCTGCTAGACCAGGCACTGAGCTGGAGGTTGGAATACAAAACCCCAGCTCCCGGGGAAGACAGAAACCGTCAGCCATAAGAAGATAGTTTCCCCACACCTTGAGTCCTGAAGGATTGCCACTTTCAGCTTTTATGAATGTATGTGGATGAGGCCCCTTAGCCCAGGTGAGGAGACAGTGGGGTTTATCAGGTTTTGAAAGCTTCATCTCCCCTAAACTGTTCTCCCTTAATCCTGTGTGGGCCTGGCCTTGTTTTTCTCTGTTCTTTGTTGTTATGGGCTAAAATATGACTCCCCCAGTTCATATCATTAAAAAAAAATTTTGTCAGAGTGAGCGTGCACTCACTAGAGAGAGAGTGAGAGAGAGAGAGAGAGAGAGAAAGCATCCTCTAATGGGGTATGATCACGTCATAATCCCTTCTCCTCCGTTTCTCTATCCTATCAGGATTTTGGGCATGCACACATATGTGCCAAGTGTGTTTTTCAATTCACTGTGTCCAGGACACGAACAGTGCTGTCCTCCATGTTGGACTCAGCTCCTTTAACCACTAGGCCAAGAGGCTGTGCATCCCTCCCAAAAGGAAATTCATATGTTGAAGTCTTCCCTCCCAGTACCTCAGAATGTGACCTTATTTGAAGATAGATTCTTTAAAGAGATGATTAAGTTAAATGAGGTCATTAGGGTGGGCTGAATCCAATATGACTGGAGTCCTTACAAGAGAATGACATTTGGACACACGGAGAGACACCAGGGGTGTGTACACAGAGGAAAGACCATACCAGGACACAGTTGGCCATCTGTAAGCCAAGGAGACAGGGCTCAGAAGGAACCAACTCTGCCAATACATTAATCTTGGACTTCTAGCCTCCAGAACTGTGAGAAAATAAAGACCTGTTTTTGTAAACTCCCAGTCTATGGTATGTTTGTTGCAGCAGCTTTTGCAGACTGATACATTCATCTTGCATCTCCTTGAGAGAAGCCTCTTCGGGTGAGATGACCAAGGTGGCCACAGGCTCCCAGAAGGCCTCTTCTTAGATGTAATGACCTAGAAGGATGGGAGCCCCGGGGTGGGGCAACATGGCTCCTACTCCATCTTGTCTTGGCAGCACTTGGGAAGGCAGATTTGGTTGGATTAACTGGTGGCCACCCAGGAGGTGTAGATACACTAGCAAGGAACCAGCTGCAGCTGGAGGCAGGAGGCTAGCACGCAGTCAGCCAATCTGGGGGGCAGGTAGAGGTAGCAGGCAGCAGGGCAGCCTTCGACCTGGCTCCAGCCAGGCTGTGGTCTTTGGGTAACCGCCAGGCCTTATCTGACTCATATAGCTCCTTAAGCGTCCCCGAATGGGCCCCTCTGGATAGGTAGTTCAGCCTGGCTCTGTCAACACTCTGGAGCTGATGGAAGTACTGAGTGAGTGGAAAAGCACTGCCACGGTGGCCACCTGGAGCTGGGCCTGCTCTTCCTCCCTGGGCTGTTTCCACCCTATGTGAATCCAGGGCCTGCCTGGCCCCGATGCATTTTTTATTTTGCTATATTCTTTCCATTGTCCTGACGTGAATAATTTAAACTGACACAGAAAGAAAGAACAGCCCTTGCCACAAAAAGGAGGCTGTCAGCTTCCTGAACTTCTGTTTGCTTTCACCTCCTGCGCTTATGTCTTTCCTGTTCGGCTCTGTCCGCCTCATTCTGGAGCCCTTCGCTAGAGCTCTGCCTCTCGACATGCACGCACGCATGCCTGGGCACGTGCACACCCTTCTCCCCCTCCCCCAGGGTCTCTGTGGGCAGAGTATGTGACATTCACGTGTCTGTCTCCGGGATACAGCTTCTCCCCGTTAGTGGGAGTCAGCTGGCCCCTGCATTTCTCATCCTGTTTCTCATTTCCCTTCTTTCCTTTGACTCTCTCTGCTGTTTGCATATGTGAGGGAAAGGGCTGCCCCATTTGTGAAGTGACCTTATTTTACCGTCTCTTTTCACAGTCACACAGCAGCGAACATTTTGGGAAGTTGTCCTGGACTGTCCTGTTGCCAATAACAGAAATACCTGAGTCTGGGTAATTTATAAAAATACAGTGGGTTTTTTTTTTTTTGGTAGATGTTTTTGCTTTAGGGTACGTATGCTTGCTGGAGACAGAGACAAAGACAGAGAGAAAGAAAGTGAGCAGTCACCCCCCCCCCCCCCCCCCCCAGGGAGGACGTCCATGCTGCAATCCCTTCTCCTCCATTCTCCCAGGATGTTGGACACGAATGCACATGGGCCCCTCGTGGGTCTGAAGCCACTGGGTTCGGGACTTGAACTGCAGTCGGCCATGTGGGAGTCCAGTGACATAACTGCTACATCATCTGCTGGCCCCTAAAAATATAGGTTTACTCAACTCACAGTTTGGAGGACCAAGGACCAGGGGCCATGGCTGGTGGGGTCAGGAGTAAGTCTGTGTCTATTTATCTCTGCCTCCTATAAACCCATCAAGACTCAGCGGGGAGGGGGCTCCACCCTGGGGCCCAATCACTTCCTAAAGACCCCACCTTTTTTACATCACAGTTGGGAACAAGTCTCCTCTTAATGCCTTTGCAATACAACCAAATCCCAACACACAAATTTTGGAGAGACCCATTCAAACTGTAGCAAGGTTAGATGGGGGAAGGATGGAGACAGGGTAGAAGGGATGGGCTTTCCATCATTCTTCCTGGGGAGACTATGCATTTTCAGAGATATAAGGGGCAATGTGGGGGTGCAAGACACTCAGGAACTTGTGGGTCACCTGGTCCGTCCGTGGAGCTGCAGCTGGCCATTGGTATTGTCTGGAGCGCAGCCCTGGCCTCCGTTAGGCTTGAACCAGGAAGCAGGCTTTATTTTTCAGGAGAGGGCATAGCCAGGATTTCCTGAAGATTCTGGCCGCCAGCCTGCAACCCGGCCCTGTCCAATGGAAATAGAATGGGAGCCACAAATGTGAGCCACACATGTAGTTTGCAAACGTTTGAGTAGCCACATTAACGGGGCAGAAAGAAACAGGTGAAATTCATTGGAATAATATATTACATTCAGTATTTAACCTGGTGTATCCCAAATATCATTTCAATGGGACATTGAAGCTAAATTATTATTATTATTTTTCTTTTTTTGGAGAGTTTTTTTGCTATAGGGCATGTGCGTTCGCCAGAAAGACAGAGAGAGACAGAAAGCGAGAAATCACCCCCCAGGGGGGATGGCCATGCCGCAATCCCTTCTCCTCCATTCTCCTTTCGGGATCTTGGGTATGCATGCACATGTGCCTAGTGTGAGTTTAAGCCACCGGGTCCGGATCTCGAACCGCGGTCGACTACATGGGAGTTCAGTGATATAGCCATTATGCTAACTGCTGGTCCTGAAGCTAAATGGTTAACGAGCTATGTGACTTCCCACCCGGGAACTGAGTCTTTGAAATCCGGTGTGTACTTCAAACTCACAGCAGATCTCAGCCTGGACGGGCCACTTTTCAAGTGCTCGGTAGACATAGGTGGCTAGTGGCTCTCAGACAGGAGACAGGACAGGGCAGGTCTAGCCTAAGCAAGCCTGAGGCCTGGAACCTCAGTTTGGGCCGCCTGAATGGCAGCAGTGCGAATTAGCCGTGGGTCTGCCGTGTGATGGGAAAGACTCTGAGTTGATGTGCGGGAAGTTCGCCGAGCCATTATTCTCCCATTACCATCATTAGCAGTAATCATCATTAATACGCTGGCATAGCCCACGTCCGGCCCTGTGCTGCCTGCTTCCAGTTCGCGCGGCACTCTGGGCTGGGGAATTGCTGACCTGGATTCCATTTTTTAAGGGGTGCTGAGGGTGCAGTTTGCAGGGACTCCAGGCCTGCCCCCAGCTGGGGCCTCACCTAGGTGCTTGCTCGTCCTCCTTGTACCGGTACCAGGAACCCCTCCGGTCTTCCCCTTCTATATATAGTGCTCTGTGGTGACAGCTGGCCATCTGATGATTCATTAGTCACTGTGGGCGTCTCCGGATGGAACCCTGAATTTATTCATGGGGTACTTCTGGCAGTTTCTGAACTCCTCCTAGTAAATCCTGCCTTTTCGCCATTGTCTTAAAAAAAAAAAAAAAGAAAAAGAAAAAGAAAAAGAAAACAAAACAGCTCATGGAATTTGGGGGGTTTGGTTAATTAGCAGGCCCCTAGCTGGCTGCCAGGGCTTGGCAAAACCTGCAGGACCGGGACCAGCAGTTAGCATAATGGCTATGTCGCTGGACTCCCATGAAGCCGACCACAGTTCGCGTCCCGGACCCAGTGGCTTAAACTCACGCCAGGCGCGTGTGCGTGCGTGCCCAAGATCCTGAGAGGAGAATGGAGGAGAAGGGATTGCGGCATGGCCATCCCCCCGGGGGTGATTTCTCGCTTTCTATCTCTCTGTTTCTCTCTGTCTGGTGAGCGCACACATCCTATAGCAAAAACCTCTAAAAAAAAAAAACCCCTGCAGGGCCTTGGGTACACTGTGAATGCAGAGAAGTCCATTCCTAAATTGGGGCTTGGAGTGGAGCTCCCGCCTTCGTCCTGTATCCTATGTGCCTGACTGGCCCCAGACCGCCCCTGGCAGTGGGGCCCGGGAAACGCTAGCTCCTTTCAGAAGCTGCAAGACTCCCCATCTCTTCAGTGGGGCATCAAGGACAACGCTGGCTTCAGAGCTAGCACGGCTGGGTTTCATCTCGGCTGCCGTACCCACCAGCCATGCCATCCCGGGCCAATCCTTTCTGATCTCAGTGCCTCTGCTTCCTCCTCTGTGCGATGCTCAGCCAGCAGGGCTGTCTACCCCTGACTGGGCTCCCTGGACTCCCACACAGTGGGACTCCTACCTGGTGGACTGTGGTTTGAGTCCTGGACTTGGCGGCTTGCTTTCTCGCTTTCCCTCTCTCTCTCTCTCTCTCTCTGGTCAGATTGAAAAACTAATAAGGGAACCAGCAGTTAGCGTAATGGCTATGTCGCTGGACTCCCACGTAGTCAACTGCGGTTCGTGTCCCGGACCCGGTTGCTTAAAACTTACGCCGGGCGCGTGTGCATGTGTGCCCAAGATCCCGAGAGGAGAATGGAGGAGAAGGGATTGCGGTGTGACCATCCCCCCTGGGGGGTGATTTCTCACTTTCTGTCTCTCTGTCTCTCTCTGTCTGGCGAGTGCATGCGCCCTATAGCAAAAATTTCTCTCTCTCAAAAAAAGAGTGAGGCACTGAAGTTATGCACTTCACTCCTGCTCACACAAAAAAACTAATAAGAAGTAAAATGAAATAAATAATTACTTTCAACAGAAAAGAAAAAGAAACCCCAGCTCCTTCTGGCCCACTGAGAGTGAGGGCAAAGCAGTCCCCGTGCCTAGGGCAGGTCTCCATGAGTCTCAGGGACAGCTCATTAGAAGGTGGGGAAGGGAACCTGGGGCGAGGGCTGGAGGAGATGTGGGTGGAGCAGCAGTTGTCCGTTCATCTGTCCATTACAACAGAGGGGGCCAGGCCAGCACCCCTACACGGGCTGGGGCCGGGAAGGGGGCTGGCATCCAGAGGGGGATGCTGCCCAAACCTTGCCTTTCACACCAGGCACCTCTATGAAGAGCCCGGGAAGGATAAGGGAGACTGGGGAGCTCTGGCGGAGCCCAGCCTCTGGGGGTTCCTGACATCGGGCAGGGCTGGGCAGGGCTGAGCACAGGCCTGGGATTCCAGTGGCCACCATGCAGGCAAGCCTTTCCCACAATGGTGCCAAAAATGCCTTGCCAGCCGGCTCCGGTGGCATGGTGGTTAAGACAGCTGGATCCTCACATGGTGGACCCCGTAGTTCGAGTTTCAGAGTGAGCGGTTTGAGAACAGGCCGGGTACGTGTGTGTGTGTATGTGCGTGCCCAAAAGTCCCCACAGGAGGGAGAAGTGGCTATGGGGTTGCAGCGTGACTGTTCCCTGTGGTGGCTGCTTTCTCCCTTTCTCCTTTTCTCCTCTCTTTCTTTCTCTTCGGTGAGTACACATGTTCTCTAGCACCAAAAAAAAAAAAAAAAAAAAAAAAAAAAAAAAAAGAAAAAGAAAAAAAAGAAAAGAAAGAAAGAAAGAAAAAGAAAAGAAAAAGAGAATGCTTCACAATCCATCCAATCCATCTGGGAATTTCATGCTTTTTCCCTCAGCCCAGTGGCCTTCTGTTTTCCACCTCCTTGCTCAGGGCTTGTCAGTCTCCTCCTCAGCACCCCCCACCCCACCCACCCACCCCCCGGCCAGAGCTCCCTGGGTTCTGTCTCCAGCTCTGCACCCCTCCCCACCCCATGCCACCTCACTCTTCTTTCCATCTTACAACTCCTTTCTCGCGCCATTCAACTTCTCTCCTCCGCCTCTCTGGACTTGAAGCAGTTTGGCCTGAAGGCAGGCCCCCATCGCCCTCTCTCAACCCACCCAGTGCCCTAGACCAGTGACTAGGCCGTGGGCCGTGGGCCGTGGGCCGTGGGCCATGGACTGGCGAGTCTATAACTTCGCCTCTTCCCCTAGTTTCCATTCACCCGCAAACCGGAGTTTATTTTCCACCGTCAGGAATTCAGAATTCGAATGATTTTACCACCGCTCCTTTCCTGGCGCAGCTGGGGTTGTTTTTATCACTGGGTCAGGAATCCGACTTCCTGGCTCTTCCGTCCCAGCAGCGTTCTCTCCCACCTCTCTCTTCCCTTCTCCCCTCCCCTTTCCTCTTCCTTCCCCTCCTTCTCTCTTCACCCCACTCCCCCCCCAACACACACACACAAACTATTTTGCTGTCCTCAGGGTGACAGTGACCCAGGCGAGAACCAGGGACAGGCTGCTGCCACCGGAGAGAGCAGTCCAGAGCCCGCAGGCACCCCGTCACTCAGATGTGCTCAGGAGAGTAGCCACAGCAGGCAAACGCGTGGACGCGTGGCTTGGGACTGTATTCCTGATCCGGGTACCTACTGCACCAAGCACCGTCACCACAGCAGCAGTCTTTATTATTATCGTTAACTTTAGCAAGGTTGCTAGGGACAGATGGTTGGCACAGCAATCACACACTGCTCTGCAAGGCTGGCTCACATGAGAAGGTTCAGAGTTCGAGATTGGAGACCTCCCTGAACGCACACGTTCCCTTCCTGTGATCCAGGGCTGGCTGAGGTTAGGAGTGAACCGCAGCATCATAGTCCTGTTGGGGTGCCCCTCTTCTTTTGGAAGAAAAAGAGAAACTTTTTTTGGGGGGGCACACACATGTGCCTGGTGTGAGTTTTAAGCTGCTAGGTCCAGGACTTGAACCACGGTTGACTATGTGGGAGTCCAGCGACGTAATCATTACACCATCTGCTGCTCCCCGGACCTGGAGGCTTGAGTAGTATGCAAGGCACATGTGTGTGTGTGTGCCCAAAATACCAAAAGGAGAAAGATGGGGGAGAAGGGATTGCAGCATGGGTGAGCATGGCCTATGGTGGGTACTTCCTCCTCTCCCTCTCTCTGTCTCTCTGTCTCTCTCCAGTGAGTGCCTGCTCCTTCTTTCTAGTGAAAGACAGACAAAAAAAAAAAAAAAAAGGAAAAGAAAAGAAAACCATATGATATTATCTTCGTAAACTTCCTTTTATTCCAGTTGCTCTAGCTAATGAATGTTTCGGTAGCATCATCCTCGGGTTGCCCTAGACCTGCTGTTCCATGGAGTCTCACGTCATAAGGCTTTTGCAGAACTGTGAGCATTCTGGAATCTCACTCAGGTTGCCAGGAGCACAGAACCGTCAGTCAGCCTTGCCACGGAACCGGAACCGTGCACGTGCTGCGGGCATGATCTCCAGCTCATCTGAGCGGCCCTTAACGAGGGTGTGGTGCCGCTCACCAGTTTCCCTACAAGGGTTCCCCTCCTGGGGAACGAGCTAAACATAAAAAGCTAAACATAAAAGCCCCCTCACACACACACACACACACACACACACACACACACAGAGCAGCGATTGTTATTTTTTTATTTTTCTTTTTTTGGAGAGGTTTTTGCTATAGGGCGCGTCGCCAGACAGACAGAGAGAGACAGAGTCAGAAGGCGAGAAATCACCCCCCCAGGGGGGATGGCCACACCACAATCCCTTCTCCTTCATTCTCCTCTCAGGATCCTGGGCACGCACGCACGCACACGCGCCCAGCGTGAGTTTAAGCCGCCGGGTCCGGGACTTGAACCACAGTTGACTACATGGGAGTCTGGCGACATAGCCATTATGCTAACTGCTGGTACCAACCAGCGATTGTTATTGAGCGCTTAAACTGGTCCAGCCTCTCTGCTTGTGGAGCTCGGCTGGGGTCGGAATTGTGGGTGTGGCGCCCACTGTTAGGGCAGTTCATCTCACAGAAAGGGAAAACTCCCTCTTGGCTACAAACAGCCCCCACCCTGCCCGACTGCCTGCCTGTGGGCAATTTTGCCAGTGTTTTCCATTAGTCATTGCAAACCCACCTGCCGGTGCTATTCTGAAGGCACTGTGCTGACCCTTGGGGGTCGGGTGTTTGCTGAACATCCACAGATAACACAGAAAGCATATGGCCCATCTATGAGTTCTATCTTCTTCTTTCTGTAAGTCTACTTTTATTTATTGAGAAAGAGAGAGAGGGAGAGATCCCTCAATGGGGTCCCCACATTGCAATTCCCTCCCAGCCCCAGCCAGCCAGGCTCATGGTGCACGGTTGCTTGGGCTCTCATCCGACAGGTATAGGGAGACTTCCGGACGTGAACCTAGGGGCCTGCCCTCTCCCCGTGTGGCCGCCCTCTCTCCCTGTGGCCTCACAGAGCATAGCGTCACTACGGTACCATTGCAGCTGGACAAATGGTATGTTCTGGGCCCTTTAACTCACGTGATCACCTAGGGCTTTCCTGACTCCTGGGGCAGGCATCTTGGGCACTTCCACACCCCCTTGGCTTCTTCTGCTAGCACTTGGGACCTGTCGTCTGAGTCTGTCTCTGGCTGCCTGAGTGGGCAGGGCTCACAGGGAGGCAGCCCACCCCAATGCCTCTAACTGTCACGATTTGGTGGGTAAACGTTCCAGGCCCAGCTTCCT
Organism: Tupaia tana; assembly: GCA_026018925.1. Classification (NCBI taxonomy): domain Eukaryota; kingdom Metazoa; phylum Chordata; class Mammalia; order Scandentia; family Tupaiidae; genus Tupaia; species Tupaia tana. The sequence goes on from JAKSZU010000009.1 coordinate 133,435,635, forward strand.
CATCCTTCAGGTAAGACAACCTGAGGTGTGGTCCACACTGTCAACCAGAGGTGTCCCTGGGCCAAGCCCCGTTCACATGCAGTGGTAGCCCACTTCCCCTATAGTCCCTGGCTTTCTTCCTGCGTCCCTCTCAGGTTTTCGTTGCCCTACTGGGGCTTTCTAGAATCGTCTTCCAAAGAAACTGCTTGTACTCAGCCTCACATCAGACTTTGCTTCTAGGGGAGCAAGATACTGCCCATCTCAATTCAACCTCCCTGGGGGGCAGAGCGGGGCACAAGGGGAATGCAACTACATCCACATGGAAAGGTCTTAGGTTCACGGCCTGAGCCTTCCTTACACGCTGGGTTCATACTCATGGTCCAGGCCGGTTGGAGCCAGGGGACTGATCATGGCGTGAAGACCCTGCTGGGAGTCCCTATCCTTCTGTCTGTCGTTGTACATAAATACATAAACTTAAGTCTCTTATTCATTCTCAGGGTACCTTTTCTCCCCTTAATACTGCTCAACACGGTCTGTAATTATGCACTTGTATATTTATCTGTTTAGCGAGGGCAGAGACAAGGTCTATTTTGTTCATTGTGAAATTCCTACACATCACCAGACCCAGAGCTTAACGTGGTCAATGCACAATAGAAATTTCATAGAAGGAATGAATGTCAAATCCTTAGGGCTCTGTAATCTCATCCATTGAGCTTTTTTTGAAATTATTTTTTAATCTTTAGAAAAGTTATTTTATTTATTTATTTATTTATTTTATTCATTTATTTATTTATTTTTAAGGTTTTTGCAAGGGGTGCATGCCCCCACTGAAGACAGACAGAGAAAGAAAGACAATGAGAAGGTAAGTGAGGAATCACTCCCCAGGGGAGAGGGCCATGCTGCAATCCCTTCTCCTCCGTTCTTCTCCGGGAATTTGGGGTATGCACACACATATGCCTGGTGTGAGTTTCAAGCCATGAGGTTTAGGACTTGAACCACCGTCAGCCATGTGGGAGTCCAGCACCTTAACCACTATGCTGCCTGCTGGCCCCTGGGTTGGTTTTAAAACATGACCCCAAAGGTTTTGGATACTCTTTCTGGTAAGAAATGGAGTCTGGGGACCAGCAGTTAGCATAATGGCTATGTCGCTGGACTCCCATGTAGTCGACTGCGGTTTGCGTCCTGGATCCGGTGGCTTAAAACTCACGCCGAGCGCGTGTGCGTGCGTGCCCAAGATCCCGAGAGGAGAACAGAGGAGAAGGGATTGCGGCATGGCCATCTCCCCTGGGGGGGTGATTTCTCGTTTTCTGTCTCTATGTCTCTCTCTGTCTTTCTGGCGAGCGCATGCGCCCTATAGCAAAAACCTCCCCCCCCCCCCAAAAAAAAAAAAAAAAGGAAAGAAAGAAAGAAAAAAAGAAACGGAGTCTGCTTCTCCTCCCCTTGAATCTGAGTGCGTTGGTGACCACTGCAACCAAGGACTGATCCTAAAAACCCGTGCAGCTTCCACCTCGGAGGCCCGAGTGGCTGGCCGCCAGGTAAGAGCTCTGAGTGTTTTCAGGCAGGCGTGTTGTCAGGACTAATCCACGCGAAGAGGCCACATGTACATACTCGGATCCACAGTCTCAGCTAAGCCTCGCTTCTTAGCTTCCTCGTCCTTTTAGCTCAAGTTCCGGACAGGGGAGCGAAGAAGCCTCCAGATGATTCCAACTCCCCAGCCCCTTCAAGCCTTCTTGACTGAGACCCCCGACTTCGTGGACCAGAGAGAACACTGACTCACCCTGTCCTCCATCCTGACCCATGGAAATTGCAAGCAGAATGAAATGGTGGGCAAGCTGCTAACTTTCGGGGTCAGAAATGACTGAATCCATAGCCAGGTATCAAGCTCCTACTGTGTGCCAAATGATGGCAGAGTCAAGGTCTCTACCTGCCGGGGACTTAGAGTCTAGGGGCTGCCGTTGTAACTGTATCGTGCACGAGCCAACGTGTTGCTTTTTAACAATAATGAGTAGGTTTTGCAAAAACCGCTTCCAGATGGTGTGGGGGGAGGGGCGCTTCCTGAGCAAGTTGCCAAGGGACGCTCCAGAGGTAGGTGGATTAGATAACACAGACTCAGAGAGCACGATTATTTGCTGGCTGTCAACCAGTGAATGCCCTGCAAATCATCCACGGTCTAGCTGCTCCCTCACACAACAGCACAACCGCACAACCACACAACCGGGGAGAAATCGGGCATAGCCGTGCCAGCCCCGAAGTAGGACAGGGAAGTGCCTCCCCATTGGCTGTTGAATGCTGGAGTAGGGGACTTGGGCAAAGGCCACTGGCTGGCACGTCTGCCCCTTTTTCTGACTCCAGGTGGCAGGTTAGGAATCAAGGGCCCCTATGTCTCCACGCACGCCTTGGACTTAGGACTTGGGAAACGAATGTGTTTTTATGCTTCTTATGTTTCTGTTTCTCCTTGATTTTTTATTTTTTTTTAGAGGATTTTACTTTAGGGCACGTGCACTCACTGGAGAGACAGAGACAGTGGAAGGGAAAGTGAGAGATCACACACTAGGGATGGTCACGCTGCAATCCCTTCTCTTCCATTCTCTCCCCAGGATCTTGGGCACACGTGCACATGCACCCTGAATGATTTTCAAGCCACTGGGTCCAGGACTCGAACTGTGGTCAGCCATGTGGGAGTCCCTTCGCCTCCATTTCTCTCTCCTCCTTTCAGGGTTTTAGGTGCACATGCACCCAGCATGTTTTTCAAGTCACCAGGGCTGGGACTCGAACCATGATCATCCATATGGGATCCAGCTCTCTTAACCACTAGACTACAGGGCTGACCCTAGCAAAGCTAATTATTTTTAAAAACTTATTTAGTTCTTGAGAGAGAGAGAGAGAACACCCTCAACAATAGAGTCCTTTTTATTTTATTTTAAATGCCAAAGGGCATATGCAGAAGCATGAGAGAAGGCAAAACAGAGAGAGAGAGAGAGACCCCCCTCCTGGGTCCGACTATGCTGCAATTTCCTTTCCTCCAATTCTCCATCTTCTCAGGACCCTGGATTGTGGAATCTGACTTCCGTGAGCAGTGCTCAACTGCTGCGCTTGGGAGCAGCCCTTCAACAGGGTGTTGATGCTGCAATCCATTGCCCAGCCTCAGCCAGCACCAGCTTGTGGATGTGCAAATGCCCGGGATACCCAGGGAGTCTCCGGACATGACCCTAGAACCTTCCCATGTGGTGCAGCCAAAAGAGCACCACGTTTTCCCCACGGCACCACCACCCAGCCCCAGCAAAGCTCATTTTCAAAAGGCCTGCTTGTCTCAGCTCTGTGAAGGTGAAACGAAGAAACGCACTGTGCCGGGGCCAGCTGGTGGTTGGGGCGCTGGACTCCTATGTGGCTAACTGTGATTCTAGTGCCAGACCTGGTGGCTTGCTTTCTCACTTTCTCTCTGTCTCTGTCTCTCTCTCTCTCTCTGGTGAGCGTATATGTGTCCTATAGCAAATTAAAAAAAATAATAAGGACCAGCAGTTGTGTAATGGCTATGTCGCTGGACTTTCACGTAGTTGACCGCAGTTCGAGTCCTGGACCCGGTGGCTTAAACTCACGCCGGGCGCATGTGTGTGTGCCCAAGATCCCGAGAGGAGAATGGAGGAGAAGGGATTGTGGTGTGGCCATCCCCCCTGGGGGGTGATTTCTCGCTTTCTGTCACTCTGTCTCTGTCTGTCTGACGAGCACACATGCCCTATAGCAAAAACCTCTCCAAAAAAATAATAATAATAATAATAAATGAAATTAAATGAACAATTATTTTTAAAAAATAAATTTTTAAAAAAAGGGGGAAAGATAGACTAAAGGATTATGTCTTTCCAAGGACCAGTTGGGAAGGGTCTCTTCCAGAGGGTGGCCTAGAATATCTGGGTCCCGACCACAAGAGGAAGGAAGTTTGGGGACCAGCAGTTAGCATAATGGCTATGTCGCTGGACTCCCACGTAGTCGACGGTGGTTCGTGTCACGGACCCTATGGCTTAAAACTCACGCCGGGCACGTGTGCGTGCATGTCCAAGATCCTGAGAGGAGAATGGAGGAGAAGGGATTGCGGCATGGCCATCCCCCCGGGGGGGTGATTTCTCGCTTTCTGTCTCTCTGTCTCTCTCTGTCTGGCGAGTGCATGCGCCCTATAGCAAAAACCTTTAAAAAAAAAAAAGTTTCAGCCCTGGCAACCAGATCCCACAGGGCCCATCCTACGGTTTGAATCCTGGATCCGGCAGCTTGAGAAACATTCTAGGTCCACGTGCGTGCATGCCCCAGATTCCAACATGATGGCGAGTTAGAGGACAAGGGATTGTGACGTGACTGTTCTCCAGGGAGAGGTGCTTTCTCCCTCTTGCTGTCTCTCTGGTGAGACAGCCCTCTGGCAAAAAAAAATTTTTTTTTTTTAAAAAAAGGAGTGTTCCAGCCCCAAGACATGTAGGCCCAAGAGAACTATGTCCCAGATACATGATCTGTCTCTAGTTAACCAAGATTGACCTTCTGAAGCCCAGAAGGGCCACTTCCTAGATCCAGCCATTTCTTTCCTGAGCAATTTACAGAATAGGAAATGTCATCTTCAGGGGACACCCTCTTCTCCTGCCCTTGGCACTCTAACCTCTACAAGATAATATCATCAGAGAGAGAGACCTTCCTGGGCCGCCCAGAAGAGACCCATGCTGATGGTAGTAGCAGGAATAGATTGCTTTGTTACCTGGAATTACTTAGGCTTCTAAAAACAGATGAATTTGCGAGGGGGGCGGATAAGATTTCCCCAAGATAAAAGACTTAGGGGAACAGCGCCGTTAACAAGGCCTTCTGAAATAGCAGCAAACGGAAGAACATGTTAACACACTTATTCTTATTAGGGTGGTGGGGCGCTTCCTCTGTCTCGTGGTTAATTCCGGGCGCTTCTCTCCTTCAGATTCTGATTCAGATTCTTACCAGCTTCCTCTGGTAAGCCCCTCTGGATTAACCTGTCACACTCTGTCAGTCCTGACGCAGGCAGCTCTCTGTGTCCAGGTCCTGGTGGCATTATATTATCTCCAGCTTCGGAGTTGCACTATTTATTTTCCATCGAAAATTAGACCAGAAGCTCCGCCGCGGTGGGGGTCGGGATTTATTTCTTTGACGGATTTCCCATCTCCTAGCGTCTAATTTACAACCTACGCAGGGCACGCGCTCCAAAAGTTGGCAGATCCTCAGCCAAACCGTTCTGAACTCTCCGGGGAGCTGCGAAGTAGCCCTTCGTGCCTCTCTTGCCTTTCATCAGTGTCACCCTGTCCCTTGCTAAGTCTCTTATACAGGGGCATTGTGTCTGTGAGCGTGTTGCAAATGGAAATGGAGTGGGAGAGGAAGGGGTTGCTGAGAGTCTCCTACAGAATATATTTTTCCTTGGGGGCTGGCAGGTGGCATGATAGTTAAGGCGCTCGATTCGCATATGGCCGACTGCAGTTCGAGTCCCAGACCTGGTGGCTTGCTTTCTCACTTTCTTTCTTTCTGGTCAAATTAAAAAATAATAATAATAAGTAAAATAAAATGAGTATTAAAAAAAAGAGTATATTTTTCCTGTTATTTTTGTTTGTGAGGCAGGGATGTGGGGGGACTGAGCTCTCACATGTGGCCAGTGGAAGGCAAAAATGGAACAGCCACTCTGGAAGAGAATGTGATAAAATTCAACACATACCTACCCATGACCCAGAGTGTCTACTCTTGGGCATTTACCCACGAGAAAGAAAAACCTATGTCCACACAAAGAGCTGTTCAGGGGTGTTCATAGCGACTTTCTGTGTAACAGCCCCAGAGTGGATCCGACCCAGGACCCAGATGCGAATGAATGAATGGATAAACACACCACGCTGTATCCATGAATGGAATAGCAGTGAGCAATAAAAAGGAGTTAGCTGCAGGTCCCGGCACCGGCATGGATGAACCTGAAATATTGTTAAGCAAAGGAGCTAGAGGCAAAGTACATACTATATGATTTGGTTAAGCAGAAGTTTAAGAACAAGCCGACCGGGGCCGACTGGTGGCATGGTAGTCAAGGAGCTGGACTCCCATATGGCCGACTGTGGTTTGAGTCCCAGACCTGGTGGCTTGCTTTCTCACTACTTTCCCTCTGTCTCTCTCTGGTCAAGTTAAAAGGATAATAATTATGATGATGATGAATAAAATGAAATAAATTTATTTTAAAAAAAAAAGAATGAGCGAGCTAATTTAGGACAAAGGTTCTCAATCAGGGATCATTGTGTTTCTCCTGCCACTTTAGCCCTCATTCGGAGGGCATTTGGTAATGTCTGGAAACATTTTTGGTTATCACAGCGAGGGTGTGTGCTATTGATAGCTAGTAGGTAAAGGCCAGAGATTCTGCTCAGCTTCCTACAACACACAGGCTAGACCCCACAATAAAGATTTATCCGACTCCGGGACCGGCAGTTGGCGTACTGGCTATGTCACTGGACTCCCATGTAGTTGACCGTGGTTCGGGTCCCAGACCCGGTGGCTAAAACTCACACCGGGCGCGTGTACGTGCGTGCCTGAGATCCCGAGAGGAGAATGGAGGAGAAGGGATTGCGGCGTGGCCATCCCCCCCGGGGGGGGGGGGGGGTGATTTCTCGCTTTCTGTCTCTCTGTTTCTCTCTTTCTGGCGAGCGCACACGCCCTATAGCAAAAACCTCTCCAAAAACAACAAAAGAAAAAAAAAAAGATGTATCCTACCCTGACAGTGGTGCAGCAGTAATGCAACAGGACCCACATGGGAAGATCCCAAGTTCTAGTCCCAGGATCTCCCTGTGCAAATCGGGCTCGTGCATGTATACCGGTGATCCAGGCTGACCGAGGTGAGGGATGGAGGCAGTGCGAAGACCCTGTTGGAGGTGCCTATCTGTCTTTTGCTCACAGAAGAAATAAAGAGCGACTCTACTCCAAATATCAATAGTGCCGAGGTGGAGAAACCCTTGGGGAGTGCAGACTGGAAGGGAGGTATAACAGAACTTTCTGGAATGATGGAAAGGTTCTGTATCTGTGCTGTGTAACATAGTAGCTGCTAGCCACATGTGGCTATTTAAGTAAAAATGAAACACATTGAAATTTTCGCAGGAGCCACATTTCAAGGGCTTGATAGCCACACAGGACAGATATAGAACGTTTCCAACTTTACAGGAAGTTGTATCGGACAGAGCTGCTCTAGGTCTTGAATTGGGTCGGGTACAGGGTCATCGAAGCTGTGCTTGAAATGCACACATTTTATTGCATGCAAATCATATACCTCGATACACATAACCCAGCGGGATGAGAAAAAGAGCCCTTTCTGCAGGTGATAAAGGGGTCGCAGGGGAAGTCACAGTCCCCAGGAGCATGCCTTCTGTCCTCCAGGTTGCCCCCCACTGCAGGCCAGGCCAGGGATCTGCATCTAGAAGTTTGGGCTGGACTGGGGAGGGGAGAGGCTGCTGACAATCTCCAGTGGAGCCTCCCCAGGGGCAGAAAACATCAAGGCTGTTGACCCTACAGGGAATTCAAGGGCTGCCCTGGCTCCCAGTGGATTTACTAGCTGGTCAAGTGGATCTGAAAACACAAAAGGCTCTGTTTCCCCCCCTCCCCAGCCCCTTTGCCAGGTAGTCCCCGCCACCACCACCCCCCCAGCCAGGTCCGTAGGCTCTCCCTGAAGAAATTGCTCCATTCCCCGTCACTGCTGCCTCTCTTGCTCTTCTGGTGTGAGGGTTTTACAATAACAGCATTGTAACCACTTTGAGAAAACCAATAAAAAGGCGGTGACAAAAGAATAGCGAGCCGGCTGGAAATTGCACGCAGCAGTGCGGGCCTGGGCCTTTTGCCGCTGAGTGTTTAATAGAGCTCCCGGGCTGCAGGCTGCAAAGATGCACGTGTTTATTTGAGGGTTGCTCTGCCGCTTAAATAATGAATCTTGCATAAACATTCAGATGGATGTAGGGAGCCTGACTCCCACCACCTCTGGATCCTTCTCACCCAACTGGGGCCAGTAAATGGAGGCACAAACCTGCCTTGTAAAGTGGGTTTTTTTGGTTGTTGTTGTTGTAATGTCTTGAGAGAGAGAAGCACCCTCAACAGGGTTCCACACTGCGATCCTTCCCCAGCCTTTCCAGACAGCCAGGATTGTGGGCATGTGAATCAGGCATGTGAATCTGGCATGTACGAGTCAACCAGAGAATTGAACTTGCGATCCTCCAGATGGATCCAGCGTTCCTTGAGCAGGGTGTCACTGCTATGGCCCCGGAGCAGGCCCCATAAATCTCCCTTTAAGAGCCCTAGTTAGACCTGTAGAGCCTGTTGCCCTGTGGAATGTGATGTGGAGGGAGGAGCATATTCATTCATTCATTCGTTCATTTGTTCACACAGCAGCAAAACTGGATTGACTGCTTACTAAGTGTTAAGCCCTATGGTCAGCACTGAGCCATAACCAGCACTTGCCCAACCCCATTCGGTGTGCACATTGCAGAAAATTCCAGAGGCAGCTTTTGGATGAGATCAGCACTCATGTGGGTCCTGTGCTGGGTCATGGTCACCCTGTCTACTGAGTCTCGGGAGTCCTCATGCTCTGAGTCTTGGGAGTCCTCTGGCTGGACCAGCCCATTCCCCAGCATCCTTAATCCTTGCCGCTCTCAAGGGAAAACCAAAGTCTTTCATATACTTATTAATCCCCATCTTTACAAAAAAAAAAAAAAAAAAGGCCACCAGGAAAGTGATGATGTATTTTTCTATGTTTTTCTATGCAAAAATGCGTCATGACTTTCCTGATGACCCAATAAATACAGGGCAGGCCCTGTAGCCTAGTGGTTAAGGAAGCTGCCTCCCACATGGCTGACTGTGGTTTGAATACCAGCCCTAGAAGCTTGATTAACACGCTGAGCATGTATGTGTGTGTGTGTGCCCAAATCCCAACAGGGTGGACAAACAGAGGAGAAGAAATTGCGGTGTGACTATGTCCCATTAAGGGATGCTTTCTCCCTCTCCCTCCCTCCCCGTCTCTTTCTGCAAAGCATGCATGCCCTCTGGGAATTTTAAAAAAAAGTTGCAGGGACCAGTAGTTGGCGTAATGGCTATGTCGCTGGACTCCCATGTAGTCGACTGCAGTTTGAGTCCCGGACCTGGTGGCTTAAACTCACGCCGGGCGCGTATGCGTGCGTGCCCAAGATCCTGAGAGGAGAATGGAGGAGAAGGGATTGCAGTGTGGCCATCCCCCCTGGGGGGTGATTTCTCGCTTTTTGTCTCTCCGTCTCTCTCTGTCTTTCTAGCAAGTGCACGCGCCTATAGCAAAAACCTCTCCAAAAAAGAAAATTGCAGACTCATGGAAAAGTAAAAATAATATAAAGAATTTTTATAGACCCTACTCCCAAATTCTTCAAACATTCACATTTTACCAGTTTCCTTTAGTCTTTGTGTGTGTGTGTATGAATTATCTGAGTTAGTTACAGACATCATGACCCTTTACCTCTGATACTTTAGCATAGATTTCTTTAGAAAAAAGGACACATTCTTAACAGTGCAATTATCAAGATCAGGAAATTAACACTGCTGTAATACTATTTTCCAATCTACCGGCATTCACATTTCTCCAATTGTTCCACTACTATCTTTATATAGCAAAAGGAAACAAACACACACACACACACACACACACACATGCACACACACAGATTTTCTGGCCCAAGATCCAATTCAGGATCACATATTGCATTTCATTGTCATGTCTCTTTAGTCTGTAATCTGGAACAATTCCGCAGTCCTTAGTTGAGTTTCTTGACCTTGACATTTTTAAAGCATACAGGCTAGTTATTTTGCAAAAATGTCCCTCAACTCGAGTTTTGTCTGTTTTTTTTTCCCCTCATGATTCAGTTCAGCTTACGCGTGTTTGGCAAGAATAGCATACTAGTGACGCGGTGCCCCTTATCAGGATGCACGTGACAGCAGCTTGTTAATTTCATCACTGGGGTAGGGTAGAGTCTGCCAGGTAAAAGAATGATTCTTCCCTTCGTAATGAACAGCTAACACGTGGGGTGGGGGGGTGAAGCCTTTTACCATTTTGAGGGCTTGGGTCACTACTAGCCCCTCCCAGTATTTCCCACACCCCCTTGATGAGATTGACCAGAAGGTGTTTCTAGCCCTTCACAGTTTTATTCATGAGAACAGGACTTCCGGAACCTCTCACCGGCACCCTCGCACTTCCCCCTCCCACCCCAACTCTCTTTCTTACCCAGAGGTCAGAACATCAATCTCAGCTCAACAGCAGGGGGTTCTGGGTCCTCCTGAGACACCCTTTCCCTGGGAAAGAAACTACTACATAGTTACCCCGCCCAGAAATAATCCCCCTGAGCCATTTCCTTTCAATGCTTTTCTGCAGGCACCCCAGGGGGCTGGCAGATCAAGTGTTAATATCACCACAGTACAGGTGAGGAGACCCGAAGAGGTTAAACGACAGCGCGCAGATCCTCACGGGGGTTAGCTGAATTTGTTTGCCACCCCGATCCACTCCAGAGTCAGTCTTTGCCTTCTTTTGAAGCCGTAGAATGATGAGCTGCAGTGCCGTAAACATCATTTTATTTCTAAGATGGCCGGCATTGTAACCTGAGTGTGTGCCATTGTTGCTGACGTGGGAAGAAGCACCTTGCCGTTTCTGGTTGTGATTTCAAGTGTCCTCATGTACTAGCACGAGCTCTCATTCCCCGGAGCATATAGACACTCAGAAAGGGGACAGAGAATAAAACAAAGAGACCGATATGAAGACAGCCAGCTTAGAAGATAGTAGGATCCCGTCTGGGTGTGGACAAGGCCAATATTGTGTGTGTGTGTGTGTGTGTGTGTGCGCGCGCGCGCGAGTGTGCGCGTCTGGCCAAAGTATATCTAGGATTGCTAAATAAAAGATGCCATTATCATACTATCTGTTGGAAACAAAGCCCCCGGTTTAAAATGAGCATTGTGGTAGCCATACTCTCTGGACATGTATGTACACACTCACATATGTGTATATGTCATTTGAGTGCATGTGTGTGTGGTTAGGAGTGTGCAGATGCCTCTGTGTGTTCAGAGGTGGAGATATATTTACATACTCCGTGCCATGCAAAACTATGTGAATCAGATGGGATTCTACTTAAAATATTGATATTCTCCGTTAAATCAACACTGTGCAATAATGTCATTGCGTGCACGAGCTCTATTTTGAAGCCAGAGAGGGAAAACAGAGACCCTTTCTCCTCTTTCTCCTCCTGAAGTGCGGGCTGGAATACCAGAATCGGCAACTTGCTAACAATAAGCCGGAACGCACAGAAACTACACTTGAACTAATGCCTAAAACCTGACGGAGACATACTTCATAGTTAATCTGGTTACTCGGGGTTTATTTCACAGTCAGAAGTTCTTATGATGGAAGGGGCTCCTGCTGGCTTCTCCCAGACACATGACTGAATTAATGAATGAATGAATTCAACTTACCAGAGCAGATTTAAACTGCTTACTGAAACAAAATCTGGTCATTTTTCTTCCTTCCGTTTTCTTTTAAAAGATAAATACGAGCCTCATATGGATGCTGTAAGAGTCATTAATCCTTGATAACCGACTGTTTTATCTTTTGATTAAAAAAAGGCAGGCTGACTGACAGTGAGCCTACAACGGCAAGCTCATTAACAAGCTTGGTTCAGATGTGGCCTGGCAAATAAACACCTCGCGCATTCCATTAACCAGGTAGCACCCACACAGGAAGGCCCCCATGCTCCCGGGGCCTTGAAATGCAAGGGACAGGTAAACTGGTCTTGTCTTGCTGAAGCAGCAGAAAGCTCTCGAGATTTTTTTCAAAACGAGCGCTTTCCGCACTACTATCTGGTTGTCAAATTTTAATGGGGGCTTGTTAACAGGGACTCTGAGATAGTGTGATGTATTTGACCATCGGGCAGCTCTCCCGCCTACTGTTGGGGCTGAACATGGTGGTGTGTTTTAATAGGCACCTTAACGCCCCCCCGGGTGAGAGCTGCTTAGACCATCCTGAGGGTCTCTGATACTCCGTGCTGGGTGGAAAGGGTCTAGGCGTGGGGAAATACAGGGCCTCCGGAACCAGTAGCCAAGGAGAGAGGCCTGTTTGGCTCCCTCGGCTAGTGACAGCTCTGGGAGGACCCGGGAATGAGGATCCCACAGGCTATGTTTCCTTAATGTACCTTAGCTAAACCCAGGAGAGGCTAAGCTGTCTCTGCCTGCCCTGGAGCTGCCTCTGTTTAAAACATCTCTCTTGGGACCAGCAGATGGAGTGATGGTTGTATTGCTGGACTCCTGTGTAATTAACTACGGTTCGAGTCCCGGACCCGGCGGCTTCAAACTCACACTGGGTGCGTGTTCAAGCATGCCCAGGATCCCAAGAGGAGAATGGAGGAGAAGGGATTGTGGCGTGGCCATCCTCCCTGGGGGGTGATTTCTCGCTTTCTGTCGCTCTGTCTCTGTCTTTTTGGCAAGCACATACGACCTATAGCAAAAACCTCTCTTAAAAACAAAACAAAACAAAACAATACTCTCTTGTAGGGGGCCAGACAGTGGCACAGTGCTAAGATGCCCTGCTCAGCTTGCGGACCCATATGGGGAGGTGCCAGGTTTGCATATGGAGACCTTCCTGACATTGTCTCTAGAGAAAAGGCGGCAGGAGTGCAGGATGACTTTCTCCAGTTCCTCTTCTCCTCCTTTCCTCTCCTTCCCTTTTCCCTTTCCTCTGACCCTCCGTTCCAGCCCCCTCCTTTCTCCTTCTCGGTCTGTCCTTCCCCTCTTCCTCCTCTGCCCATCCCTCTTTCCCCTCCTCTCCCTTCCCCCTCCCTCTCCTGTTCTTTTCTTCCCCCTCCCTCCTCTCCCCGCCAACTCCCTCCTCTCCTGCCTTCCCCCTCCCGTTTGCTCTTTTCCCTCCTCCCCTCCCTTTCTCCCCCAGTGCTCAGTCCAAGACTTAAGAGTATCCAAATATCTTCCGTTGCGTGTTGCCTGTAAATGCCACTTCCCTGAATGGCATTTTCAGTCAGACTCCAGCTTGCTTGCCGGCTTCTCCCTCAGCCTCCTCCCCTTGGCTCCCCCCTACACACGCACATACACAAACACACACGAAGGCCCATGCTTGCTTGCCCGGTTGTCAAGGAAAACCGGGAGATCGCTTCTCGGCATTTCCATCTGTGATTGAGTAAGAAAACTGGGACTTTCAGTGCTTCGGGGAAGGAGGGTGTAAGCACCAGGGAGGGGGCAGCCCAGCCGCCCTGGAGTGCAGAGCCTGACCGCTCAGGTTACCCCAGCTCAGATCACAGTGCCAGTTCTGGCCCATTCCCTATGGGGAGTTTCACCTGGCAGCAGTTTTTCAAGAAGGCCTCAAGTCAAGTTCTTGGAGGGCAGCTGAGTTTGCTCAGACCAGCCGAGGGTTCACGTGTGGCTGTGTGTGGTATGGTGTGCGTGTGCTTGCACACACGCGTGTGTGTGCCGCGTGCTCTTTCGTCCCTGGAGAGAGGGAATGAATGCATTGGCGGGGGAGGAGGGCGACGTTCTGCCTAGGGCCGCCCAGAGCCGCCGGGCACCACCGCGCATTCAGAAGAGGCAAGCGTGCTTTGCCAGTGGAAAGCTTATTTTGCCCAGCAGGACCAAAAATCCAATTAAAGAAAGAATGAGGGAAATGCGAAGTCTGGACTGAGCGCTGGCACCTCCCTGGCCGACTTCCTTGGCAGGGATCTCTGCCGAGGGGCAGGCCCGATCATGGCTACGGGGATGGCCGAGCAGAGAGGCTCCCACGCGCCATAGCCAAACACAGGGGCAGCTGCCAGCGGTGGCCCCGCCTGCCCCTGCCGCCCGCTGTCCGGGCTTCCTGCGAGGACCCGCTGGTGGTCCGTGGTGGCTGGAGAGCCGGGCCGCCTGGCAGCAGTAGGAGCCCCACCTCGGCCTCAGCACTCAGGCCATTGGAGCCACCCACCCGCCCGCGCCTATTGACATCGGTGAGAATCGCACAGGCAGATTAAAGGCAGCATATGGCCCCCCAACTGGAAGCCAGCGGAGCTGAACCAACACTGGCAAATTGTGTTCAAACCGCATTGAGAATCCTGGCAGCTGCACCTGGCATGGGGAGCAGCCGGCGACCTGCGCACAAAGGGAGTTTTATACACAGGGGGCTGCAGCAGCAGCCGTGCGGCACCACTACCCCACCCGCCCTGCACTCCGCTCCCCCCCAGGGCCCTGCCCCCCCATCCAGAGCTGGGCCTTGGTCCTGGGAGCTGGAGAGCTATCTGTCCAGGTTTCTAAACCTGGAGAGAGGAGGCCCTGAGGACAGACTCCTATGTGGCCCTTCAGAGCCAGGACAGATTTATTAGCGTCCTCAATTGCTCCGCTCTGCCCTGCCCCGTATTCATATGCCCCTCTCCCCAGTGTACCTATGGCCTTCTTCCTCTAAGGGGTGGCAGGGGGCCTACAGAGGACAGGAGCCTCCACGTGTCCCCCAAGGCCAGGCCAACCTGTAGACCCCTGGGTCATCACTTGTCTCTCTCCCTGCAGCCCTGTCGAAGCAAAAAATCAGGAGGCAGAGACATTTTTATTTCCTTTTTAAAAAGAATTATTTATTTATTATTATTATTGTTAATATTATTTTTCACATGAGTTTTGCCAGAGAAAGACAGAGAGAGGGAGAGGGAGACAGCAAGCCACCAGGTCTGGGACTCAAATCATGGCCGGCCATGTGGGAATTCCAGCACCTTAACCACCATACCACCTGCTGGCCAACACTTTTGTTTCTTCTCGAGCACATGAGAAGACATTATGTCACAGGCATATGGAAATCAATAGTAGAGTGTGATGGAGCTGGGGGGGGGGGGGTAGGGACACACCAACTAACCTGCAATAAACCAACTCAACCAGGTGGGGGCAGTGTTCAGAGTCAACATGCAAAACTGGCCTGGGTTCCAGCACCCGCTTCATCAGGTATGTGCCACAGGTCAGCTCGGGACACTTGAACCTGCTTGAGTGGGAAAATCTGGCTAACTCCCTTTGAAATCAAGGGTGAGAGGATTAGGGGTTGAAGCAACCCTCATGGGATAAAGTTGAGAGAATCACAGTTGTTGTGTTCCTAAAGATGCACCTTCGTGGAGGACTGCCACTGCCACATGAAGTCATTACAAATGCTCTCTCAGCCCAGCCTGGTGGCATGGTCAGTAGCAAACTAAATTGCAGTGCTGGAAGCCACATGGCTGACCACATGGACGGATCCCTGGGTCAGCCTGAAAACATACCGGGCGCATGCTTAGGCACAGAGGATCTTGCCAAGCTGGAGGGCTGCGGGAAGGAGAGATCCCGGCCTGAAGAGACCCTGCCGAGGGTGCTTCTTTCTCTTGTGCGTGCACACATGCTCTCTATCATAAATAAAACTTAAAAACAACTTTCTGGCTGGAAAAAGAACGACTCCCCACTCCTTTGCATTGGGGGAGGGGGAGGAAGAGGGCCAGGGAAGAGGAAAATCATAATTCTTTAGACAGTGGACACCTACATGCTGGAGAGGTGGGGGAGGGGGCCATGGCTGGGCCTGCTCTCTGGGTCCTTCAGGGAGGTACGTTGAATGAAGGCAGCTGGTGACCCTCTACCCCCACCCCGGGTGATACCTCCCTGTTGTCTGGCCCTCTGCCACAGCTGCGGCATCCGTACACTGTGTTACGTGGAGACTGTGGGAAGAGGAGAAGGAGGTGTTCCTGTATTAGGTACTTGGGGTGAAGGGAGGGCCGTTAGGTTTGCTGCCCAGACGTGGGTTAGAAAGCAAGCTCTGTGCCCCATTACCCTGTCCGAGGTCATAGACACTCTCTTCTCTTGTGGCCATTTTGAAAGACCAGCCTGGCTGTTAAGCATCATCTACGTGCTCTGGACTATCTTGTGCAAGGATTAGGGCAGGGGATCTCCAGGGTGGTCCTCCAGGAGGGGTTATCTCATCCTTGTTTCTCTTCTTCTTCTTCTTCTTCTTCTTCTTCTTCTTCTTCTTCTTCTTCTTTTTAAAGAGAGGTTTTTGCTCTAGGGTGCATGCGCTCACCAGAAAGACAGAGAGAGACAGAGAGACAAAAAGCAACCCCAGGGGGGTTGGCCACGCCGCAGTCCCTTCTCCTCCATTCTCCTCTCGGGATCTTGGGCACGCACGCACACGCGCCTGGCGTGAGTTAAGCCGCCGGGTCTGGGACTCGAACTGTGGTCGACTACATGGGAGTCCAGTGGCATAGCCATTATGCCAACTGCTGGTCCCCTTGTTTCACTTCTATGAGGAAACTGGCTGTGTGAGGCTTCGTCCTTACCTGATCTCACATGCAGGACATCAGGGAGTGGGGGAGTCGGCAGGGCTGCCCTGGACTGTCTGGGTCCCCCCATGCAGACTCCTGCACGGGTGTGGCTGCTCTCCTTGGTATCTGGCTACCTGCTGAGGCTGGCCCTCCATTCTCCTGAGGCTGGCCCCCCATTCTCCACTGGCTCAGTAACAGGGCAATATGAACCCTGTCTCTTCGTCTCAGAAGAAAGATGAGGTCACCTCTGAAGGGAAGGGGAACAGTCAGCCATCCCCTCTAGCAGCTCTCTCCTGGGGCACAGCAGAAAGGAAAGCTAGTAGCCCCTGGAAAGACTTGGGTTGGGGCTTGGTTCTCATTGCCCATCCTCCTCCTTCAGATCCTACTTTTCAGTACATCAACAGCAATGGGGCTGGGCCTGGAAAACCCTCTTTGCCTGCAAGGAGTGGATGTGGTTGGGACCAGCAGTTAGCGTAATGGCTGTGTCACTGGACTCCGACGTAGTCAACTGCGGTTCGAGTCCCGGACCCGGTGGCTTAAACTCATGGCGGGCGCGTGTGTGTGTGCCCAAGATCCCGAGAGGAGAATGGAGGAAAAGGGATTGCGGCGTGGCCATTCCGGGGGGTGATTTCTCGCTTTCTGTCTCTCTGTCTCTCTGTCTCTCTATCTGGCAAGCGCACGCGCCCTATAGCAAAAACTTCTCCAAAAAAAAAAAAAAGTGGATGGGCTTCTTGAGGCTGGTGCTTCCACAAACCAGGCTGGGAAAGAGCTGGAGCACCCTGTACGCCCCTGATCCCAACTTTGTAGAAATCCCCAAGAGCTGGGGAGGTGGGCTCTGTTCTGAGTCTCCATGGGAAGACTTCATGCTAGGATGTTCTCTCTTTTGGACCATCTCTGTGGCCTGGTGGTCACAATCAGATCACTCATGACTGACTGCACTGTTTGAATCCCAGACCCAGAGGCTTGAGAAACATGCCGACACATGTGTGTGCCTGCCCAAAAGCCCAAAAGGAAGAGACATGGAGGAGAAGGAATGGCGGCCTGATCATGCCTCATGGGATGCTTTCTCTTTTCCTTCTCTCTGTCTCTCTCTGGCAAGTGCAGGTGCCTTCTGGGGGAGGGGGAAGGAAAAAGAAAAAAAAAATTCCCTCTCTCTGATTTCATTTTTGGAAACCATCCTAAAGCAGCTTCTGGTTTGGGCAATCAGCTTTCTTTTGTGTGTTGAAAATGAATGCGGGACCGGCAGATGGCATAATGGTTACGTTGCTGGACTCCCACAGGGCTGACCACAGTTCGAGTCCCAGACCCAATGGCTTAAAACTCAGGCTGGATGTGTGTGTCTGTGTGTGTGTGCGTGCATGCCTAAAATCCCCAGAGGAGAATGGTGGAGAAGGGGTTGTGGCGTGGCCATCCCCCCAGGGAGTGATTTCTCACTTTCTGTCTTTCTATTTATCTGGTGAATGTATGTGCCCTATAGCAAAAACCTCTCCCCTCAAAAAAAAAAAAAAAAAAAAAAAAAAAAAAAAAAAAAAAAAAAAAAAGAAAAGAAAAGAAAAAAAAAGAAATGCGGCCATGTGATCATACATGCACTTTGTACTTTTTTTTTTGGAGAGGTTTTCGCTATAGGGCGCGTGCGCTCGCCAGACAGACAGAGAGAGACATAGAGACAGAAAGCGAGAAATCACCCCCCAGGGGGGATGGCCATGCCATAATCCCTTCTCCCCCATTCTCCTCTCGGGATCTTGGGCACGCATGCACACGCGCCCGGCGTGAGTTTAAGCCACCGGGTCCGGGACGCGAACCGTGGTCGACTATGTGGGAGTCCAGCGACATAGCCATTACGCTAACTGCTGGTCCTGATGCACTTTGTACTTGAACAGGGATTTGAGGACACGCTGTGTGGCAGTGGGTGGCCTTGATTTGCTCACACCTCCTTATGCTCTTCCCTTGGTGTCGTTCCCTTCCATGATGACTCTGGGTCTGGCCAGGTGACTTGCTTTGGCCAGTGGGACACTATCAAACGTGGCCAGTAGGGGTGTGAAAAGTGCTTGTGCGTTGGGGCTTCTCAGGCCCCTTACCCCTGCCGACATGTAAATACGTCTGTGTTAGGCAGATGAGGCATGCGGCCCACTCATCACTGCCACCCAGCTGCTGGCCAGCACCAACCACCAGACATGCGTGAAGCCTTCTAGACCAGTCAGTCCCCAGGTGATCTGCCAGCTGACCACAGCCACATGAGTAAGTCCAGCCCAATCTTGGGCTGGCCCTGTAGCCTGGGGGTTAAGAGAGACAGGTCCTACATGACTGACCGCAGTTGGAATCCCAGCTCTGGCAGCTTGAAAAACACACCAGGCACACGTGTGTGTGCCCCAAATCCTGACAGGGTGGAGAAATGAAGGGCAAGGGATTGTGGCATGACCAAGACCCATTGGAGGGTGTTTCCTCCCTCTGCTTCTTTCTTTTTTTTTTTGGAGAGGTTTTCGCTACAGGGCATGTGCGCTCTCCAGACAGACAGAGACATAGAGACAGAAAGCGAGAAATCACCCCCCAGGGGGGATGGTCACGCCGCAATCCCTTCTCCTCCATTCTCCTCTTGGGATCTTGGGCACGCACGCACACGCGCCCGGCGTGAGTTTTAAGCCACCGGGTCCGGGACGCGAACCGCGGTCGACTACGTGGGAGTCCAGTGACATAGCCATTACGCTAACTGCTGGTTCCCTCCCTCTTCTTCTTTCTATCTCTCTGTCTCTCCTTAGCAGATGGATGCACTCTCTGGCAAGGAAAAAAAAAAAAAAAAAAAAAAGAACTGCCCAATCTGGTCCAGCCCAAATTGTAGACCTCCAGAATTAGGGACTGATAAATGATTCCTGTTTTAAACTGCTAAGTTAGGGGCTGGCAGGTGGTGTGGTGGTTAAGGGCATTGGACTCCCACATGGCCTACCACAGTTCGAGTCCGGGACCTGGTGACTTGCTTTCTCACTTTCCGTCTCTCTCACTCTCTCACTCTGTCCCTCTCTGGTCAAATTGAAATAAATAAATTAATTAAATGAAATAATTCTTTCAACTGCTAAGTGGTTGAATTATTTTTTTTGGAGAGGTTTTTTCGCTATAGGGTGCGTGCGCTCGCCAGACAGAGAGAGACAGAGAGACAGAAAGCGAGAAATCACCCCCCAGGGGGGATGGCCACACCACCATTCCTTCTCCTCCATTCTCCTCTCGGGATCTTGGGCACGCACGCACACCCGCCCGGCGTGAGTTTAAACCACCAGGTCCGGGACGCGAACTGCAGTCGACTACGTGGGAGTCCAGCGACATAGCCATTACGCTAACTGCTGGTCCCAGTGGTTGATTTTTTAAAATTGCGATAAAATAAACACAAGATGAACTTTTACCATTTTGAAATATGTCCTTATGTCTTTCTTCCAGGAGCAAGAGAGATACAGAGAGAGAGAGACAACACCCCCATAAATGTCTTGACGGTGCGATCTGTCCCTAGTGTCAGCTATCCTGGATCATGGTGCACTCAGGGAAGTCTCCAGACATGAATCCAGAACTTTCCATGTGGGTTAGCCTCACAGAGTGAGGTGTCTTCGCGCTGAGCCACCCACGGGGCCCCTGTTTTCGCCACGTGTAAGTACACCTCCAATGGCATTAAGGATATTCCCATGATCGTGTTACCGTAACCGCCATCTCTCTGGCGGAGCTTCTTCATCATTTGTGATAGTTCTTCACACACCCAAACTCGCCGATTTGCAAGCTGCAGCCCTACTGTCCTTGCCATTTCCTAGCTGTGTGTCTTGGGGTAAGACACTTAAGCTTTCCGGGCCTCAGTATTTTTTTTACCTAATATGTAAATGAAGACCATTGTAGTGCCATTTCTTTTTTTTTTTTTTTTTTTTTTCTTTGAGAGGTTTTCCCTACAGGGCGCGTGCGCTCACTGGAAAGACAAAGAGAGACAGAGAGACAGAAAGCGAGAAATCACCCCCCAGTGGAGATGGCCACACTGCAATCCCTTCTCCTCTGTTCTCCTCTCGGGATCTTGGGCATGCACGTACATGCGCCCAGCATGAGTTTAAGCCACCGGGTCCAGGACTCGAACTGCGGTCGACTACGTGGGAGTCCAGCGACATAGCCATTATGCTAACTGCTTGTCCCTGTAGTGCCATTTCTTGGGGTGAGGGTTAGATGAGCCAGCGCTGGATGCACTGACAGATGCCTTAGTCGATACATGGGACAGGCCCCCCACCCCCACCCCCCATCTCCTATCTTTCCTCATACTTTGTGGGGAGGAGACATTAGAAAGAAAAACAACAGGGACCTCGTTAATATCAGAAATTAGAAATCCGGCTTTGAGCTGGCCTATTGCTTAGTGATTAAGGGAGCCGGACTCCGCATAGCCAATCACAGTTCGAATCCCAACCCTGACAGCTTGAAAAACATGGCCAGGTGTGTGCATGCATGCCCCAAATCCCAGTAAGATGGAGAAATGGAGAGGAGGGATAATGGCATGACCAGGTCCAATTACGGGGTGCTTTCTCCCCATCCTTCTCTCTTTGTCTTTCTCTGGCAAGAGCATGCACCCTCTAGCAAAATTTAAAAAAAAAAAAAGAAAGAAAGGTTAAAATAAATTATACCTTAAGAGGCATCTTCAGTAATAGCTGGAGAAACACTCGTTTTTCCCTTAGATACTCACTCTGAAGAGCTGTAGCATCCTCCAGCCTCCATGTTCATGGTAGGGCTCTGGAGTGGGCTGAGATGTGGAAGTAGGTAGGGGGGCTTTCAAGGAGGAGGGCAAGAACAAGAGAGCACGTGGATGTGGAGGCAAACTGCTCAAAGACTCATCGTTTCCATCTTCTCAAGTAGTAAAAACCCTGATTTTCAGTCGAGCCCATACTCATCTAGAAGAATGCTCCCCAGCCTCGCCTCCTGCTAGGTCTAGCCAATATGTAATGTCCTCCAGGAACTTCCTCGGGAGAAACATGGTCATGCCCTTTGTCCTTCTTTATGCCTCCTGACATCTGGTGGTATGGAATGCAGGTGTGATGGCTGGAACTCTAGACGCCATTTTGGATAAAGTCAAGGCTACCCCCAAGATATTGCCAGAGCAAGGAGCTGGATGGATATATATATATATTCTTTCTTCCCAGACTGGGAGTGAGACAGACAGACACAGTGAGAGAGACAGTTACCTCCAACAGGGCATTCACAGCACAGTCCACCCCCAGAGTCGGCTAGCCTGCATTGCAGGCACACGTAGCATTCAGACTATTCAGGAAGGTCCATGAATTTAGGACCTCTCAGGTCTGGGCCCGGTTGCGTTACCACTATGCCACTGCCTAGCAACCCCCAGTTACTTCTTCTTTTTTTTTTTTTTTTTTTTTAAGAATTATTATTTGAGGACTAGCAGATGGCGTAATGGCTATGTCACTGGATTCCCATCTAGTTGACCTCGGTTCGAGTCCCTGACCCAGCGGCTTAAACTCATGCCAGGCATGTGTTCGTGTCCAAGATCCCGAGAGGAGAATGGAGAAGGGATTGCAGCGTGGCCATCCCTAGGGGATGATTTCTAGCTGAGACCAGCAGTTAGCATAATGGCTATGTCGCTGGACTCCCACGTAGTCGACCGCGGTTCGTGTCCCGGACCCGGTGGCTTAAACTCACGCTGGGCGCGTGTGCGTGCGTGCCCAAGATCCCGAGAGGAGAATGGAGGAGAATGGATTGTGGCGTGACCATCCCCCCTGGGGGGGTGATTTCTCGCTTTCTATCTCTCTGTGTCTCTCTGTCTGTCTGGCGAGCACACGTGCCCTATAGCAAAAACCTCTCCAAAAAATAAAAAAAATAAAAAAATAAAGAATTATTATATGTAACTTTATTTATTTATTTATTTGTTTTTAATTTGACCAGAGAGGGACAGAGTGAGAGAGAGCGAGAGAGAAAGAGAGAGAGGGAAAGTGAGATAGCAAGGTCTGGGACTCAAACTGTGGTTGGCCATGTGGGAGTCCAGTGTCCTTAACCACCACGCCACCTGCCGCCCCCTTCTCCTCAGTTACTTCTGATGTGTAACAAACTGCCCCTGACTTATTGACTTAGAAGAACCGTTCTATTGCGCTTATAGATTCCATAGGCTAGGAATTTAGGCACAGCTGGGCTGGGCAATTCTGTGGCACCCGGTGGTGTTGACTGAGGTCGCCCAGTGGTCACCAGCTGCTTAAAGGGCTGGGCTGGGAGATTCATGGCAGCTCTGCACGCACGTCTGGAATCTGGAATGGGATCACTCAAAGGTGTGGACTGCCAACCAGAGCACCGACACAAGGCATTTCCACGGGGCTTGGTGTCCTCGTGGCTTAGTGGTCTAGGGGTACTAGGACCTCTTCTGTGATGGCTCAGAGCCCCAAGCATGAATATTCCATGAACCAAGTGGAAACTGTACGTCGTTTGATGATCCAGGGTCAAACGTCTTACAGCGTCACTTTTGCCAAACTGTCGACAGAATAGTGACATGCTTGCCCAGGTTCAAGTCTAATTCCCCTTCTTCATTGGAGGACCATTAGGCTCACATTACAGCAGAGCATGAGGGACGGGAGATGCTGCTGTGGCCAGTTCTGGAAAATACTACCAAGGAGTTGTAGAGCCTAACTGTTGCACCGGGCCCATATACTGCCTGTCTTGCTGAGAAATGCACTCCTGCCTCAGCTCGGCCACTCTTGATCTTTGTTACTCAGCCAAACCCTGTGCTCACTCACAGAGATCTGCTCTGGGTGAACTTTACGGGACGTGATGAAAAAAGTGAAAGGCTGCTTCACCATCTTCCGGACTTAGTGTAAATTAGTGTTTAGCTAAAAAAAAAATTTTTTTTCTTTTTTTAAAGGTTTTTGCCAAAGGTCACATGTACTTTCTGGAGAGGGACAGAGGCAGAGAGAGAAAGTGAGAGATCATCCCACCTTCTTCCTTGCTGGGGTGGGATGGCCACACCACAATCTCTTCTCCTCTGTTCTCCTCTTGGGATTTTGAGTATGCATGCACACACACCCGGGACTTGAACTAGAGTTGGCCATGTGGGAGTCCAGAGCCTTAACTATCAGACTACCTGCTGGCTCCAACAAATATTTTATAATAGTAGACTGCAATACCTCTGCCCCCCACCCTTCAAGACCTTAAGGTCAAAATTAAGATGACATTTGTGTGTATATTGTCTGTACAAACATACATGCATCGGAAAACAGTAAGGACTTCTCAGGGGCAATAGATTGAAAAGGATACTTTTTTTTTTTTTTTTTGTAAAGCTTATCTATTTCTTCCATGAATGAGAGGGTTAGAGAGAGAAAGAGATAGAGACAGCACCTCCAGTGGGGTCTGGATGCTGCGATGCACCCCCCAGACTTAGCCAGCTTCAGATTGTGGGCATGTTCATGCATCCAGAATGTTCAGGGATTTCTCTGGACACAAACCTATAACCCTCCCATGTGGGTCAGCCTTGCAGAGTGCTGTATTAGTGTTGTGCCGCAGTCTGGCCCCAGAACCTTCCTTCTCATTTTAACTCAGGATTCTCTGCTTAGAGTTCTTGGGCTGTGGGAGCCTTGCTCTGAGACCCCTACAATGAATCTGGGGTCATGTACAGGCCCTGAGATACGGGCCCAGGGCCTGCAAATGGTGACTGTAACTGAAAGAGTCTGCAGCCCTGGCAGGAGTTTGGACAAATCTTTCTCTTATTCTTTTTTTTCTCTGAAAGAGATTTTTGCTATAGAGCATGTGCACTCGCCAGAGACAGAAAGACAGAAAGACAGAAAGCGAGAAATCTCCCCCCTCTGGGGTGGGGGGGCATACCACAATCCCTTCTCCTCCATTCTCCTCTCGGGATTTTGGGCACGCATGCAGACACACACACACACGTACCCTGCATGAGTTTTTAAGCTGCTGGGTCTGGGACTCGAACCTCAGCCGACTACATGGGAGTCTAGTGATGTAACCATTATGCCATCTGCTGGTTCCCCTCTTATTCTTAGCCTGAGGTTGCAAATTCCAGGGTGAGAGAGGGTGGGGTCCACCAGGAAGTCAACCTCAGGTACCTCCTGAGGGCAATGGTGGTGGTAGCAGGAAGGAATGTTCTAGAGCTTTGACGAGCCAGAGTGTGAGATGAGAGGTGGCTAGCAGCTTGCCACAGGTGAGGAATGTTCCCTTTGGCCTGGGCTCAGCTCTGGAGCCTAGCCCTGATTGGTGGATGAGGCTCCCAGGGAGTCAGTTCACCTCGAGGGCTCTCTTGGAAGCTTTTAGAGTAGGGTTGCTGCGTTGAAACCCTTACTAGGTGCTCCCTGGATGTGTGATCTTGGTGCAGTGGTTTTACTGTGTCCCAGTTTCTTTCTTTTTTTTTTTTTTTCTTTTTTTGGAGAGGTTTTTGCTATAGGGCGTGTGCACTCACCAGACAGACAGAGACAGACAGAGAGACAGAAAGCGAGAAATCACCCCCCAGAGGGGATGGCCACGCCGCAATTCCTTCTCCTCCATTCTCCTCTTGGGATCTTGGGCACGCACGCACACACGCCTGGCGTGAGTTTTAAGCCACCGGGTCCGGGACGCGAACCGCGGTCGACTACGTGGGAGTCCAGCGACACAGCCATTACGCTAACTGCTGGTCCCTGTCCCAGTTTCTTCATCTGGCAAATGGACTCTACCTCCTAGAGCTGAGGAAGGAAACAGTGGATGTCAGAGTGCATAGCCTGCTGCTTTTGCCACGGCAGCCAGAGAGCCAGGCAGAGATGGGGGCCGTCCCTGGGGGAGAAGCCTGGGTCAGCTCCTTGGACCCGCTGATGGGCTGGGCCTGTTCTCATGATGCCAGCAGAGGCATGGAGGGCTAGTTCCGCCTCCCAGCACATCGCAAACCTCTGCTTGCCACCCCCTGACTAACACCCATCAGCCAGAATGAGTCATGGCGCCAGGCTCAAAGTCGAGGACTGGGGAAACTACTTTGCTTTTGGTGAGACAAACTCCACGATTGCATATCTAGGGGTGTAGGTGCATAATCCTAGCGCAGGAGGGGAGAGGAATTGGGGAACAATGGGCCACATTCACTCGACCCGACAGCCTGTAAACCATTCATTAAAACCATACAAAAATCGACAAGAGCCAACCTCCTACACCCCTAAACCAGTGGTTCCCAAAACACGTGTGTGCGCACACATGTGCGCGTTTACGTGTGTGGCCATAGTGGCAGGGGGAGTGGGGAAGATGAGAGGCCCACTACTCCCCCAACCCCCCACAAGCCCCTCTCCTAACCCAAGTACCTTGTAACTCGCTGCCTTGGGCTCAATAAATATTTGTTGACTGACTGATAAATACAGGCTGACATTCACAGGGACGAAGCGCATCCCATTGGGGCTTGGGCGGAATGGCAATGAGTCTGAGGATGACCGCCTTTGCTTTGAGTAATGAAAAGACCTCACCTCCAAGATGTAGCGCTGGAGTCGAGTTTCTGGCGCTCCTTTTTTGCTCCTTTTCAACAGCTTCAAACTGGCCCATCTGGTGGCCTATGTCTGAGCCACACTGCGTTCCCTCCATCCCGCCCCTCCCCACCCCAGGTAGGGTGTCTGGGACTGACCTGAGAGGCTCCCTCCCACTGAACGCCCCTGAGCTGTCTGTGCTATTTCTGGGCCTTCCATGTGAGGGGCAGCCAATGGTTGGATGTGTTTTCAGAGGCTGTTACCTATGTCAACGCCGGGTGCTGTGGGTGACGTGGGTGACGGCGGGATGTGTGTAAGTCACGGTCCGCGCCCAGAGCTAAGACGCACGTGTACAGCAGATGCCAGGAGGGTGGAGGGGGGGCGGCGGCTCTGCGTGGGGGAAGCAGCTGCCTCCCAGCAGTCATTTTGGACTTGCGAGTCTGGTCAAACCCTGATGAAACTCTGCCAAGAACAGAGCGTGGGGCGGGGGGGGGGGGGGGGGGGGGGGGAGGACTTATGTTTCTGCTTTCCAAGTAGGGGAGCCAAGCTGGGGACCAGCGGGGGCCAGGATGAGGCCGGTCTGAGGATCAAAGGAAACGCTTCGAATCTGAAGTCTAGTGGGTGACGTTTTGCTCGCCAGGGATCCCATTTGTTTTTACTCTTATTTTAAAATAATTATTATTTCTTTCCAGTAATCAAAGTAAATCATACCCTATTGTGGAAATTTGAACATACCGAACAGTGCATCGGAGGCAATGCAAACCACCTACAATCCCTTGCTAGAGATCGCTGCTGCGAACATTCTGACACTTCTTTTTTTCGGCCTGTAGTGAAAGTGTACACAGCATGGCGGTTCAGGGCATGGGGCAGGAATGTGGCTCTGGGTTCGCATTGGTGCCCTCTCACGTCGGCTATGCCATTTTAGCCACGTTATTTCACTTCTCTGCGCCTCAGCTTTCTCATCCTTTAAATGGGGATAAAAATAGTCCTTAGGGTCGGCCAGTGGCATGGTGGTCAAGAGCTGAGTCTCCTGTGGCCAGCTGTGCAATTTGAGTTCTAGACTCGGCAGGCAGCTTGAAAAACACACCAGCTGCATGTGTGTGCATGTCCAAAATCCTGAAAGAAGGCAGAGATGGAGGAGAAGGGATGTCCGTGTGACCATTTTCCATGGTGTGTGTGTGTGTGGGGGGGTGGTTTCTCACTCTCTCTCTGTCTCTGGCAAGTGCGTGCACTCTTTAGAAAAAACAAAAGAGATGGAACCGGCAGTTAGCGTAATAGCTATGTCGCTGGACTCCCATGTAGTCGACCGCGGTTCGAGTCCCGGACCCAGTGGCTTAAACTCACGCCGGGCGCGTGTACATGCATGCCCAAGATTCCAAGAGAATGGAGGAGAAGGGATTGCGGCGTGGCCATCCCCCCGGGGGGTGATTTCTTGCTTTCTGTCTCTTTGTCTCTCTCTGTCTGTCTGGTGTCTGTCTGGCGAGCACACACGCCCTATAGCAAAAAAACCTCTCAAAAAAAAAAAAAAAAAGAAAGAAAAAAAGAAAAAAAGAAAAAGAAAAGAAAAAAGAAAAAGAAAAGAAAAACACACAAAAAAAGAAAAACCAAAAGAGAATAGTACTAGTATTTGGCTCATGGGGATGTGATGCGGATTGAATGAGATCATTCCTGTAAGTGATGGCACATAGTAAGTGCTCATTAAATACCAGCTGTTTTTTTTAAAATACCAGCTCTTTTTAAAAAAGTTTTATGTGTTTATTTATTTTCATTGTAGAGTATGTGCACTTGCCAAAAAAAGACAGAGAAAAAGAGAGAGAGAGGGAAAGTGAAAAATCACCCCCCAACAATCTTTTTTCCTCCATCTTCTCTTGGGATTTTGGGCACACACACACACACACACACACACACACACACACGTGTACCTGGAGTGATTTTCAAGTCACCCAGTCCAGGACTCAAACCACACGCAGTCGGCCATGTGGGAGCCTGCTGTCTTAACCACCATGCTACCTGCTGGTCCAATACTAGCTCTTATTAACGTAGTACCACATATCACAATTTAGACCAACATTTTTGAATCTGAGTGGTTTTCTCACCTAATGTTTTACCTTGAGCATTTTCCTGTAGCATTAAAATATTTTTTCTTTACTAGAAAAAAAAGTATGCTTGCCAGAGAGAGAGAGAGAGAGAGAGACAGAGAGAGAGGGAGACAGAGAGAGAGGGAGAGGGAGAAAGCACTCTCCCATGGGGAATGGCCATGCTGCAATCCCTTCTACCCCATCTCTCCCTCCTTTTGGGATTTTGGGCATGCACATGTATGTACCTGGCATGTTCTGTAAGCTGCCATGTCTGGAACTCAAACCATGTGGTCAGCCATGTGGAATCTGGCTGCCTTAACCACCACACCACTGAGCAGGCTCAGTTAAAAACTCTCATAGAGCCTCATCTAAATGGCTTCAAAATTGTGTACCCTGTGGATTCATCATACTTTATTGAGCAATGTTTTTGTTGTTACACATTGATGCTGTCCTCACATTTTAGTTAGTATAAATAATATTGCAATGAACATCTTGGTTGGAGGCTCCTTTAGTTTGTCTATTACACTTATTTTCTTGTTATGAAAGTATAATGTACTTGGGGCGGGCATGTGGTATGGTGGTTAAGGGCACTGGACTCCCACATGGCCGACTGGTTCGAGTCTCTCTCTCTGTCTCTCTCACTCTGTCCCTCTCTGGTCAGATTTAAATAAATAAATAAATGAAGTTAAATAAAATCCTTTTTTTTTTTCAAAGAGTATAGAGACCAGCAGTTGGCGTAATGGCTATGTTGCCAGACTCCCATGTAGTCAACTACAGTTCGAGTCCCGGACCCGGTGGCTTAAACTCACGCTGGGCATGTGTGCATGCCCAAGATCCCGAGAGGAGAACGGAGGAGAAGGGATTGTGGTGTGGCCATCCCCCCTGGGGCGTGATTTCTCGCTTTCTGTCTCTCTGTCTCTCTCTGTCTTTCTGGTGAGCACACGCGCCCTATAGCAAAAACCTCTCAAAAAAAAGGAAGTATACTTATCATAGAAGAAATTGAAACACAAAAAATATAAAGAAGAAAATTAAAATTTTCACAGAGAGAGAGAGAAAGGAGAGAGAGAGAGACAGAGAGAGAGACTCCCACCAGGAAGAGGGTTCTCTGGACCAGTCTGCAGTCTGTCTGTGAGGCTCTATCAAGTGCCTGGCAGCGTAGACACGGCCAGAGTTAAATAACAACCCGGGACGATCTGAGGGACGTCACGGAGCTCCAGGTGATTAATTGCCAACTAAGCACTACAAGTTCCCTAACCAGCAGTGTTTGCTCCAAGTGACCAGCTGGGACACAGAGAGTCTTCAGGGTTTTTAAAGAATACTTTGTTCTGCTGTGTGACAGGTTTTCTGGAATCTTTACCAGTCAGGAAACTTTCTTTCTTAAGGGTTTTTTCAGACAAGGTGGGTGGGAGGTTCTAAATATCCTACCTCAGGAGCCCCTCTGCCTTTCCTGGCTCCTCTGCCCTAATCAGTTGGAGGGCTGCCTTAGATGTTAGAGCCTCATGTGGCCTCAGCCCACCTCCCCGGGTATTCTCAGAAAGCTCTCAGTAGTCCACGTCGCTCAGATGTCTCCCCCATCAGTGCACTGAAGGTGGTCCTATGGCAGGTGTCAGAGGGGTGTGCTCCACCCAGAGGGGATTCAGAGGGGAGGGATGGCTTAGAAAAAATAACCTGGAGCTAGTCAGGAGCTTCTGAAAGACTAGGAACCAAGCAGGCTGGAGCAGTTCAGATACAGGGGCTGTGATGGCTTCTAGCAGACTGTCTGCGAATCTGGCCATTCCTGTAGGAGGGGTCTTCAAACAGTTTATAAAAAAATGCATACTGTGGGAGGGACCAGCAGCTGGTGTAATGGCTATGTAGCTGGACTCCCATGTAGTTGATCGCGGTTCGAGTCCCGGACCTGGTGGCTTAAACTCATACCGGGCGCGTGTGCATGCGTGCCCAAGATCCCGAGAGGAGAATGGAGGAGAAGGGATTGCAGAGTGGCCATCTCCCCTGGGGGGTGACTTCTCACTTACTGTCTCTCTGTCTCTCTCTGTCTTTCTGGCAAGTGCACACGCCCTATAGCAAAAACCTCTTCAAAAAAAAAAAAAAGTAAAGTACAAATTTATTTTGGTGCCAAAAACTTTTGAAATCTATGCATAGTTTCCCCACAGTATGCTTATTTTTGGGGGGGAGGGAGAGGCTTTTTGCTATAGGGCGCATGCACTTGCCAGAAAGACAGAGAGAGACAGAGAGACAGTAAGTGAGAAGTCACCCCTCAGGGGGGATGGCCACGCCACAATCCCTTCTCCTCCATTTTCCTCTCGGGATCTTGGGCACGCACGCACACGCGCCCGGCATGAGTTTTAAGCTGCCGGGTCCGGGACCCGAACCGCGGTCGACTGCATGGGAGTCCAGCGACACAGACATTACGCTAACTGCTGGTCCCTCCTCCATTCTTCTCTTGGGATTTTGGGCATGAACACACACTTGCCTGGCATTATTTTCAAGCCACCAAGTCCGGGGTTCAAACTGCAGTTGGCCACGTGGGAGTCCAGCACCTTAGCCACTGTAGTACCTGAGGGCCCCATTTTGGTGAGCTTTTTTTTGTCGGCCTGGACTTTTTTTTTTTTTTTTTTTTTAATTTGCTGAAGTGAGTATGCACTTATGAGAGGGAAGGGGAGAGAGAGAGAGAGAGAGAGAGAGAGAGAGAGAGAGAGAGAGAGAGAGAGAGAAAGCATTTTCCATGGGGAATGGTCACATCACAATCTCTCTCAATTTCTCCCTCCTTTTGGGAGGTTTTGGGCACGCACACACATACCTGTGGCATATTTCTCAAGCCGCCAGGTCCTGGATTTGAACTACGTGGTTGGCCATGTGGGACCCAGCCTTCTTCACCACCAGGTCATGGTTTGGTCTGGTCTAGGCATTTTTCTAAATTCACATGCCACCTCCTTCAGAAAGCTTTTCATATTCCTTTGGCTTTTGGGAACACAGGGCCCTTACCATGCTCAGCACTGGCTAGATTGCAAGCTTTCTGAAAAGAGGGACTCTGGGACTAGCAGTTAGTGTAATGGCTATGTCGCTGGACTCCCACGTAGTGGACCATGGTTCGAGTCCCAGATCCAGTGGCTTAAACTCACTCCAGCGCGTGTGCGTGCGTGCCCAAGATCCCGAGAGGAGAATGGAGGAGAGGGATTGCGGCGTGGCCATCCCCCCTGGGGGGTGATTTCTCGCTTTCTATCTCTCTGTCTCTGTCTCTGTCTCTCTCTGTCTGTCTGGCAAGCGCACGCGCCCTATAGCAAAAACCTCTAAAAAAAGAGGGACTGTGCTTTATTTTTTCTGCATGGCCCAGTACCTAGCCAAGGGCTGATGGCTCACACACGGTCCCCGGATTTGGACCGACTCAGGCACACCGCGTAGCCGGAGGCTGGGTATTTCCTCTTGTGTCTTCCCAGGACAGATGCTGCTGCTCTGAAAGAGAACAGGCGGAAGACGTTGGTGGGGGCAGGTCAGCCCCACGAGGGACCTCCTGAACTCAGCTGGTTGTCACTGGTTTGCTGTGCCTATTCTTGATGTCTGTGGGCCCCAGGAGTGTTCAGAGGGGCCTCTGTCAAGCTTACTGCGGGGTCTGGAGAATCTTCCTTGGAGAAGCAAAATATGCATGTGTGCACACGTGGACGCATGAGCACGCGCACGCCTGTACACACACACACACACACACACACACACACTCTCAGCATTCAAGCACAGAGACTGCCTCAGGGGAGACACTGTCTGCAGGAACCAGACTCCATAGCCTCCCCGGGGACTCGTCATCGTGTCTCTCGTCAAAGTGTCACTTGTCAGGCGCCGCTCTAGCTCAGCATGACTCACCCCCTCGCTTACACCGCACAGCTCACACACCGCAGGAAGGAAGGGCCTCTGAGGGAGTGGGCTCCGCGGAGTTTCCAGGCAAGCGTCTCCTGTCTTGTCCTTGGCAATTTCTTTGGCCTGGCCCCAGAAACCCTAATGAGCCGTGAGCGCGAAGAACGGCCACCGAAGTGGTTATGGGAGGTGCCCAGAGGGAGCCCTGGGAGGCAGCCCCGCCTCGGCCACGTCCATCTGTGGCGTCATTGAGACTAATTCTCAGCCTTTGCTGGAGAATAGCAGGATTTGCCATCGCCTTTATATACAAGGGACGGAAGGAAAAAAGCAAGGATCCGGGGTCAGTCATGCAGAGGTGGGAACGGATGGGAGAAGGAAGGCTGTCCCAGGGTAGGTGGCCTGTAGCTTTCAGGGACCTTGGGCCTACTCTAAGGGGGTCTCTGTAGAAAAGGAGCCCCTGGGGACCAGCAGGTGGTGTCGTGGTAAGGCGCTGGACTCCCATATAGTCAGCCGCAGTTCAAGTCCCAGACCCAGCGGCTTGAAACTCACGCCGGGCACGTGTGCATGCGCACCCCAAATCCCGAGAGGAGAATGGAGGAGAAGGGATTGCCGCGTGGCCATCCCCCCTGGGGGGTGATTTCTCACTGTCTGTTTCTCTCTGTCTTTCTGGCAAGCACATGCTCCCTATTGCAAAAATCTTCTGAAAAAAAAGAAAAAGAAGAGGAGCCCCTGGAACCACTTTAGGTTCATGAATTGCTCACTCCAACTCACCAGGGGCCGTTTCTTCCTGGAGTTATCGATATTTTACTCATCCTGGTGCAACACTGCAGCACCCACCACAGCCTAGTCCAGCCACGTCTGTGGCCCAGCTTCTGTAATTGGTCTCCCTGGCCATCTCCATCCCTGTCATCTCTGGGAGAAAGGCCCGGATCTAAGCACACACACACTTCCCAATCAGAAATGGATCGAGTGTCTGCTGGGCGTGGAACCCAAGTTCAAGGGCATTTCCAGAAAGAGACAGAGTAAACGTGAGCAAATGCTGAGCCAGATCGTGCAGTGACACCCAGCGCTGTCATCGGGCATCTAGTGTGACACGTCCCTCGCAGACCCGCTGCCCAGCCAGCCGAGGCCTCAAACCCTTGTCCCTTCCTTCGGATTCCTCGGCTCCCTAGCCCGATCCTCTTTACTCTGGAATCTCTGGCCATGAATGGGAGCTGACCCTGATCCGGCCTCCAGGCTAGCCCCACTGAGGGGGGTGTCGGAGCCAGCTCCAGCTCACAGGAGTGAGCCAACTGTACACGTCCCTTCCCCCCTGCACTGGGTGACAAGTGGGTAGCTTGGGGTTGCCCATCATAGAGGGTTTGTTCCGTGGAAACCAGTAAATGCCAGGAAATAGGACTCTCTCCCGAGAGAGCCACCATTCACCAGCAGAACGGGTTAGATCCCACAGGGGCAGTGACTGCGCTGTCACCCCAAGGGGCAGGGACTGCACCTTCGTGAATGTGTGTGAGGCCAAGTGCAGGCTCAAGAAGCTCCTCTCTAGGGGACCAGCAGTTAGCATAATGGCTATGTCGCTGGACTCCCGTGCAACTGACTGCGGTTTGTTTGAGTCCCGGACCCGGTGGCTTAAACTCACGCCGGGTGCGTATGCGTGCGTGCCCAAGATCCCAAGGGGAGAATGGAGGAGAAGGGATGGCTGCGTGGCCATCCCCCCTCAAGGGGTGATTTCTCACTTTCTATCTCTCTGTCTCTCTCTGTTTTTCTGGTGAGCGCATGCGCCCTATAGCAAAAACCTCTCCATAAAAACATAAAACAAAACAAAACAAAACAAAAACGAAGCTCCTCTCTACCCCTCCGCTTGCACACCCAGAAGCCTTCTCCTGAGGCAGCCTGGTGGGGTGGTTTACCTAAGCAGCCCTCAGGCAGTCCAAGCCCACCCCCAGCTGCAAACAGTTTTCAGCCTCTTGAGCTGAGAGCACAGATCACTCTGCAAGCCAGAGGGGGAAAAAATCCACTTTATCCCTAGTGTCTTGGACAGGCATTTCCTGGACAAGAGATTAGGCTGTAGCAGAGAGGGACCTCAAATGTCAGGGGCACCAGACCTTCCGGGGACTCAGATTGTCACAGGTGCTGTAGAAGCTAAGTTTCTCAGAGAAGGCACGTCATTTGCCTAAGGTCACTTCGCTGGTGACCAAAGCCCCCAAACTGAAATCCCAATCTCTTTACACCTAATTCAGTGATTGCATGACTGCAGATAAATCCTGGTACCAAGGCACGTGTGCGTACATGGCCGTGCACACACTCAGAGGTGTATTCAGGTGAGTGTGTACCCCAGAGCCACAGAGAAGGAAAAAGTAAGGCCTGAGCCTTCTTGAGATCACCTAGACAGTCCCTCTTAGCTGCTTCGTCACTGTCTCCAGGACGCATTCATTCCAACCAGCCCCTAGTCACCGGCGCAGGAGTCACACACACCAGCCTGATTTGGGCTGTGTGACCTTGTGCATGTCATCTGTTTTCTCTCAGCCCCCATACTCATCCGTCAAGTGACGATAACAAGGTGCCTACTTCATCAGACTCTTGGGAAGATAAATGAGACGTGCATGGGAAGTGTTTGCCATGGGGCTCACCGAGGGAAGACGCTTGTCCCGGTTATTCTCCCGTGTCAGTTGGGTCCTCCAGGATGCCGAAGCCAAGATGGAATTGGATGTGTGAGAGGTTTACCTGGGGAAACGCTGATGGAAGATGAAGCAGGGAGGGAGCGGGAGGCAGTGGGGATGGAGGCCTTCAGAATGGGAGGCAGATCCTCTGAAAGGAGAGGGGAAAGTGGCCCAGGAGGTGGCCCTGTGATGATGTAACCAGACTCACATGCGTAAGGTCCTGGGTTCATGTCTCAGGACCATCCTGAGCACTTGAGGTGCCTGGGCCCATAATCCGGGCTGGCTGAGACTGCAGACGGGTCGTGGCCTAGAGACCCTTTGACAAGGGCGGGAGGCTGCCTCTCTCTCTCTCTCACTCTCTCTCTCTCATCGACAAATAAATACACTTAAAAAAAAATGGAGAAAGGAAGGAGGAGTGGGTGGAAGGAGCGTCAGATGCGGCCTAGCTCTGAGGAAGCTATGGACAGGCTGGCCGGGAGCCCCAGTGTAGAGACCACCCAGAACAGCTCCCAAGCCAGCCAGGCATGGCCAGACTCAGTCACTGAAGTGTGGGCCTTGGCCTGAAAGCTGAAGCAGAGCCCCAAGGCACCCATACTGGACAGGTCAGCTCAGTGCACTTCTTTGGAAAAGGTCTCTTTCGAAGGGCGATCTGAGCAGTGGGTCTTCCTGGCTGCCTCGGTCCTTTATAACCTGGCCCCTCCTATTCAGACAATGGTGTCCAGGGCAGGATGGGGGTGGTTATTGCTGCCACCCCTGCTTCATCATTCCCTACACCCAGCGGCTCCCCAATTCCGGCTGCTGCAGCTGCAAACCCCTCCCCTTCCAGAAGTGCACCCCGTGCCCGATCATGGCTGGCCTGTGTGTTCATGGCCCTGGCCTGTCTCTCTGCAGCACCCGTCCTGCCCCAGGCCTGTTCTCTACACCGCTGCTTCAGTTGTTTGCCTGAAAGTCCCTGGGAGCCCTCAAACAAACAGACATCCCTGGGTTCAGGATCGAGTACATGACCCAAGGCAAGACGCCCGGTCCAGCTCTGCTGCCAGCTTGTTGCTCACGGCCCCTCTTCTCTCACCCCCTCCGCCAGGTCTGCACGTCTTCCTGTTCATCACCATCTTGTGTCTGGGATTTCATTCCTGATATTCTTCTCCCCGGAACAACCTCCCGACCTGCCCACCTGGCAGACTCTTCCTGTCCTTTCATATGGCTGGAGATGTCACCTTCTCTGTGTAGCCTTTGGTAGCTTCTCTGAGTGCTCCTACCCATGCACTTGGTCCTCCATGAAAGCATGTCACTTGCTTATTTAGCTACAGTCTCCCCCACTAGGGTGATTTTTGGGGGACCCCTCTCCCCCAAGGCATTTCTTCAACTAATATTTACGGACCATCCAATCAGTGGCCGGGAGAGGCGTGGGGTGCGATGCTGGGTAAGGGAGCTGGGTGTCTACCCTCGTGGGGCAACCAGTCGGCAGGGAAGTCTCGCAAGTAATCAGGCAATTGCAATCCATGGTGACACATGCAGTCCCAGGGAACATTTAGGGTACCGGAGGAGCACATGGCAGGGACACTCAATCTATTCTGGGATGGGGGTGTCTGGTAAGGCTTTCTGGAAGAAGTGACTTTGGAAGTTGAAGCTCCCAAGATGACCAGAGTTGACCAGGAGTGTGTGGGGGAGAAGGCAACATAAGCGGAGACCTGGGGTATCAAGAGTGTGTGGGTGTAGAAGGGGCAGTGGAGACAAACCCAGGAAAAACTTGGTGTGCAGTGCTAAGCCACCAAGCATCAGCAGCTCTTCATATATGTGTGTGTGTGTATATATATATATATATATTTGTTGCTCTTTTAGAGAGATTTTTGCTATAGGGCATGTGCACTCACTGGAGAGACAGAGGCACAGAAAGCAAGAAATCACCTCCCTCCCCCACCCCCCAGGGGGATGGCCACACGGCAATCCCTTCTCCTCCATTCTCCTCTCAGGATTTTGGGCACGCATGCACACACCCAGTGAGAGTTTTAAGCCGCCGGGTTTGGGAATCAGACCATGGTCAACTACATGGGAGTCCAGCAATGTAGCTATTATGCCATCTGCCAGTCCCATCAGCTCTTTTTTTTTTTTTTTTTAAGAATTATTTATTTTTAATTTAATTTTATTTACTTTTTTTTTTTTTTCTTAATTTTGACCAGAGAGAGAGAAAGTGAGAAAGCAAGCCACCAGGTCCGGG
This sequence comes from Tupaia tana, assembly GCA_026018925.1. NCBI lineage: Eukaryota > Metazoa > Chordata > Mammalia > Scandentia > Tupaiidae > Tupaia > Tupaia tana. The sequence goes on from JAKSZU010000009.1 coordinate 133,472,142, forward strand.
ACTCTTAACCATGCATGGCCATGTGGGAGTGTCCAGCGCCTTAACCACCAAGCCACCTGCTGGTCCCCCCATCAGTTCTTTATAGTGACTGAAAGAAAAGAATTCTATTCCTTGGGCAGAATACAAAGGTGGCTAGTAGTTTCTCCACGGGACAGCATAGGTATGGAGTGGTTCCATCAGACAGCACTGCCCTAGAGCTTGAGCAGCCGGGACTCAGAGCCCAAAGGTGGGATTGGCTGCGGGACGGGTGGACAGATTCTTGGAACGGGAGAGAAGGTGGACAGATGTGTGGTGGTAAGATGCTGGGACGGGGCGTCTAGTCTGTGAATCCCATGGCCACTGTGAACTAAGATGCAGGGCTGAAGTCAGAGTTGAATGAAGAAGGAGGGGAGTAGCCATGCTTGGGGTGGGAGATGGGGATGGTCAGGAAGATGCAGGATTGGCAAGGATGGTGCTGGTGCTCACCAGCAAGGCTGAGTGATTTCCTCCCACTTAGCTGATCCTTTGTGGGGCAGGCCCGGAGAAGGGCCTGTTGGATTCATGTTTGTTCAGGCCTGTGGCATTAGGACAGGAGAATTGAGAATCCTCAACATGGCCGAAGGGAAGGAGCATGGAGCTGAGGGGGGTGGCTCTGTGCATGGTGACCAGGGACATTCCATGGTGTGCCTGAGGGGTAGGGAGCTGAAGAGAAGTCAGTGAAGCAGGGAATCCAGCTCTTCATTGCTTAGCGACTTACAGCAGCATTGAGTTTGTTCATACATCTGCTACTTGGGCTGTGCTGGGCAGGGACGGCTCATCTCTGTTGTACTCGGTGCCAGCTGAGCAGTTGGAAGCGTGATACGACCTGGCATCAACTAGGGCGGCTCAAAGGCCTAGGGTTGGAGTCATCTGAAGGCTTGTTCTTTCACCTGTCTGGTGGCGGTGTTGGCTGTCAGCTGGGATTTCGGCTAGAGCTGTTGGCTGGAATACCTACACTTGGCCGCTTCATGTGGTCTGGGCTTCCTTACAACGTGGTGGCTGCGTTCCAAGGGTGACAGTCCCAAGAGAGAATGAGAGTCAGATGAAAGCCATATCACCTTTTATGACCTAGATGAGGAAGTGTGCAAGCCTCGTTTTGGTCACATTCTGTTCCTGGAGACAGTCATGAAGGCCCACCCAGGTTCCAATGGAGAGGAAACAGACTTCTTGAAGAGAGACAGTGCATGAGCCCGGAAGAGCATCTGGGCCAGGAATAGTGCCATGGCCATTTTTGGGAAGGTACAAGGTACCACAGAACCCAGGGAGTGAGAAGCCAGGGTCTTACCCTCTCCCAGAAGGAGGAGGAGGAGGAGGAAGAGGAGGAAGGTGGGCCAAGTTCAGATTCCTTTGATTTGTTCATGCAACTAATATTTATTGAGAGCCTACTACGACCCAGGCTGTGTTTTTAGGTGCTTGTGTTTAGAAGACAGATCCAAATCCCAGTCCTTCCAGAGATTATGTGGTAGGGGGAAGACTGACAAACAATTAATAAGCAAGTGTTTAGTCCGTCAGGTAATGCTGAACACTATCAGGAATCACAGGCAGCAACAGAAAGTAGCAGTTAAGGGGCCAGCAGGTGGTATAGTGGTTAGGATGCTGAACTCCTACATGGTTGTCTGCGGTTCGAGTTCCAGACCTGGCAGCTTGAAACTCACAGCCAGGTGCGTGTGGGTGTGTGCCCCAAATCCAGAGAGGAGAATGGAGGAGAAGGAATTGCAGCATGGCCATCCCTCCTGGGGGGTGACTTCTCGCTTTCTGTTTGTCTCTCCGGTGCATGCACCCTATAGCAAAAATCTCTCAGAAAGAAAGAGAGAGAGAAAGAGAGCAGTTGCAGGAAGGAGCTTGAACTCTCCCAGCTGGAAAGGGGAAGGTCTGTAACTGCAGGGAGGGGCTGTGGGCTTTCACTGGATCCCAGGTGTCTAGCTTATCTGGTTGGATCAACTTCTGAAGGGTGTAAGAAGGGTTCCTCAGGCGCCCAGTCCTTGCCCAAGGTCACCAGCTAGTTAGCAGCAGTGCAGGAACAGGACTCACAAAACGGGGAGAACGTTTGACCCTTTACCTCCAAGGACTTGTCCAGCCTGTCCGGTTTCCGAGACAAACATTCTGGGGGCTTGGAGAGCGGTGCCCCCAGGTCCTGTGTCTGCGCATGCATAGTTCTGCTCCCCCAGCAAGCAGAAGGGGCCCAGTTGAAGTCCGTCAGAGCTGCAGAGGGCCCAAGGAGGAAAGAAGATGGGGATTTAATTGGACTCAGCGAACCCTTCCTGGAACAGCCGGCACAAACCCTCGGAGGCGGCCGCCCAGGCCGGCTCTCCTCCCAGCCTGGGGCGCTTAGCGGAAGCATGGTCACGGAGGGAGGGCGAGGGGACAATACGAGACCCATCCTCTCCCCTACACCTTCCGGCCAACCCGCCCTGGCTGAAAAGCCACTGGACCAGGGTGCTGGGTGTAGTATAAAACCAGGAAGGGGTGGAGCGTCCCAGCAGGCGTGGGACGCGGGTGGAGGGGCGGTGTTCGGGGAGGGGGTCCAGGGGTGTCCTGGAACGCGAGCAAGGGCCCCTGGGTCGAAGAAGAGGCGTGGGGATGAAGTGCCCAGGGAGGGTCAGAGGAGGCGGTGATGTCAGGGAGGGGGGACTCCCCAGATCTGGCGGAGGCAGCGTGGGGGACGCGGCGGTGCAGGCGGTGGTGAGATGGGGGCCCTGGCAGCATCTCTGACCACAAAGGGCCGGGGAGCTCGGCCTGGCGGTCTTAGCGAGCCGTATTGATCGAGGGGCGGGCGCGGCGAGCGCGCCGAGAGCGGCTCCATCCATTAGGGCCGCTGCTCGCCTCCAATTAGAAAAAAAATCATTACTCAGCAGCCAGCAGCGGCCTGCGCGCCGCCCGGGACCGCCTGCGAGCGAGCGAGCCAGCAAGGGAACGGCGGGCCTCCCCCACCCCCGCGCTCCCCACCCCCAGCCCCCCGCGCCCCGCCTCCCCCGGCCCTAATGACAACTATTAGAACTGCCTCCCCGCACCCACCGCCCGGCGAGCACAAAAGCGCGAGATTCATTTGGTAATCGGGGTAATTACAGCGGGGCGCGGGGGCGCACGCGGCGATGGCGGGCGCGCAGGCGGAATGCTAAGGGGCCGGGCGCGCCGCCCGTTCCCACCCCGCTGCCCTCCCCGCCCGGCCCCTAGCCCGAGCGGCGCCCGGGGCCACGTCTGCCCTCGGCCCAGCCCTTCCCTTGTGCAGCGGCGGGAGGAGTGGGGGGGCTGCCTGGGGGCTCCCGGGGGCTGGAGGAGAAGCCCCCGCCCAGCCTCTGGCCGGGTCGCGGTCCGCCTCGGCAGCTGGGCCTGCGGCGCTCGGGACAAGATTTGCCACGTCCGGGAGTCGGAGAACCCCTCCGAGGTCCGGACGCATAATAAATACCGTGTGTAATGTATTTACTCTGCTGCCCCCAGTTAATTTACACACCCGCGCCGCGCCGCGCGCCCTCCCCCGCGCGCGCCCCGGCCTGTCGTTCCTATTTACAGGCGCGAGGCGCCGTCCCTCGAGAGGGCTTTTTTTTTTTTTTTTTTTTTTTTTTTTTTGAGAGAGAGCTTTAGGATGGATGCAACGTGTCATTAAACCTGAAAGGAGCTGTTACTTATCAGTAATGGTGTTTTCCACAGGCCTTTTCCCTCACCTGCACTGGCACAGGTACCACCTGGGTGGTGGGTGGGGGGCGGGGGTGCCCCGAAGGTCCCGGTGGGGGTGGTGGTAAACTACCAGCAGGCCTGGGGGAAGGCGCTGAGGCATCGCTGGAGCGTCCCTCGCCCCCAGCCGCGGGAACACTGGGGGCCTCTCCGGCACCTGCAGGCAGCCTGCCTTGGCCCAGCGCCGGCACCAACATCGTGCTGCACCCCAGGGCGCAGGTGGGGTGCCTTTTCCCTCCAAGGTTGCCTAGACATTCTCCGAAGAGCTTTCCCCTCCGTAGCCAGCCAGAAAAGCAGGCTCTCCAGGTACCATTCTTGCTGCAGAAAGGGCCTCTGTGTGACTCGGGCACGCAGTCGGAGCAGCCGCGCCGAATCTGGAGCGGTTTCCCATCTGCCTCTCCCGCAGCCGGATCGTCCTGGTGCACAGGACTTAGCTTGTTCGGGAGCAGAGCTGTGCGCTGGAGGCAGGCCCAGCCAATGCAACGCTCCGGGCCTTGTGTGTTCTTAATGACCCATGACAGAGTCTTCTGAGGTGAAAAAACAAAACCCTACACCCCTTTAACCCTTTCCGCGCCCACCGTGGCCTGGGAGATTTCTTAATCCTGCCCTGGCAGCCGGCAGTCGCCCTGGATTTCAGCCTTATCAAGCTGAAACATCACTCTGGCCTCCGGCCAAGGCCAAGGGGGTGGGGAAGGAGGGGCACCTCTAGAATTCTGCAAGGGCTTGAGGTGGGAACTGCAGACCCCGGAAAAGCGAGGACAAAATTCTGAGTAGGAATGCATTTTTCTTTTCTTTTTTCTGGAGAGGTTTTTGCTATAGGGCGCGTGCGCTCGCCAGACAGACAGAGATACATAGAGACAGAAAGCGAGAAATCACCCCCCAGGGGGGATGGTCACGCCGCAATCCCTTCTCCTCCATTCTCCTCTCGGGATCTTGGGCACGCACGCACACGCGCCCGGCGTGAGTTTTAAGCCACCGGGTCCAGGACGTGAACCGCGGTCGACTACGTGGGAGTCCAGCGACGTAGCCATTACGCTAACTGCTGGTTCCCACGCCGCAATCGTTTTTCCTCCATTCTCCTCCTGGGATCTTGGGCACGCACGCACACGCACCCGGCGTGAGTTTTAAGCCACCGGGTCCGGGATGCGAACCGCGGTCGACTACATGGGAGTCCAGCGACATAGCCATTACGCTAACTGCTGGTTTTTTCTAAAGGCAGAGTTCCTAAGGGGATCGGAGGCAGTCCTGGAACTTAGTATCTACCTACCAGCCATTTGACCTTGCTGGGGTCTGCTCTCTGAGCCTAGCTTCATTATCACAAAGAACGAGGATACCCCAAGGTGGTAGTTGTGATTAAAACCATGAGATAATGCTTTAATATTTGTAAACCGTACAGGCTTCTACGAAGATAAATTATTAATGATGCCAAAGACGGCTGTATGTGTGTGTGTGCGCGCATGTATCTGTGAGTTGCTGATGTGGGGGGAAGTGTGGGTGTCACTGAGATTATTCTCGTTGTTCGGAACCTGCTTGTTTCTTTCTGTCTCCAGACTAAGGGGGATTGATCTGGAATGGTGCTCCTCCCCTTCGAGAACTGGGCAGCCTGGTTGGTGAGAGGGTGAGCAGGTGGGCAGCAGATGCTTCTTGCTCAAGCTCCACCAGTCCTCAGAAGACCTATGACCCCCTTGGGCACATAGTAGTTACCTGCACACAGTAGGTACTCAATACATCTTTGTGGACTAATCAGCTGAATGGCTGGGTAGCTTCGTGGTCTTGAGGAGTCCCGCCTCCCCTGTGTCCTTGCAAATAGAAAAGGACTCCATTCCCTTTCCAACTTGAATGTATTTGTCTTCTCTGGGGGTGGAGACCCTTCAGCCGCCACATCCTTTCGGATTCAGTATCTACTTTGGAAGAGTTCAAAGAGGAAGACCAGAATGCAGGGTGTGAAGCATCCCTGTAGAGATGAGGACAGATGAGGTGATGGTTCATTCTCTTCATCCACACACTAAAAAACTCAACTGGAAAGAAGCTTGGCCGAGGTCATGACACCAGGACAATAGCCAGGGCATCTCCCCGTTCTATCCGTTTGCCTCTACATGAAGGGACTGTGGCAGCCATGGGAGGGCACTGCCCAGACCTCCCTTTGACAGAGAAGTTCTGGGAGAAGTGTGGTTGGCTGGCAGCCTCCACCGACTGCACCATTCACTGGGTTCCCCTACCTCATTCCTGCAGAGGCCACCCTCTCCCCAGGCTGTTCCTACCCTAGGACTGAAGACTGAACATGGTGGGTGGGGGAACGAGAGCTGGCCCACTCCTGCCTGACTTGGGGCCTCTCAAATGAGCAGTCTTTGCTCCGGGGGTCCCTCTTGGCCAGAACTTTGCTGCTGTGTGTGTGGCTTTTCCTACCCACCCCCCTTCCTTCCCCTACCTGCCCCCTCCTGCTCCCTCCCCCTTTATCTCTTTTTTTTTTTTTTTTTTTTTGAGAGGTTTTTGCTATAGGGTGTGTGCGCTTGCCAGAAGGACAGAGAGAGACACAGAGACAGAAAGCGAGAAATCACCCCCCAGGGGGGATGGCCACACCACAATTCCTTCTCCTCCATTTTCCTCTCGGGATCTTGGGCACGCATGCACACGCGCCCGGCGTGAGGTTAAGCCACCGGGTCCGGGACTCGAACCGCGGTCGACTATGTGGGAGTCCAGCGACATAGCCATTACGCTAACTGCTGGTCCCCCCCTTTATCTCTTCTAGGCCTTTCCCCCAGTACATCTCCTACACTTCTATCTTGGTATTGGCTACCTGGAGGACCCCACCTACCGCAGGGACCAACACTCAGACTCCTCACCATTTTGGGTGGTACCATGTGTGCGCAGGAGCAGCTAGAGAGTCAAGTGTGGAGCTAGGAGCTCCTGGTCACTCCTTTGCCTCATTCCAGAAAGTTCCAGGCTCTAGACACTTTCCTGTGTCCTTTTAGGGCTGGGTGGCCAACTGCCACAATGGGAGAAATGCTGCTTCTGACTTGAATTTATTCTTCAAGTGGCTGCTGGGTACAGTAGGGTCCCTCTCTGTCCGGGGCCTCTGCTATCAGAAAAGTTGGCTGTACCCACCAGCATGCCCAGTTGTTCTGGAAAGTCAGTCCCCAGGTCGGCCTTCACCTGAGGCCCAGGACTCTTTCTGCATGGCTACCCTGAGCAGGAATCTGACAGCCAAATGCCAGCCTGGCACCTCGGTACCTGTAGGTTGACCTGAAAGCTTGCCAGAATGGTTTCCAAAGAAGCAAGGGGGATGGGAGAGGTGAGTAGAAGGCCTGAAAGCCCTGGTCCATCAGAGACACAGACTATGGGGAGATCAGATATTAAGGACGGGGGTCTGGGAGAACAACTATCCTCAGAAAACAAAGAAACAGCCAGAGTCTGTTTGCTTTTAAAAAGGCAGTCATCAGCCCAAAGACTAATGAAGTGGAGAGCTTTTTTTTTTTTTTTAAGGTGGGGTCAGAGGTCATTGGCTTGGAGCATGTGTCATTTCTGACATCAGGAGGGCGGCGATTTGAAGCCCTGAAGCAAAGCCCGTCCCACTCTGTCTGACCTGGGCAATGCAATCCCCAGATGCCATTTGCTGGGGAGACAGGACTGCCTGCAACTCTGGGAGAGCCATGTCGCTGAGGTCCATGCTTTGTCCATCCCCAGCCTTTCTAAAAGAGGGTACATCCGTGCGTACTCACTCCTCATTGGCAGCTCTGAAGGCTCACGGGACCCAGGCCAGCACCCAGGGGAGGCCTGCGCTGTGGAACTTCAGAAATAGCCCATGCCGCCCCTGTTCGCTCCTTGCTTTCTGTGCGGAGCCAAACTTGACTTGGTAGTGCCTGAAACTCCGCGGGGCCAGCAAGGTTATCCGCTGCCGGGGGAGGGCCACAGGGCACTGTGGTTCCGCCAGCTGTGGGGTGAGAAGAGGCAGAGACGAGAGAGAGAGAGAGAGAGAGAGAGAGAGAGAGAGAGAGAGAGAGAGAGAGAGAGAGACTGCGAGGATCTGCTCTTCCCGCAGCCCCAAACAGCGGTTACAGCTGGAAGCGTGCCGAGAACAGAAGCCAGGCCTTCAGAGAGCAGGGAGCGCTGTCTTGGCTGCAGGGCCTGTAAGCTCAGAGCACAAGGTCGGCCGTGCCCTCGTCGGGATGAAAGGACACCTGCTCCTCTGTCTCCTCCAGCCTGTCCCTCAGCGCTCCGCCACCTCAAACTCCCCTCCAGCTGCAGGCGTAGTCTTCCTCCCGGCCCTCGGACTTTCAGAGCTTTGGCTTAGGCTGTGCCCTCAAGCTTAAAAACACTCTCTTACCCGGGCTCCTTCTCGTCCTTTCGCTTTCAGCCTAAAACTCCAGGAAGTACGGGCAACCCCCACAGTAAACAAAGCCAAACGTTTTCTTTATCTGGAGCCTTTGCTATGCTAATGTACATTGTGAATCTTCCGGAGGGGGGGGGAGGCCGCCCACGTTTCCAGAAGTGTTTGGCCACAAAAGACCTCCGCCAACACCTCCTCCCCTTACTATTAACCCTTTCCCAGAACGGGGTGAGGAGGAGGATCTTGGGAAATGTTGCTCTGAGAAAATAAAATAGTAGCATGAAGAAACCTCCTTGGGGGGAGGTGGAGTCCCATCTTTTGGCCTGACTTGCACCCTCCTGGACCCCTGGGGTGGACAGCCCTGGAGGGAGAAGCCACAGTTCCAGCACAATCCCTTCATATTGCAGGTGCAGGGCCTGATACTTACAGGAGTTTGAGGGCCATCTTTAAGAAAAACCAGCAGGTGGTGTGGTGGTTAAGGGCTCTGGACTCTCCTACATGGCTGACCACGGTTCAAGTCCTGGACCTGGTGGCTTGCTTTCTTGCTTTCCTCCTCTCTCTCTCTTTCATTCTCATTCTGTCCCTCTCTGGTCAAATTAAATAAGTAAATAAATAAAGCAAAATAAAATCTTAAAAAAAAAAAAAGAAAACAGTGCAGAGGTACAAATTATAACAGTTAGCACCCAGCCAGGGCCTTGGCAGGGGACTGGTGCGAGTCCAGGCCCTGAACTCTAAACTTGACTAGCTGGGGCTTCGTTCTGGGTAAGGTTATAGCTGAGACACACCCATGTCCACGTCCACATCCACATCCACGTGTGGGTCAAGTGGATGGCTTGGACAGCTCTGCTTTGATTCTTCAAAGCTCTGCTAGGCCAGGGCACACCTGCCTCTAGGCCCACAGCCAGGCTGGGGTTTGTCCTGCTGGGCTAGGCCTCAGGCAGGTGAATGGTCCCTGGGGTGGCTTCTTGGGCCTGCAGACTAGTGAGGGCAGCACCACGTTGCTTAGGCAGATCTGTTGGCCCTCACCTCACCCCATCTGTTCTGTGCCCTCTTTTTAAATCTTAAGTTTATTCTATTTGGGGGGTGGGTGGGGGAGAAAGGTACCCTTGACTGGGTCTCATCACACCGTGATCCTTCCCCCAGCCTCCCAGGGAGCCAGGATCAGCAGTGCACGTGGGCATACCCAGTGTGTTCAGGTAGACCAGGGATCCAAACCTGGACCTCCCGTGTGTTTCCAGCATTGCTGACTGGTGCCCTACCTCCCGTGCCCTCTTCTGTGCCCAGAGGGCTCATCCTTGTGGACTGGATCACTCGGACTCACTTGGTCACTGGCTTCTGGTTGGGTTTGGCCAATGGGAAGCACTGACAGGCCTTCTGGTCAGTAGGAGTCAGAGGCTGGGTTTTTATCTCCCGGGCTGGGCCCACAGTGTTGGCAGTGCCTAGAATCTTGCACCCACCACAACCTCTCATTTACAGCCTTCTCCAGGTTCTATGAAGAGCCCCTAACCCTTGCCCCTTCAGTCCAGGGAGGCTGGTGATAGCAATTTCCCACCTGCTAGTTCTGGGGTACTTCCCTATCCCTTATGGTTTCTATAATCTGTGACTAGTCCCCTTGCTAAAGTCTTTTCCAGGAACCCTCTTGTTGCGTGTGCCACTGTTCCTGCTAGGCTCCTAACTGGCACGGACAGCAGGCGTGGCGCCTGTGCGCAGTCCTAAATCATCCCAGCAGTCACAGGCCAGCTATCTTGAGTTCCCCTTTGGTCATTTTGCATATGCAAATATTAGGCATCCGTTGCTCTTGCTAGGGGTAAGCTTCCTCCAAAAGCTAGAGCCTGGCAGTGGACTCCCCGACTCACCCGCCCCACCCCCACCCCATGCAATGGCATTTGGCACTGAGCTGGCTTAGCTGCGCAGACTCCCCCTTCCCGAGTGTCCACGTGAGGTTATGGGAGGGATATAACTTCCCTCCTCTCCCAACCTTCTGGGTGTTTTTTTTTTTTTTTTTTTTTTTTTTGGGGGGGGGGGTAGTGGCGAGGGCCTTGTGATTTTGGAGACAGACCTGTGATAGGCCTGTCCAAAGTACATGAAATGAGCCACGCGAAGGAGGAAAGTTAGATGAAGTTTCCAGTGATCTGCTGGTAAATGCTTCACAACTGGCTCCCTGCCTCCATCCCCAAACCCTGATTTGTAACAGCTGCTGATTTCCATGATGTAAATACTCCCACCACAGCGGGTCGCAAGCTCCCCATGTGATTGCCCACGTGATCTTGCTGACCGTGGAGTTGGGAAGAGAAGTGCCCATGGTTACATGGTATTTCTACTGCCCAGATGTGACAGACTAGCTGGGTACCCTCCGGAGCCCAGGTCACCGGAAACGGTAGTGAAGTAATTTGGAAGGTGTGTTTTGAGTGCGTATCATCTTTGTTCTTAATGTGATTTGTTCCATTTCAAATTGTAATTAATTTTCATTTTATTTTAATTGTCTGTATTGTAATTTGTATGACGGGCCCTGCTTAACAACTGGCTTGCCAAATTCCTGAAAATTGAATGATTGGCTCTCACAGACCAGTCCCCTTTGGCGCCAGTACACCATGGAAGGGTTCTATTGGCTCTGGGGCAGTGGGGGAAAAAAAATTAGTTTTCATCAAGATAGAAAACAAAAACAAAGAAAAGCTACGAGTATTTCAATTGCGCCACCTTGTGGCACAACCTAACAGTACCACGCCCCCTTGCCTGCACTCCCCCATTTTGGTCTTGGGGTATCTCTAACTGGAGTGATCGAACATCCTGATTTGCCTGGACTGAGTCCTCATTTAGGCCTATTACCCTGGTTAAACTGTGAATAGCATCCCTTTAATGTTCTCCAAAGTGTCCCGGTTTGAACAATAAACGATACAGTCACCCAACCAGTACCCCAGTAGACTGTAACTGGCTTGAGGGTAGGGACTGTCTTGTTTCCTGTTCATCCCTCAGGCCAGGGAGGTATTCCACCAGGATTTGTCAGATGAGCAGTGCAAGTTAAGACTATAGAAGTTTCCTTGCTTTGCTGTTTACGCTGATAAGCATTGGGATTTGGACCTCTTTTTGGCTATGCAGAGATTGTCAGTGTAATGTGATTGGCCCTGAAAGTCCCTGACCCCGCCGTCCTCGTCCTCATCCCCGTGCATAAAAAGCCAGGCTGATAGACGTCAGAGCCTCGTCTCCCAGGGAGCGTGCGGCAGCCAGAGGGTGTTGGTCTGGCCATCTGGTGCAGGAACAGTCGAGCCGTGTGGGAGCCCAGCTGGCACGGGAATCCTTGGCTGTCCCTGGCAAACAGCATGGGGAAGAGAGCTGTGGGATCAATAGTAATTTCCTTCAGAAGCACGGCGATGTAGTGCGGTTGGCAATGGCATTGGGCTTTCCCTGGCACGGAGGTCTCGAAATGCACTTGGCCCTCTTAGTTAGGAAATGGACTTGCAGCAGAACGCTGGACAGGAAAGGGAACAAGGACAAGACTTTCTTGGCCTGAGTCCAACAGAGGTTGCCAGGTTGGCTGTGGAAGCCTGCTTTCTCCGTGCTCGCATGTCATCGACATCAGCCACGTAGACGCTTTGAGGCACTGACAGAGAGGAAATCGTGGCGGCTGCAATGTTCCCATGGACATCCATCTAGTCAGCACGTCGGGAGAGGCTTTGAAGGGCTGGGGACAGGTTCCAGGTTCAGGTGGGAAAGGTGAACTCCGCCTCTCACTGTGCAGAGGTGGGTGGGAAGGCGTTAACCCTACTTTGCTGAAGCTGGGGCCATCATTGTGGATGGAAATAACCGTGAGTCCCAGATGCTTGGAGAGTAGCTAGGAGTTCGAGAACACTGGCTCGGGCTTGAACTACCGAGCAGTTCTGTCGGATAAGGGCCATGGGGGCAGTGGATGCCCCTTCCAGGGGTGGGTTTGGGGGGACTGCTGCCCACTCAGGGTTGTCCTGAGTTGGTGAGAGCTGAGCTGCATTGCCTGAGGTAATACCCCCGCCCCTGCCACTTCCCCTGCGGGCAACTCATATGTAATGATTGGTTTGGGTTTTGGGGAGGGAGCGTTCAAGAGCGTATCCCTCGCCTCAGTCTCTGAAGGGCCAATCCTAGCTCTAGAACCGTCTGTGGAGTTGGCCAAGGCCTCTGTTGCAGCTGCAGGATAGCCCACCTCCTTCCTCTGCCCTGTCCTGCAACCCTCTCTCCTTCCCCGGTGTTGGTCCTGAGAGTACCCTCCAAGCAAGGCCTTCCATTCTGCTCTCTATCCATCTCAGGGTCCATCTCCCAGGCAACCTGACATAACCCAGGGAGGGAGGGAGAGTCCTTCTTAGGGAGAAAACAGCATGCAAACGGGACACAGAGGATGAACAAGCAGGCCAGTAGAGAGTGTCTTTTACTGTGGACCAAGCTCAGAATGCAAAAAAAGAAAAAAAAAAGATAATTCTAATTCTGGGAAATCAGTTCTTTTCTTTTTTTTTTTTTCTAAAGAGAGATTTTTTTTTTTTTTTTTTGCTATAGAGCGTGTGTGCTCACCAGAGAGACAGAAAATAAGAAATCACTCCCCAGGGGAGATGGTCACACCGCAATCCCTTCTCCTCCATTCTCCTCTTGGGGTTTTGGGCACGCACACACACGCACTTGGTGTGAGTTTGAAGCCACCGGGTCTGGGACTCAAACCGCAGTCAGCCATGTGGGAGTCCAACAATGTAACCATTATGCCATCTGCTGGTCCCAGGAAGTCGACTCTTAATCCCTATGTTTGGATGGGCAGGGAGGATTCATGGCACAGAGGTCTTGCATTCCTAAGGCTATGACTGAGGCGTGACTTACAAGCATTACTTTCCGTCACCCTGTCCAATTTCTGGCACTTCTTGCTAGAGTTTATGTGTCTGCAACGGGCCGCGTTTCCCCGGGTTCTTGTTACCTAACACATTCTTAGATTGCTGCTGAGCCCTGGTTTGAGCTGAAAAAGCAAGGAAGAACGAACACCTTAGAACCCTAAGCTTGGGGCCAGCAGGTCTTGTGGAGGTGCTGGACTCCTACATGGCCAAACGTGGTTCCAGTCCTGGACCCAGCAGCTTGAAATTCCTGAGAGGAGAATGGAGAAGAAGGGGTTGCTGTGTGGCCATCCTCCCTAAAGGATGATTTCTCTCTCTCTCTCTCTCGCACACATGCCCTATAGCAAAAACTAAAACAAACAAAACACAAAACCAAACCAAACCCTAAACTTATAGAGGCCAGCAGGTAGGTGGTGCTTAAGGCAGCTGGATCCCACATGGCCAGCTCCGTGGTTAGTGTCCTGGACCTGGCGGCTTGAAAATCACACCAGGTGCTTGTGCGTGCGTGCACAAAATCCTAAGAGAATGGAGGGGAAGGGATTGTGGTGTGGCCGTCCCCCCCCGGGGGGTGAGTTCTCATTTTCCCTCTTTCTCTCTTGGTCTCTGTTTCTCTCCATTGAGCACATGCAGCCTATGTCAAAAACTAAAACAAACAAACAGAACAACCCTTCCCATGCAGTGATACCACTCCAGGCAAATTCCGTAACCGTTCAGAGCCTGTTTCCTCATCTAGGAAATAGAGATAAGGAGAGAGAGCAGATAAACCCTAAGCATGGGGCTGGCTCGTACATACTAAGCCATCAGAACATATTTTATTTTCATTCCTGTCATTTTTGTTCCCGTGCTCTTCCATCAGAAACGCTTGCTTAGGGGACCAGCAGTTAGCGTAATGGCTATGTCGCTGGACTCCCATGTAGTCAACCACGGTTCGCGTCCTGGACCCGGTGGCTTAAAACTCACGCCGGGCGTGTGTGCATGTGTGCCCAAGATCCCGAGAGGAGAATGGAGGAGAAGGGGTTGCAGCGTGGCCATCCCCCCTGGGAGGTGATTTCTCGCTTTCTGTCTCTCTGTCTTTCTCTGTCTGTCTGGTGAGCACACGCACCCTATAACAACAACAACAAAAAAAACAAAAACAAAAAAACCCCACAACTCTCCAAAAAAAAAAAAGAAAAAGAAAAGAAACGCTTGCTTAGTGTCCATTCGGTGTGTGCGTAGGGGTGGGGGGAGGAGTATTGGTGGGAGCAGCAGGGTCAAAGTATACCAAGGGACCCCTTAGGGGGTCAACCTTCTCCTAACGCTGCCCCACATGCGGGGCGGTCTCACAGAGGAAGCAAGCTTGATTTTCTCTTCTATTTTCCAGAGAGGAAAAAACTGGGGTCCAGAGGGGGAGCTGATTACTGGAGACCCTGAGCCCCAGTCTTCCAGCTCCTCAGTCCGTGGTCCACCCGATCTCATGACAGGACGTGCAGAGTACGTGTCAATTGATGTCATTCTTGGAAGGTCACCCTTGCTGTCTCTGAAGCGGTCCTCCTGGTCTTCCCAAAAGGTATGAAAGAAAGCCGCGGCTTTAGGGCATGGGCAGGGCTGCTTCCTGAGCCCAGAGCAGCCGGGAACTGCTCCTGTTTGTTCTGAGCTCGCCAGAAGGGCACCTCCCTCCTCCCCACTGATGTCAGTCGATGACGTCTGGCTGCATTCAGGCCATGCTGTCATTTGTCCCATGCTCATTCAGCTGATTAAAAGTCATCAATTGTTTTTTAAGCCACCAGCAGGCGAGCCACCAGGCGCCATTTGTTACTGCTCGGCCATGCTGTGAGATGCTGTTTAAACTCACTGAGCAAAGCTTTCGGAAACCAGAGGCCAAAAGCGTTTTTTTTTTTTTTGAAGAAAGAAAATAGGAGAGACCCGACTGAGTGGGGCCCACACCTTTGCCAGAAGGAACAATCAGGCCAGGCAGCTGAGGGGCTGGTTCCCTTTTTAGCAACTCCCACACGGTTCTTTTCAGGGGCCTTTCTCTTGGGGCCAGAGCCACGGGGAGCCCCTTCCGTTTTGCTCTCTCTCTGCGGACTTAATCTCCACCATGGCTAGTGAACGTTCATTTGCAGACTTTTCACTTCATCATGGCCTTACCTCCAAGTTATCTCCTCGCTTTTCAGCCAGGTTAATATTCCTGCCACACCACTCAATGCCATGCCTGCTACCTCAGTAGCTCCCAGTTGCCTCCACTGTGAAGAATAAAGCTGTTGTTGGGACCAGCAGTTAGCGTAATGGCTATGTCACTGGACTCCCATGTAGTCAACTGCGGTTTGAGTCCCGGACCCGGTGGCTTAAACTCATGCCGGGCACGTGTGCATGTGTGCCCAGGATCCAGAGAGGAGAATGGAGGAGAAGGGATTGTGGTGTGGCCATCCCCCCTGGGGGGGGGGTGATTTCTCGCTTTCTATCTCTCTGTCTCTGTCTTTCTGGGGAGCACATGCGCCCTACAGCAAAAACCTAAAAACCTCTCTAAAAAAATTTAAAAAAAAAAAAGAATAAAGCTGTTGCCTGGCATTTGAGTTTTCCGGTGGGTATGGCCTGGGTCCCCTCTGATCTTTGTAGCTACTGTACTTTCAGCCTGATAGAACTGGGCTCCCCAATAGAACACAGCCTCTCCAGACGTGACCCTTGCTTGGCCATTTTTGTTCACACTGTTTCTTCTATGTGAAATGAGGCACCCGCTAGCCCCCCTAGCTCCCCCTAGTTCCCCACTCCCTGGTTCTCAGCATCTTGGACCGGGAACGTCTTCCAGGACTGTTTTGGAGGCTATCTCTGTCCTGCTGTCTTTACCGAGGAGACAAATCCATATCGTCTTTGCCCCCTTTCAACCCCATGAGTAGGGATGGTATCGGTGCTTCAGCCACACCCCCTCGTGCTACCAGTACTTGTGTCCCTGTGCCTGGGGGCTGTCTCTGACCACCTGAGCCCTCTCTGTCCACACACACAGCAGACAGGAAGTGCCAGGGGGTTTGTCCTTCCCCGAGGAACAGCCCTCAGTCTAACCAGTGGGAACTAGTGAATAAATACCCCGGCTCCCTCACCCTGTGGGCGGAATGCGTGGCGTGATTATTCTGTGCCAGCTCTCAGAGGTTCCCAGTGGGACTGAGCGCCAGTTGCCCACAGGAGGAACCTATTTATTGGCCACTTTCCCTTCCTTGCCTCTTCCCAGATAAATCACTTGCACTCAGACCCTCATGTCAGGGTTTGTTCCTGGGGGACTCGACTCAGACATAGCACTTCATTTCTTTTGGTCCTTTGTCCTGCTGAACCAGCCTCAGATCCTCTGCATATCTCAACGTGGTGCCTGACCTATACAGGCACCCTGTAAATGTTCACTGACCCCCGTGAAGATCCTGTAAAAGAAATAAGCAAGGGCCAACCCATGGCCTGGTGGTTACGGGAGCTGGATCCCATGTGACTGTAATTCGAGTCCTGGATCCAGCAGTTTGAAAACGCACCAAGCGCATGCGCACAATCCCAAAAAGGAAGGAGAGATGGACGAGAAGGGACTGCAGTGGGACCATGTCCCAAGGGGGGTGCTTTCTCCCTTGTTCCCTCTCTACGTCTCTCTGTCTCTCTCTGGTGAGCACACGTGCCTGCTGGCAAATTAAAAAAAAAAAAAAAGTGAAAAAAGAAAGAAACAGCTTGATTTTCCTATGGATTGTTCTCTCTGTTCACATAAGCCAGGGATGTCCCCACCTCTGTGCTTTGGCCCTGTTGCCCTTTACCTGGCCCTGTTCCTATGGAAATCTCCTTCTCAGCATTGTCCTTGTCCCCTTCACCTCTGTCCCAGGTCACCTAGCTCCCTTCTCTGAACTCTACTGATTTGAAATAGTGCCACCCAGCTTCACCCATGTTTTGTTCCATGTGTTCATATTCTCGCTCCGCTGGGCTTTCCCATTCCCAGCGGTAAGTCTCAGGGGGCTTCCTGTGAGTCAATTTTTCTAGACCCAAGAGGAATCCGAAGATCTGACTGCACACGAATCAGGGAAGGTCAGTGTCATGAGCGGAAACAGTAGGTTTTTTTTTTTTCCAGTCCTCATTCAAGTAAATGCGAGGCTACGTTTTGCAGGGCAAGGGGTGGTGGAGTGCACAGGAGCCGAGAAACGGGGGTGGTGAGGCACGCGGTGGCCATGACCTGCCTTGGCCCCGTGAGTTTTCTAGCCCCGTTCTCAGACTTCATTGGGATGTCTCAAGTCCCACAGTCATGGGGGAGGGCGGAGGGGGCTCTCAGCTGACTGATCGTAGCTCGCAGCTCGCCTTCAGCGGGCCTGCCCGAGCCGGACAGGATTAAGTAACAAGGAAAAGCCAACAAACACAAAAAAGCCTTCCACACACAGCGATTCCAGAACGCTCCCCTGCGGGCCTCCTGCCTCCTTTCCAAGTTTCCTTATCATCAGATGGGGGAAATGCGTCTTGTTGAGGCAAGAAGGACATGGGCCAAGGTGAAAGGGACACGGCTAAGCTCTCCGGGCCCGCAGTCACCCAGATACCTGGAAAGACTCTTCTCCTTAGAGACAGTTTGCATTTTCCACCTTACTCCAAACAAAAGCCAGACGGCTGGCCTCCAGCTATTCCTTGGGAAAACAGGCCGAGCAAAGAGAGCCTCTCACGTCCATGGCCACTTTTCCAGACCACAGACTGGGACGTGCTGACCGATGGGCTTGGGTAGATTTATGGCAGGACAACAGGACGGGATGTTTGAGGCAGGAGGTGGGGACCCCAGTGCACAGGGGTCGTGAGGTGTCCTGGGCCAGGTAAGGGCCCTAGGAAGTGTCCTTGGGGGGCATGGGTTACTCTGCAATGCGTGTGCACCCCAAGAGTAGGAAGGGAAGGGCCTTGTTTCCTTCCAACGGAGTTGTTGTTACCCTGGAAACGGCCCTTCTGGCCTCCAGGGCCCAATAACATTCCTCAAAGTTTTCAGGAGTTGTGAGTTTTGGAATGATTACATAAATGTGGCTGTGTGGGGGCAGAGCTCTACGCGGGTAATGCCCTGCCTCCGGAGTTAGGCCTGCAAAGAAAAACACAGCAAAACAAAGGAGAAACCGCAGCATGTGCTTTCCAAAGACTCTGGGGCAGTAGGATTGTAGCTGCTGGGCGAGAAGCGTGTGTGTACCCTTCTCCTTCTTAGATGGTAACTCCTTGAGACGCTCTAGCAGAACCGGACCTGGGGGTACAGACTTGGGCATTTTAGCAGGTCCTTGGCTATGCACAGGGTTCCTCAGTCTCCAAGCATGTGTTCTCTGGGTCTCTGTAGCTATGTGGGAAAGTAGAAGTTGTCCTAGTAATTACAGAGATACTCAGTAATGTGGGACTAGCAGTTGGCCTAATGGCTATGTTGCTGGATGCCCACGTAGTCGACCGTGGTTCGAGTCCCGGACCCGGTGGCTTAAACTCACACCGGGCGCATGTGTGTGCATGCCCAAGATCCCGAGAGGAGAATGGAGGAGAAGGGATTGTGGCGTGGCAATCCCCCCTGGGGGGTGATTTCTCGCTTTCTGTCTGTCTCTCTCTCTGTCTTTCTGGTGAGTGCATGTGCCCTATAGCAAGAAAAAAAAGAAAAAGAAAAACAAAAGGAAAAAAAAAGAAAAAAATAAGAAAAACTAACCAGCAGTTAGCGTAATGGCTATGTCTATAGCAAAAACCTCTCCAAAAAAAAAAAAAAAGAAAGAAAGAAAAAAAAACAAAAGCAAAAGAAATACTCAGTAATGACCTGACCCCATAAAACGTGTGTGCACCCAGACACCCTTTGCTCCTTCTCGGCTGATTCACAGTCCTGTCCTGCATCTCTAGGACGCACCTCACAGCCCAGTACGGGGCACAGTGATTACAAAAGTGAAATCAAAAGCCACTGTGTTTCCCGACGTCACACAGGACGATGTGCAGAATTGCTCCCATCTCATGAGGAGTCACTCCTGGGACCTTGAATAAATCAGCTCCGTTGTCAACAGAAGAGATGGTCGGTCCGCAGGCAGGAGGCCTGGTGGGAGTTTCCCAAAGCAGACCCTTCAATGAACAAAGACTGAAGAGAGACCCTTGGCCTAACCGAGAAAAGCCTTAAATCTTTTTGCCAAAATAACCCTTTTGTGAGAGTCAATTGGAGGCGGTCGTGGCACGAAATGATTCGGTCAGAGAGAAGAAAAGCTTTGAACTCCCCACCAAACTTGTTAGCAAGTTATAACTGCAAAGAATGAGGGCACAGCTGAATTTAGAACCTCCATCTTAAAAGAACATAAGGCACTGGACATATTTTCCTCAGCTTTGGGAGGTATGGTTGACCAACAAAAATTGTACATATTTAAGGTGGGTAATGGGGGGGGAGGGGAGGTCTTCAAAAAGTTCGTGGAAAATGTATACTATGAAAAAACTAGGCCAGTCCATGGCCTGGTGGTGGAGGTGGCTGGCTCTCACATGGCTGACCGTGGGCTTTATCTCAGACCCAGAAGCTTGAAAAACATACCGGGCACAGGTGTGTGCCCCAAACCCTGACAGGAGGGAGAAATGGAGAAGAGAGGATGGTAGGTGAGGCTATTTTCTGTGGAAACTACTTTCTCACTTTCCCTCTCTCTGTCTCTGTCTCTTTGGGGTGAGCACATGTGTCCTCTGAAAAATGAAAAAGAAAGGGGAAAAAAAGCCTATGCGTGGATTTCAAATGCTTTTTTGTGTCGCAATAAACTTCAATTTCATTTTCCTCAAACTTTCCACTCCTCCTACGTATACGCTGCGAGGCAGTTATCACAGGCAAGCCCATGAATGTATCCGTCACCTCACGCAGTGACTTGGTGTGTGTGTGATGAGGACGCTTGATAGTGATTCTCTTAGCGAATGTCAAGGATACAACACGTTATTATGAACCATGGCACTGGGTTGCATGTTGAGTCTCCAGTCTTACTCATCGGACATAACCAAAACCTCATACCCCTTGATTAACATCTCCCCATATCCCCCAACCCTAGGGCTCTGGTAACTACCATTCTACCCTCCCTTCCTCCCTCCATCCCTCCCTTTTTCCTTCCAGTTTTCTTTTTTCTTTCTTTCTTTCTTTCTTTCTTTCTTTTCTTTTCTTTTTTTTTTTGAGAGAGATTTTTTTGCTATAAGGCACGTGTGCTTGCTGGAGAGACAGAGAGACAGAGAGCAAGGAATCTATCCCCTCCCCCGCCCGCCCCCCTCCCAGGAGGATAGCCTCATTGTAGTCCCTTCTCCTCCATTTTCCGTTCGGGATGTTGGGCATGCATGCACACGCATCTGGCTTGAGTTTCAAGCGTTGGGCTTGGGACTTGAACAGTGGCTGGGCATGTAGGAGTCCAGTGCCTTAACCACTATGCCACCTGCTGTCCCCTCTTCCTTTTAATTGCCAGAGAATGAGAGAGAGAGAGAGAGAGAGAGAGAGAGAGGGAAAGAGAGAGGAAGGGAGGGAGAAAGAGGAGGAAGAGAATGGACAATGCTCATATAGCAATCCTTTGTCTTCCATTTCTCCATCCCATCAGGATTTGGGGGCATACACCCACACATGCTCCACTGTGGGAGGCTGAGTACCAGTGAATATCGCCGGTTTCTCAGAGAGCAAACAATTACACAATGCCAAAAGCCATGATTGGCTTCCCTTCAAAACCTCACCTTCAAAACCATACTCTGATTGGCCACTAGAATCCCTCAGATTTGCATATCTGGCACCTCATGATTGGTCCACAAAGCAACCAATCATAACCCACCTTTTACAACCAATCATAACCCACATTTTACAACCAATCACGGCCCACCAACATGTATATAACCACGATCCCTGGCCCACAATCGCCAGACGACCCTGAAAAGCCTGAAGAGTTGTAACACCGCATTGTCTTCAGACGACCCATGAAGACCCTGAAGAGTTGTGACACCGCGTCGTCTCCGGACGATCCTGAAGAGCTGTGACACTGTGTCGTCTCCGTGCTGCCCACAATAAACGGACAACCCTGAAGAGTTAACACTGCGTCGTTCGCCCCCGTCTCTCACTCCTTCCCTCAGGAAACCTGTTCGCCCGTCCCCCGGGTCGGGACACTTCACTTTTTTTCTTTCCTAAGCTGCCAAAGCCAGGATTCTAACCACATTAAGCATGTGGGATCTGGCTCCCTTAAGCACCAGGCTATGGGGCTGGCCCTCTAGTCTCTGTTGCTGTAAGTTGGATTTTTTTAGATTCCATATATCAGTGAGATCAGAAATATTGGCTTGTCAGAAAAGTCATGATGCATTTTGCATAGAAAAACACAGGAAAAATATGTCATGACCTTTCCAACAACCCAATAACTTATTTTTATGAAGCAAACGTCATTTCTGAGATCAAGTCTTACTTAACTTTTCTTCTCCACCCTTTTCTTGGAAACTGTGTTTTCTCTCTCTCCCTCTCTCTTTTTTTTTTTTAGAGAGATTTTTGCTATAAGGTGTATGTGCTCGCCAGTGAGATGGAGAGAGACAGAGAGACAGAAAGTGAGAAATCACCCCCCAGAAGGGACGGCCACGCTGCAATCCCTTCTCCTCCATTCTCCTCTTGGGATTTTCAGCACGCATGCACACGTGCCCAGCGTGAGTTACAAGCCTCCAGGTCCAGGACTCGAACTGCAACTGGCCACGTGGAAGTCCAGTGACGTAACCATTCCGCCATTTGCTGGTCCTAACCCTGGTCTCTATTTTAAGGGTCTCACTGTAAGTGGACTTTCCCCACCTTGGCTGACCTCAGGTGCAAGGGGCTCCAGCATTTCCAGGAGCGATGAGTCTGGGAGCTTTGTTTTTCTGTGGTGAATACCAGGGATAAAGACTACAGAGGATGGGTGGGTATGCACGGCCTGTGCCCCCAGTCCAGGATGGAGGGGGGCATGTGGAGTCAGCAGCTCAGAAACAGTGCACAGAAAGCTGCCTTTGAACGCCTCCCTTCCCAGAACTCCAGCTGCATCCACAGCCCTCTTCCTGTCTCAGTAGACAGCTATGCCTTCCTCTGGATCAGAAGGCCCGAACCCTGGCCTCCCTCTGACTCTTCCTTCTCTCTCTCTCCTACTTGACATCTGCTGGCTTAGTACACCCTGTTGGTCTCACTGTCAACCCCCACCCCACCAACTGTTTTCATGGGTGGCTGCCACCAGACTGGCCGAGCTCTGGGTCTCTCTCTGCTGATGACACCTCTCTGCTTCACCCCTGCCCCCCTGAGGTTGAGTTTCAATGAAGCAGCCAGCATGTCCCTGTCAGGTCATGTCATTCCTCAACTCAAAACCCTCTAGAGTTTCCCAGCTTGCTCAGAGTGAAAGCTGTACGGATGACAGCGCTATTATTCCCTGGCAGTGTCCTGTAAGGCTTACACGACCCAATCCCTGTCACCTATCTGACCTCGTCCTCAATTCCCTCCTCTTTGCTACCTCTCCTTCGGCTGCATCGCCCGGAACACTGCAGGCCTGTTCCTGCCTCAGGACCTTTGCACTCGCTCCTCACTGCAGAGAATGTTGCCTGTTCACTCCCTCCCTTAGGGGTGCAGATGGCAGTTTTTTGGGGGAGGACCTCCTCCACTTCACCCCCTCCTTCCCCACCATCCACTCCCTATCCTCCCCTTCCAGTTTTTTATACTCCTTGGAACTTATTATTATCTGACATGCTATGCCAGGCGACTTCTAAAATAGAATTATTGGGACCAGCAGTTAGCGTAATGGCTATGTCGCTGGACTCCCACATAGTCGACCGTGGTTCGAGTCCCGGACCCGGTGGCTTAAACTCATGCCGGGTGCGTGTGCGCACATGCTCAAGATCCCAAGAGGAGAATGGAGGAGAAGGGATTGCAGTGTGGCCATCCCCCCTGGAGGGTGATTTCTCGCTTTCTATCTCTCTGTCTCTCTCTGTCTGGCTAGCGCACACACCCTATAGCAAAAACCTCTATAAAAAAAGAAAGAAAGAAAAAAAGAAAATAGAATTAAAATACAAGTTTAGGGGCTGGCTCCATGGCCTTGTGGTTAAGGGGACTGGAACCCACAGAGCTGGCCACGCTGGATCTCAGCTTCGATGGCTTGGAAAATATGCCAGGCATGTGTGCGTGCCTGCCCCAAATCCCAACAGCATGGACGAATGGAGGAAAAGGGATTATAACGTGGCCACTGTCCATGGAGGGTGCGTTCTCCCTCTCCCTGTTTCCCTCTCTCTCCCAGTCCCCCTCTTTCTGTCTCCCTCTCCCTGTCTCCCTTCCTGTCTCCCTCTCCCTGTCTCTTTTTCTGTCTCCCTCTGCCTCTCTGTCTCTCTGTTGAGTGCATGTGCCCTCTGGCAACTAAAAACTAAAAATAAATACTGGAGTCATGCCTGGGTAATAAAGTGGGGTGGGAGTAGGGAAAGTTACCATTCTGTCCACACACCCACCTCTAGCCCCAGTCTCTTTGACCGAGGTCTTGCCACCCCAAGGCCCTGGGAGTCCCATAATTAAAGGTCTCCGGGGCCACGCCCCTCCTAACCACCTGTGCCTGGAAAGCTCCATGCTTGGCACCTGGGGACCATCTCTGGGTTTCAGGAAAAAAAACTGGAGGAGCTTTGACCAGTGGCTCTGCCTAGGGGGTGGAGAAGTTCCTTTGCCACATTTTATTGATGCTGCTAAGGAATTTCTTTTCTTTCTTTTTCTCCCTCTCTCCCTCCCTTCCTTCCTTTCTCCTTCCCTCTTTTTCTCTCTTTCTTTCTTCTTTCCTTTCTTTTTCTTTTTTCTTCCTTCTTTTCTTTTTCTTTCTCTTCTCTCTCTCTCTCTCTCTTTTTTTTTTTTTTTTAAGTTGATTTCTTTCTTCCATGAGCAGCAAAGACAGAGAGGCAGCTTCCCCACCAGGGTCCTGATGCTGCAGTCCGTCCCCGGCCTCAGCCAAATCTGGACCACAGGCACGGGCAGGAGCCTGGTGTATGCGCAGGACGATCTCCGGACCAGAACCTCACTACTGCGCAGCCTCCCCGCGGGTGGAGCCCCGCCGCTGGGCTACCATCCAGTCCCGAGGCTATTCGACTTCGGCACCCCAGCGCTTCAGGCTAGACTGCCCAGACCCTTTCATATCCGTCACAGCCCCTCAGCCAGATGCCCTGGCCCTCACAGATTTTTTTTTTGGAGAGGTTTTTGCCATAGGGCGCGTGCGCTCCCCAGACAGACAGAGAGAGACAGAGAGACAGAAAGCGAGAAATCACCCCCCAGGGGGGATGGCCATGCCGCAATCCCTTATCCTCCATTCTCCTCTCAGGATCTTGGGCACGCACGCACACGCGCCCGGCGTGAGTTTTAAGCCACCGGGTCTGGGACTTGAACCGCTGTCGACTACATGGGAGTCCAGCGACATAGCCATTACGCTAACTGCTGGTTCCCCTCACAGATGTTTTATAGACGCGTTCCAAAGGGGCAGGAAGAGCAGTCCTACTTCTCTCGTTGCCCTCCCCAGTTGGAACCCGAGCTCCCCTGCAGGTTTTGGCTTTTCAGAGCCATCTTGCCCAGGAAGTGCCCCTTGCCAAACCTACAGGGTAGAATAGGAGAGAGGAAAGCTGTCTTCGCAGCCAGTAGTGGTCCCTAGTCCTGGCTCAGCTTTGGAATCCTCCAGGGAGCTTTCTAAAAAGTCCCCATAAAGACCAGTGGAGGATGTAATGGTTGTGTCATTGGACTCTCACGTGGTCGAGCATGGTTCAAGCCCCGGACCTGGCAGCTTCAAACTCACGCAGCTTCAAACTCATGCCAGGCATGTGTGCACAAGTGTACAAAATCCTGAGAGGAGAATGGAGGGGATTTTGTGGCATGGCCGTCCCTTCTGGGGGATGATTTCTTGTTTTCTGTCTCTCTCTGTCTCTCTGGCAAGCACACATGCCCTATGGCAAAAATTTCTCTAAAGAAAAAAAAAAAAGCCCCCATGCCTGGGCCCCACCTCGCTCCAAGTAAATTTGAATCTCGAAACCAGCAGATGGTGTAATGGTTACATCACTGGACTCCCACATAGTCCACTGTGGTTTGCGTCCTAGACCCGGTGGCTTAAAACTCATACTGGGTGCGTGTGCGTGCGTGCCCAAAATCCTGAGAGGAGAATGGAGGAAGAGGGATTGCGGCGTGGCCATCCCCCCTGGGGGGTGATTTCTCACTTTCTGTCTCTCATAGGAGCACACACACCGTATAGCAAAAATCTCTCTAAACATTTTTTGAATCTCTGAGGCTGGGACCCAGGCATCACTAGAAAGCATCCCCAACAGGGTATGGTCACACAGCAATCCCTTCTCCTCCATTTCTTCCTCCTGTAGGAAATTTGGGCATGCATACACATGTGCTCAGCATGTTTTCCAAGCTGCTGACACTGGGTTTTGAACTGCAGTCAGCCATATGGGAACTGATCCCCTTAACCACTAGGCTATGGGCCAGCCTCGTCATTGGCTTTTTTATATTTTTAGTTTGTTATTGGGTGTGTGTAGTTGCTAAAGAGAAACAGAGGACATGGGGAGAGAGAGAGAGAGAGAGAGAGAGAGACAGAGACAGAGAGAGAAAGTGAGAAATCACTCCCCAGGAGGATGACTACACCACAATCCCCTTCTCCTCTCGGGATTTTGGGCATGCATGCACATGTGCCTGGTGTGATTTTCAAGCTACCGGGTCTTAAACCACTCAATCAGCCATGTGGGATCCAGCCACCTGCCTTAACTTGCTGGCCCTTATCATTAACTTTTTTTTTTTTTTTTGCCATAGGGCATGCACACTTGCCAGAGAGAGACAGAGAGAGGGAAAGTGAGAAATCATCGCCCTGGGGGGATAGCCGTGCTGCAATCCCTTCATCTCCATTCTCCTCTTGGGATTTTGGGCACGCCTGTGTGCATACTTGGAGTAATTTCCAAGCTGCCGGGTCCAGGACTTGAACTGTGGTGGGCCGTGTTGGGAGCCCAATGCCTTAACTTTTAAAAAGCCCCCAGGTGGTTTCTTTGTGCAGTCGTGCCTCTGCAGCCCCCGGTGGTTGCTGAGAGATTTGCCCTGGATACTGGATACTGACCTACTGACCTTTGGCATTGGGCACCCTCCCTTTGGTCAGTTCATGCCTTGCCAGCTTTCAAGGCCCATCACCAGCCCTTTCATTTGCAAAAAAGCCTTCTGGACACAGGCCTGACTCCGGGGAGCTCTGCTTGCTGCTGCGCTCTGTTCTGGAACTGGGTGTTCGGTAATTAATCACTCCTTCCCAGGCCCGTTATCTGACCCTTGCATTGTTATTTATCTTCCCCAGTATTTACTGCTTTGACTTGAACCTGGATTATACACTCCCTTCTCTCACTTAACCGGGGTTGCATGGGCTACAGAATCAATGAAACAAAGAGTTTCTAAAAGCAAACGCCCGAGCAAGATACTCTCCTCTGCGCTCCCAGGTCTGCAGGGGCATTTGAATGTCAGGCAGGTCATGATGCGTCCAGAGAGGCACACCACACACCGGGGGAGCTGGTCAGGAAGAAAGTCATTCACTTTGAAATTTTTGCTGGCCTCCAGGTTTGGGAGATCAGGTCCCAGTGCAGTGGGGGGTTGACGGGGAGGCACAGGAGCTCCCCTTAGGGGTTTCCAGGCTCCTAGTGCAGAGCAAACTGTATTCAACACTTGCTGACTGGCCGAAGATGGCCCTGGAGCCAGCCGAGGAACTTCCGGGGACAAGCACACAGCCTGGGAGGTGAAAAGTGCCTTCTATAGAGGAGGGGACCAGAGCCAGGGAGCGGAAGTGAGCTCTGGAAGGCCACCCAGGGAGCCCCTGGCTGCTTCCTGGGAGGCAGGATTATGAAACTGATAGACATCAGGTGGTCCGTGAACTTGGAAGGGAAAAAAATGACTTCTTTATTTTCACTAACTTTTTTTTTTTTTTTTTTTTTTTTTTTTTTTTTTTTTTGCTGTAGGGCGCGTGTGCTCGCCAGAAAGACAGAGAGAGACAGAGAGACAGAAAGTGAGAAATCACCCCCCAGGGGGGATGGTCACGCCGCAATCCCATCTCCTCCATTCTCCTCTCGGGATCTTGGGCACGCACGCACACGTGCTTGGCGTGAGTTTTAAGCCACCGGGTCCGGGACTCGAACCGCGGTCGACTACATGGGAGTCCAGTGACATAGTTATTATGCTAACTGCTGGTCCCTATTTTCACTAACTTTTAGCGGGAATTGAGTGTTTCCTTTAATGAATGTAGGAAATGAACCGCTGGGATACTGGCAGTAGCTGTGACTTTGTCACCAACAGAAATCACAGATACTTTCATACCACGTTAAGGTTATTGCAGGTAACTCAAATACCATTGACACTGTTCACGGTTTAGAAATTACAGCAGTTATTTCACCTCATTATTTCGTGCATTAAATAAGCACATATATGGCTAGATCACCAAATATTTTGATGCCTGTTTCAATGTAACTGGTTTGCTTTACATTCCATGGTATTATTTTTTGGGGGTGGAGAGATTTTTGCTATAGGGGATGCGTACTCACTGGAGAGACAGACAGAGAGAGAGAGAGAGAGAGAGACAGACAGAGAGACAGAAAGTGAGAAATCACCCCCCAGGGGGATGGCCACACCGCAATCCCTTCTCCTCCATTCTCCTCTCAGGATTTTGGGCATGTGCACACATGCTCCCAGTGTGAGTTTCAAGCCTTTGGGTCCAGGACTCGAACTGTGGTTGACCACATGGGAGTCCAGCAACATAACCATTATACCAACTGCTGGTCCCAGTATTTGGGGTTCTCCATTTCCTGGTCCAGAATAGCCATCTCCCAGACTTCCCTCTCAGCAAAGTCCCCTGGGTGTCCTTGGCTCCCAAACACCAGTTGACCCCTATGTTCCAGACCCATCTCACTTCTTTGCTTATGCTATTTCCCTGGCTCATAGTGGTCACCCCTTGTTTTATTTTATTCTATTTTTAGAGAGATGTTTGCTATAGGGCGTATGCACTCGCCAGAGAGACAGAAAGTGAGAAATCACCCCCCCCCCCGCCACACACACACACACACACACACACACACGCACACGGGGGGGGGGGGAGGGGATGGCCATGCCACAATCTCTTCTCCATTCTCCTCTCAGAATTTTGGGCATGCACGTACATGTGGTCGGTATGAGTTTTAAGCCGCCAGGTCCAAGACTCAAACCGTGGTTGACTATGTGGGAATTCAGTGACGTAACCACCATACCGTCTGCTGGTCCATGGTATTTTATTCTATGCATTTAAAGCATTACTCAGACTTTACCAGCCCATGAAAGGGATCCTTGGCACAAAATGATTGCAGCCCCTTCCTAAGGGCTGATCTCCAGGAAACACAGGCTGTCTCCCGCTGTGGGCTATGTTTGTTAAATGGTTAGAATTCAGTCTTGGTGACAGCAGGGTTTAGTTTGCTTCTCAGCTCTTACTCAATGTCTCTGAGCCTCAGGTTTCTTGTCTATAAAACAGGGATCATGGGGCCAGCAGATGGCATGGTAGTTAAGGCAGCTGAACTCCCATGTGGCTGACTATGGTTCGAGTCTCGGACCTGGCAGCTTTCTTTCTCTTTCTCTGTCCCTCTCTGGTCAACTTCAAAAAAATAAAACAATGACAATGAATAACATTGAATAAAATAATTCTTAAAAAAAATGGGGATCATACTAGCCCCCCACCTTTCAGGTTGCTGTGAGGATGACAACACGTATATAATATTTGGCCCAGGGCCTGGCCGAGGGTACAAGTTCAATACTTACCCGTGGCAGTGATCACACCTCAATGTGTTGGGGTACAGATTAATATAAACTATTTCTCTCTCATGGCTAATTCAAGAAGAAGAAGAAAAAGGAAAAAAAAAAATTCTTGCTAATTTGTCAAACTTTTTCAAACTTCCATTCCCAGTTATCGGAAACTATCGTCTGAGACCAGATGGCCCAAAATGATGTTTCCAATTACATTAAAACGTTTTTTCAAAAATTGAAGTGTAACTTCTATATCATAAAGCACGCTAATCTCAAGTGCACAATTCAATTAACTTTTACATATGTCTATATTCATGTCATCGCCTCCCAGATCAAGATACAGAACATTTCCAGCATTCCAGAAGGTTCCTTCTTGCCCCTTCTCAGTCCTTATCACATCTTATCCTCATTAATTAGTTTTGCCTGTTCTGGAACTTCATGTACGTTGAATCGGCATGTAGGTACTCTTTGGTATATGGCCTTTTTTTAAAATTCAATATCATGCCTGCGAAGGTCATGTATGTTGTCGTGTGTAGCAATTGTTTTTCTTTTTCAGTGCTGGATAGTATTCCATATATGAGTACTACCTATTACATGAATACTAATGGATTTACTGATTCGTTCTGTTGATAAAAGTGTGGGTTGTTTCCATTTGGGGGCTTTTTTGAATCAAGTTGTGATGAATGATCATATACCCGTCTTGTGTGGGCATATGAACTCATTGCTCTGGGGTAGTGGAATTCCTGCTTCGGAATACTTGTATGTGTTTAGTTTTCATTCCAGTTCCATTTACGAAGATCTCTTCTATAAACCATGAGGCTTAGATAGTGCAGCAGGTGAAACATTTGTTCCATGAGCCAGGGTTTTCTCAAACTTGCCTTCCCAGGCAGCCGGAATGCCAAGACCCAAGTTTTTATTTATTTTTCAATTGAAATGCTTATTATTATCAATCATTTGATTTTGTTTGCTAATCGTGACTTCCTATTTTGGCTGGGGAAAGGGACTGAAGTGCATGAATGGATGAGGGTAAAATAGAAGAAAGGCGAAGGAAAGAATGTACCAAGGGAGTTGAGAAGCCCGACATGGGCTGCCAAGATGCCTTTGAAGCAGACTGAGTAAGCGGGTAGCAACCAGCAGCCCCTGGAGAGGAAGACAGGCCACCTCTCCTCTCTGTTTCCTCCTCAGACAGCCCTGTCCACAGCAAATTTCTCTCTCTCTCTCTCTCTTTTTTTTTTTTGGAGAGGTTTTTGCTATAGGGCACATGCACTCGCCGGAAAGACAGAGAGAGACAGACAGACAGGAAGTGAGAAATCACCCCCCAGGGGGGATGGCCATGCCACAATCCCTTCTCCTCCATTACAGCAAATTTTTCAAGGTGCCACTTAAGGCTGATCAACCTAGCCTCTGTCTCTGCATATGCACTTAAAAAAAAAAAAAGAATTACTAATGTTATTATTAGTGTTTTTTTTTTTTTTTTTTTTTTTTTTTTTCTTTTTTTGGAGAGGTTTTTGCTATAGGGCGCGTGCGCTCGCCAGACAGACAGAGAGAGACAGAGAGACAGAAAGCAGGAAATCACCCCCCAGGGGGGATGGCCACGCCGCAATCCCTTCTCCTCCATTCTCCTCTCGGGATCTCGGGCACGCACGCACACGCGCCCGGCGTGAGTTTAAGCCGCTGGGTCCGGGACTCGAACCGCGGTCGACTACGTGGGAGTCCAGCGACATAGCCATTATGCTAACTGCTGGTCCCGTGTTGTTGCTGTTTTAAAAATTTTCTACAGGACCAGAGAGAGAGAGAGAGAAAGAGAGAGGGAAAGTGAGAAAGCAAGGTGCCAGGTTTAGGACTTGAACCGTGGTCTACTATGTGGGAGTTCAGTGCCTTAACCACCACGCCACCTGCTGGCCCTGAGTATGCATCTTTAATTAAGCAAGGGGCACCCACAGCTCACTTCCTTTTTACTGGCAGGCTCCTGCCTCTCACTCTTCCCAAACCTTCTTCACAGGAGGGAGGTTTTGTTTTCTTTTAAAATTTCTTTTCTTTTTTTTTGGAAAGGGTTTTTGCTATAGGACGCGTGCGCTCGCCAGACAGACAGAGCGAGACAGAGAGATAGAAAGCGAGAAATCACCCCCCAGGGGGGATGGCCATGCCGCAATCCCTTCTCCTCCATTCTCCTCTTGGGATCTTGGGCACGCACGCACACGCGCCCGGCGTGAGTTCAAGCCACTGGTTCCGGGACTCGAACCGCGGTTGACTACTTGGGAGTCCAGCAACATAGCCATTATGCTAACTGCTGGTCCCTCTTTTTAAATTTCTTTTTGTAAACCCCAACTCTGGGACCTCTGATTAAAAGCTCTATACCTGGGACCAGCAGTTAGCATAATGGCTATGTCGCTGAATTCTCATATAGTCCACTGCAGTTCGAGTCCTGGACCCGGTGGCTTCAACTCACGCTGGGCGCGTGTGCGTGTGTGCGTGCCCAAGATCCCAAGAGGAGAATGGAGGAGAAGGGATTGTGGCGTGGCCATCCCCCCTGGGGGTGATTTTTCGCTTTCTGTCTCTCTGGTCTCTCTCTGTCTGGCAAGCGCACACGTCCTATAGCAAAAAAAAACAACAAAAAAAAACCCCCCCAAAAAACCAAAACAAAAACAAAGAACAAAAAACAAAAATCTCTATACCTAATACCTTCTGAGTCAGGATGCTTGGTGCCAGGTAGGTGTTTTCTAGAACTGTGGGTCTCAAAAGGTAGTCCACATACCCACAGCATTAGCATCACCAGGGAACGTGTTAGAAACTCCCAGTCCTGGGCCTCGCTCCAGACCTCAGAATCAGAAACTCTGGGTGTCAGACAAGCTCCCAGGGGATTCTGATGCATGATAATGTGTGACAACCGCTGATGCACTTTGGTTTATCACCTCGACTGGCCTCTTATTACAAAGAACCACCTGGGGTTTAAAAAAAAATCTGCAGCTAACTGGTCTACCCCGAGGTGCTGATGCTGGTGTGGGATGTATCCTGGATGTGTGGATTTTTAAAGCTCCCTCGTGATTCCAGTCTGCTGCCAAGATGGAAATCCTTCCATCTAGGAGAAAGTGCCTTGTTCTATGATTTGTACACCAGGGTCTCCGGACCTCCAAGGCTACTGCTTCTGTGTCTGTAGTCCTGGTTTATGCCTGGAAGATTCAGAGCCAGTGTTGTCTGTCGGAGCCAATTCTACCCACACACACACCTGCATCTCTTCCCGATTCACCACTCAGTGATGTCCTATCAGTGACTTGAAATCGGCTATGGTGGGAATATTTACACCACAGAAATGGGCAAAAGGCAAGGGGCTCTTGACCACTGGACAACCATTTGTTAATTATTAACCAGCTTACCACTGGGCAGATACCTTCTTGGGGCACCCAACCAGGCGCTGGGTGGGAGAGATCTCATGGCATAGGCTGAGCAGCACTCACTCACTCCTCAGGCTGAAGGGCTCAATAATAATGAAAAGAGGACAAAGGATACAAATGACACGGGCAATCTATTGGGTTGTCAGGAAAGCCATGACACATTTTTGCATAGAAAACCACAAAACTCCATCATGACTTTCCTGACAACCTAATAGAATCCCTGTTAGCCCCTAGGAGCAAGACATGGTGACTGGGCTAACCATGTAATTTGCGGAACTCAGTATGAAAATTCAGGAATGTTTGTTCAAAACGGAGGGGGAAAAACCACCATTAAAGGTACTAAAAATACATGGGCTGGTTCGGAGGCCTGGTGGTTAAGGTGACTAGGTCCCACATGGCTGTTTCTTTGATTCGAGTCCTGGACTCAAGGGCCTGTGGAAAACACTGGGCATGTGTGTGTGTGTGTGTGTGTGTGTGTGCATGCCCCAAATCCTCAGAGAATGGACTAGAAGGAGTTGTGGCATGACCATCCCCTATAGACGGTGCTTTCTCCTCTCTTTCTCTCTGTCTCTCTCTGTGAATGTGCACACCCTCTGGTGGAAAAAAAAAAAAAGGTGCTAAAATACAATTTTTCTTCTCTTTCATTGGTCATCTCTCAATTAGCCCTGGTGTTTTGTATTTCCTACTCTATGTCCTGTCGCCTTGGGGATGGGACACTCCCGGGCAAGTGGGTTCTTCTCACAGGTGCCTCACGACTCTGCACTTGTGGCTTGCTCTTTCTTTCTTTCTCTGAGAGTTTTTTTTTTTTTTTTTTTTTTTTTTGCTATAGGGCACAGGCACTCACCGGAGAGACAGAGAGATAGAGAGACAGAAAGCGAGAAATCAGCCCCCAGGGGCGATGGCCCATTGCAATCTCTTCTCCTCCATTCTCTTGGGATTTGGGGCATGCATGCACACGCGCCTTGTGTGAGTTTAGGCCGCCAGGTCTGGGACTCGAACTGCGGTTGACTACGTGGGAGTTCAGTGACATAGCCATTATGCCATCTGCTGGTCCCTTTCTGTCTTTCATGGAAGAAGTTAAATAAGCCTATTTTTTTTAAAAGAATTATTTTATTTAACTTTATTTATCCATTTATTTATTTATATTTAATTTGACCAGAGGGGGACAGAGTGAGAGAGAGAGAGAAAGTGAGAAAGGAAGCCACCCCGTCTGGGACTTGAACCATGGTTGCCCTTACCTACTATGCCACCTGCTGGCCCCAGATAAGCCTAATTTTAAAAATGAGAGATTGCAACCTTGCTGCCAGGAGGAGGCGGGTGAAGGGCCCACCCTGGCCAAGTGGCCTGCTGGACACCATCCTGGAAGTGCCCATCCTGCCCTGACCTTCCCACCAGGGATGGAGAATAGCAATGGTTGTGGGGTGGGTGGTCTGGGTCTGTGAGCATGAGGCTGGGCACCAGAAGGCGGGGAACAGGCTTGGCCTAAAGTAGGACTGTGTATGAACCAAGGCTCCAAGCCCTCAGCTCATGAGCCATTGTCCCCGGGTTTCATTTACAAAAGAGAAAATGAGTCACTGCGGGACATTCAGCTTCAAGGATGAGAGCCTTCTGAGCGTGGGGCCCTGTGTGACCGCACTGTGGACACTCCCAGTGGCTGGCCCTGCGTGGTCATATGGCTACGGCTCGGAAGGTTTTGTTTGGCAAGACTTGCCCCCGGGGGGCTTTGCCTGGTTGTCCTCCAACCGGGAGTACCAACCCCGCTAACTGGACACCATCGTGAGCGGCGAGGGTCCAAGGGAATAGATTCAACTCACGCCTGCACGAAAGTAGGACACTGTGTAGCCGCTATTGATTTTCCTATAAAGACTGAACTTTCTATTAAAACAATCACATAAATTATTTAACTAAATCCCCCGTAGCACTCTATGGTAGTATACAACCAAGAGGGACAAAATCGGGCCAGCCCTTGAAAAGGGACTAGAGAACACCTACCTGGTGGCACATGACTTGAGAGGTTTGGGGCCACAACTTAATTTAATAAATCTTTTTTTTTTCTTTTTTCCTCTAGAGCTTTGGAATTATACATCGTCCTATCCTTCTGTCTCTGCAATTGCTATTTATTTATTTATTTTTCAGTTCGCCAGAGGGTGTGCGTGCTGGCCAGAGGGGGAGTATGGAGGAGAAAGCACCCTCCAATGGGGCGCAGTCACACCAGAATCCCTAGTTCTCTCCCCTGTTGGGATGTTTCTTATTCATTCATTCATTCATTCATTCATTCATTCATTTATTTATGGAGAGGTTTTTGCTACAGGGCGCATGAGCTCGCCAGACAGACAAAGAGAGACAGAGAGAGACAGAAAGCGAGAAATCACCCCCCAGGGAGGATGGCCACGCCGCAATCCCTTCTCCTGCATTCTCCTCTCGGGATCTTGGGCACACACGCACACGCGCCTGGCGTGAGTTTTAAGCCACCGGGTCTGGGACTCGAACCGGGTTCGACTACATGGGAATTCAGTGACATAGTCATTATGCTAACTGCTGGTCCCTCTCCTGTTGGGATGTTGGACAGCACGCACATGGGCCTCGCAGGTTTTTCAAGCTGCTGACCCAGGTTTTTCAAACCACGCCGTCAGCCAAGTGGGATCTGGTTGCCTGAACCATTAAGCTATGGGCCGACCCGCTGCAACTGCTTTTGTGAAAACTTGAGCATCAGAGTTAGGATATTTGAAATGAGTATACCTTCAGTCCCCTGTTCATTATCCACTCATGGCCTGGTCACTCTCATTTCACAACGAGCAACAACTACCGTCTGTACCTGGGGACTTTCTCAGCTGCAGGCTCTCTTCCACTGTTTTTTTTTTTTTTTTTTTTTTTTCCCTTTACTGCTTTGGTCAGAAGGGAGTTGGGTGGACAAATAGCAAAAGGACTTCCTTGGAAACTGTGCTTTTACCTGCATCCAGTAACTTATTTCCCCACTGTTCTGGATAGAAAAGTGATTTTTTTCTTTCTTTCTTTTTTTTTTGCTTTGAGTAGCTAATTATTATCCTTTAAGTGGTCAACACTCCTAGCAGCTTAAAACTTGCTTCAGGTCTTTTGGGTTTTTAAAGGAATTTTTTTTTCCACTTGTCCTCTGAACATTTAAAATTACAGTACATTTGAATGAAACAGGATTTTTTTTAAACAATAAGTGATACAGTATTTTCTTAGCATATGTGCTTATTTCTTTATTTCTTTATTTATTTCAGAGATTCTGATATGAAAAGAAAAGCCATTTATTTCTGCCCAGAAGGAGGGTGGAGGCCTGATTCTATTGACCCCGGAGAGCCTGTTAGCGTCTCTGCCTTTTGTCTCTAGCTGTCTCGGGTGGGGGGCTACTGCACACGAGGTTAATTGCCCAGTCGTAACTCTGGTCGTTAAAATTCAAGAGGTGCGCTCTGTCAGACACTCGAGGTAGATGAACTGTCCTGTAACTTTTTATATATGGCATCCCCTCCCCTTCGCGTTCCCACACTACTGTTGGCCTTAGCCAATTAGAACTGGGCGAGAAAGCCAGGCCCTGCTTCCTAGTGTTGTCTCTACTGGGAGGCCCCAGAATGTCTGCTCTTGTGTTAACTCTTGCTTCCAACTGCAAAGGCTTTGTTTCTGTACTTAACGAATAAAGCCAGGCCAGCCTAAGGCAGCTGGATCCCATATGGCCCAATGACAGTTCGAGTCCCAGACGTGGCATGTTTTTCACTTCCCTGTACATGGGTGTTGGGAATCTCGAAGGGAGGGAGAAATGGAGAAGGGACTGTGGTGTGGGCATGCTCTGTGGGGTGTGCACATGCTCCCTCTGGCAAATTAAAAAATACTAATAAGGCTACCTCTTCTTTTCTCTATCTTCACAGGTCTGACTTAAATGGAGAACTTACTGGGACCAGCAGTTGGCATAATGGCTATGTCGCTGAACTCCCATGTAGCCGACTGCGGTTCGAGTCCCGGACCCAGTGGCTTAAACTCACACCGGGCATGTGTGCGTGCGTGCCCAAGATTCCGAGAGGAGATCTTGGAGGAGAAGGGATTGCAGCGTGGCCATCCACCCTGGGGGGGTGATTTCTTGCTTCCTGTCTCTCTGTCTCTCTCTGTCTTTCTGGTGAGCACACGGGCCCTATAGCAAAAACCTCTCCAAAAAAATAAAAAATAAAAAAAAATGAAGAACTTACTTTTTTCTAGAGGACTTGCATGCTCACTGGGGAGAGAGACAGAGACAGAGACAGCGACAGAGAAAGAGAAATCACCCCCCATGGGGAATAGCCACTCTGCAATCCCTTCACCTCCATTTCTCCTTTTGGGATTTTAGGCACACACGCACATGTGCCTGGTGTATTTTTCAAGCCACTAGGTCTGGGACTTGGCCTAGTCAGCCATGTGGGATCCAGGTGCCTTAACCACTACACCACTGATTGGCCGAAGAACTTAGTTTTTTAATTACAAATGTTTCTCAAGGCTGGAAGGTGGCACAGTAGTGGGCCATGATGCTCTGCATGGCTGACCCACATGGGGAGGTTCTGGGTTCAAGTGAAAGGTCTCTGAGTACACGAGGCATGTATGTGCCCATGACCTGGGGCTGGCTGAGGCTGGGGGTGGATCACAGAATCAAGACCCTATTGGGGACCAGCAGTTGGTGTAATGGCTATGTCACTGAACTCCCATGTAGTCAACCACGGTTCGAGTCCCGGATCCGGTGGCTTAAACTCACGGCGGGCGCGTGTGCGTGCGTGCCAGGATCCAGACAGGAGAATGGAGAAAGGATTGTGCCGTGGCCATCCTCTCTGGGGGGTGATTTCTCACTTTCTATCTCTCTGTCTCTCTCTGTCTTTCTGGCGAGCGTGTGAGCCCTATAGCAAAAACCTCTCAAAACAAACAAACAAACAAAAAAAACAACCCCAAACCCTATTGGGGGTGCTGTCTCTCTGTTCCTTTTCCTTTACTTCTGTTTCATTCATGGAAGAAATATAGATTTTTTAAAAAAGATGCCATTCAGACTGGCTCTGTAACCTGGTGGTTCCAAAAAAAAGAAAAAAAAAAAAAAAAAAAAAAAAAAAGAAAGAAAGCCGGATCCCACATGGCTCACTGCATAGTTAGAAGCCTGGCCCCGGAGGCCTGAAAAATACACCAGGCACCTATGTGTGCGTGCAAATCCTGACAGGATGGAAAATGGTGGAGAAGGGATTGTGGCCTGACCATACCCCACTGGGGGTGTGTTCTTCCTCGCCATCTTTCTCTCTCTCTCTAGCTCTGTCTCTCTCTATTGTGAGCAGATGTGCCCTCTGGCGATAAAGAGAAAAAAAGAAAAGATGTCATTAAAATTTTTCCCCTCTTTTCCAGTGCCTTTCATGCTCCTTTTGGAAAGGGGGCTCCATTTGAAGTTTATCTTCTTTGGTTCAAGAATTCAAAGTGGTTGAACTTGAGGAATTTTTTTTTTTTTCCCAACTAAATATAAAACAATCAGCATTGCTCCCTTCCAGAAAAAGAAGAGCCCAGAAGATTCGCCCCTTCTGGCCAACATTCTCCTAACTGGTCATCAAATGGCCTCCTTATTGGCTTTGTCACTTAACGTCTTTCACTCCTCTCACATTGCCATCTTGTGAGCATTTGGGAGCAACGCGGAGCCTGATGAAACTTAATCTGCTAGGGCCTCAGAGGGGCAGCGTTGGAGTCAGCCTCCCATCTGTGGGGAAGCTCTAATTTCCCTGGCTGTGTTCCTTCCATCACACAGGGTTGCAATCCATACAGATCAGATTCGTAGCATTGAGCAATAAAGCCGAGAATACACAGGCAAGACGGTAAGGGAGCCGTCAAGAGGGAACGTGGGATGGAGTGGGGGGCCTGCTTCACTCAGATTGGAAGCGACCTGGCAGCTCAGGCCCTCCCCTCACTTCCAACCTCTGGGCCCACTGCCTCTGACATCATTTGGATATGAGCTGTTATTGGTGGTGTGCTAGAGCTGGTTTATGCTGACTGACAAGCCAACGGTACGCATTTCTCCCCATCTCTGAGTTCAACGACATCACATTACTAGCTTGAAATCAGTCACCGTGAGGGTATTTACACCATGGAGCGTATTTACTTTATGGGTTTCCAGAGCAACCTGATTCAGCCTACCGTGTTATCATCAACCTGGTTCTTGGCTTTGTCACCTCAGGCAGGCTCCCTCTCAAGATCTCTGGGGTTGCCTTTGCTAGCTTCCGGTCCAGCCCTAATAGCCTTCAAATGGTGAGGGAATTCTTCAAAAAGTCCATAGAGGGGCCAGCAAGTGGCATGGTGGTTAAGGTGCTGGATTCCCACATGGCCAATCATGGTTTGAGTCCCAGACCTGGAGGCTTGAGAATCACACCAGGTATGTGTGTGTGCATGTCCAAAATCCCAGAAGGGGAATGGAAGAGACTGAACTGTGGCATGGCCATCCTCCCTAAGGGTGATTTCTCACTTTACCTCCCTCTTGGTCTCTTTCCGGTGAGCACATGTGTCTTGTGGAGAAACAGACAAAACAAACAAACAAATAAAAAACAAATAAGGGAGATCATATGAAGGAGTCAAATCTAATCACATAACCCTTCAAAGCAAAGAACTTTCTCTGGCTAGTGGCAGAAGAGAAAAGAAAAGCAAAAATCGTAGAAATTGAAAGCACGAGAAAATGATGTACCTCATTTGGCTTGACTGTGGAGGGAATATGTGGAGAATGTCAGGAGAAACTGAATTCTGTCCACAACCCAAATGAATTTGGATTATGTTCTTCCCTAGAATTTCCAGAAAGGACCACAGCCCTGTTGCCACCTTGATTTTCTGCCAGACTTCTGACCCATGGAAACTGCAGGCTAATAAAGAAGTGTGTTTTAATATTTATTTAATTTTATTTGTTATTATCATTTTTTTTAATTTGATGAGAGAAGGAGAGAGAGAGAGAGAGGGAAAGTGAGAGACCAAGCTGCCGGGTCTGAGACTTGAACTGTGGTTGGTCGTGTGGGAGCCCAGCATCTTAACCATCACGTCACCTGCTGGCCCCATGAGTGTTGTTTTAAGTTACTGAGTTTGTGCTAATTTGTTACATAGCAAAAAAAAAAAAAAAAAAAAAAAAAAAAGTCCCAAATCTCCAAACACAAAAAACTAATAGAGAGGATAAGGCCAACCTCATAGTTGAGAATAAGGGAAGGCTGCTTCTCTAGGTAGGGCTGCCAGATAAATCAAAATACAAAACTTTCAGTTAAATTTCCATTTCAGAGAAATTACACATTCTTTTTAGTATTTGTCCAATTTCAATTCCTGCTAAACAATGACTTTTCTTGAGCATGAGTATGGCCTGTGCAATATTTGGGATATACT
Source organism: Tupaia tana (assembly GCA_026018925.1). Classification (NCBI taxonomy): domain Eukaryota; kingdom Metazoa; phylum Chordata; class Mammalia; order Scandentia; family Tupaiidae; genus Tupaia; species Tupaia tana. The sequence goes on from JAKSZU010000009.1 coordinate 133,511,460, forward strand.
TATACTAAAAAGTTCATTATTTAGCTGAGATTTAAACTTCATTGCCCAAGTCACAGGGCAAGTTCACATGTGGGCATGCTGGTGGACAGCTGACCTCCACCTGACAAGTGGCATCGAGTGCCAGTCCTGTGAGTGCGTCTCTTGGATGTCCAGCCCAACTCAGCTTCCAGAAGTCTTTGGCCCTTGCCTGGGCCTAACTGCAACTGCATGAGAGACCTCCAAGCAACAACCATCTAGCTGAGCCCAGTCAGTCCACAGAACTGTGCGAAGCTGTCATGAATTGTTCTATGTGATGGTTTCAGGACCTGATATCCCCAAATACTGCACCTTGGCATTTGAGAAAACAGCGCAAGCAGAAAGGACTCTGATCTCTTGCCCCTCTTTCCTGCAGTGGTTAAGGTGCTGGACTCTCACATGTCCAATCGCAATTGGAGTCCCGGATCTGGTGCCTTGGAACTCATGCTGGGTGTGTGTGCGTGCGTGCCCAAATTCCAGGAGGAGAGTGGAGGAGAAGAGATTGCGGTGTGGCCACCACCCCCCCCCCGGGGGGGCAGGGATGGCTTTTCACTTTCCCTCTCTCTGTCTGTCTCTGTCTCTCCCGTAAGTTCAACCACCCTATGGCAACAACAACAACAACAAAAAGAGCCCTTTTTCTCAGAAGCACTTCATAAAATCAAGGTAAAAATTTTCTGACCTTCCCCTGAAGTAGGTCATAAGCCCCTGTGTGAGAACTATTTTCCTTATACCTGGAGGGAAGGAGTGTCCTTATCTCTGAAGACACTCCCCAGGAGGGATGGCCATGCTGTGTTCCCTCCTCCTCCATTTTCCTTTGGGATCTTGGGCATGCATGCGCATGCATCTGGCATGAATTTTAAGTCGCTAGGTCTGGGACTCGAACCATAGTTGACTACGTGGGAGTCCAGCAATGTAACCATTGCACCATCTGCTGGTCCCCCCTTCTTCCTGCCTTTAAAAATAAATATTTGAAAATATTTTAGGTTTTTGCCATAGGGCCATGTACTCACTGGAGAAAGACAGAGACAGAGAAAGGGATGGAAAAATGAGAAATCACCCCCAGGGGGGTGGCCACATCGTAGTCCCTTCTCCTCCATTCTCCTCTCAGGGTTTTGGGCACACACGTACACACACTCAGTGTGATTTTCAAGCCACTGGGTCTGGGACTTGAATCGTGGTTGACCATGTGGGAGTCCACACCACTTTCTGGTCCCCTTCCTGTCTTTTAAACTCGTTCTTTCCCCCGTGAAGAGATGAATGTTTCTTATTGCCCCAAATCCTTACAGGACGGAGAAATGGACGTTTAAGGGATTGTAACGTGACCATGCCCATTGTGGCAGCGCCGGGGGAGGGGGTGCTTTCTCTCCATTTCTTTCTCCCTCTCTCTGGTGAATGCACATACCATTTGACAATGAAAAAAAAATGAAAATGATGGTCTAGCCCACCCACTTAGAGCACTTTTTTTTGGGGGGGGAGAGGTTTTTGCTATAGGGCGAGTGTGCTCACCAGAAAGACAGAGAGAGACAGAGAGACAGAAAGTGAGAAATCACGGGGGGGTTGGGGGGTGGCCATGCCACAATCTCTTCTTCTCCATTCTCCTCTCAGATCTTGGGCACGCACGCACACGCGCCAGGCGTGAGTTTTAAGCCACCGGGTCCGGGATGTGAACCGCGGTCAGCTACATGGGAGTCCAGCGACATAGCCATTATGCTAACTGCTGGTCCCTCCACTCAGAGCATTTTGTGAGGCTCTCATAAGCAAATGAAGTGTCTGGCATGTAATAAATGCTTAATAAATGCTAGCTCTTGTTATTATCAGTGATGACAGTGAGGAATGACTTTCGTAAACAACTTCCATCTGATTATTGGCAGAAAGAAGAACTACAGTTTAATTGTTCTGGTTCTGTTTTCGGGTAGGGATTCCCTAGCTTGTCCCTTGTGCTTGGCTTATTACCCCAGGAACCGATCACCGGGGTCACCTTGCAGCCCAGGTTGCACGAGTTGAACTTGGAGGATTCATTTGGAAGTCACACGATCAAAGATGAATGACCTTAAAAAATCATTTAGGTGGGGCCTTGGGACCAGCAGTTAGCGTAATGGCTATGTCGCTGAACTCCCATGTAGGCGACCGTGGTTCGCATCCCGGACCCGGTGGCTTAAACTCATGCCGGGCGCGTGTGCGGGCGTGCCCAAGATCCCGAGAGGAGAATGGAGGAGAAGGGATTGCGGCGTGGCCATCCCCCTGGGGGGTGATTTCTCGCTTTCTGTCTCTCTGTCTCTCTCTGTCTGTTTGGCGAGTGCACGTGCCCTATAGCAAAAACTTCTCAAAAAAAAAAAAAAAAATCACTTAGCTGGGTATTTCGTTATCATCGTCTTAAATTAGAAAAAGATTCTCCCGGCAGAGATTACTGCAGCCCTGCTCGATGGCCCAGAACTATGATGGCACTTGAATCCCTCTGTTGCCTCAAAGTTGCTCTGTCCCTGGGGGCTCCCCAGTGACTCTCTGAGCAGGGGAGGGGACCGTATAGCTAGACCCTGGTTCCAAATCAGCGCTGTGTCATGGGGGAATTCCAGTCTTACACTGAGTTTCATTAAATTTTTTTAAAAAAAATTTCTTTATTTAATTTTACTTGTTATTATTATTTATTTTTTAATTGGACCAAAGAGAAACACACACACACACACACACACACACACACACACAGAGAGAGAGAGAGAGAGAAGAGAGAGAGAGAGAGAGCGCACTAGAGAAGGGGAAAGTGAGAAAGCAAGCTGCCAGGTCAGGGACCCAAACCACTGTCGGCCATGTGGGAATCCAGCACCTTAACCACCATGTCACCTCCCGGCCCCTCTATAAAATGTTAAACCTACATTTCCGCCCCTTGCTGGAGAACGCAAGAAGTCCTGTGTCGGGAGTCAGAGAAGGCAGTGTTCATGGAGACGTTTTGAAACCTCTGCTGCCTCTCTTCTCCCTCGTGGGTGGTTCTTCATTTTTCTGAGATTCACTGACACCTTTGAGAATCTTTACCTTTAATGAACCTTTAATGAAAGCTACAGATGCACTCCCTGGAAAAATCATGCATAGTCACGTTCTTTTGGTTACAGTGGTAAGGATTCCTCGACCCCCTAAATCCTGGTGCATGGCTTCTAGGCTACGAATCTTGGCCTGAGATAACTCCAAAGTCAATCCTACATGGAACTGCCCAGCGTGAGGCCCCTTTGGGAGCCCAGAAAATGATTGTTATATGAGTGACATGTGATTAAGAGAGTCATATGTGTTCCGTTGCTGTGTGTGACATGGGGACGCTGCTAGTGATAGTCTATTTATGATCCTCTTTAATAAAACTTGCCTCTCTGATCTCCATGTTAGATATTGTTGTGCTTTCTCCTGATTGCTTTGACTCTGTAAATTGCAATGGAATCCAGCTTCCCTTTTCACCTGGACTGCTGGGGAACTCGGCCTCACACTTGTGTTTAGCCTCTAGTAAGTGCAGTAAGTTTCATGGCAGGTACTTTGTGTATGAGGAGGTCTTCAAAAAGTTCTTGGAAAATGTGTATAATTAAAAAAAAAAAAAAGGCGTAGCTTTCCAAATGTTTTTGCACCAGAAATAAACTCGTACTTTCTCTTGTCTCACCAACTTTTTGAAGTCATCTCGCAGTCACCTCACTCTTGGCTCCATTTTACTTTCCTATCCTTGTTTTCCCTTTACCTCATTTGTTCTTATTTACTCGTAATTTATTTTATGCTGTGCTGTTGTGTGCATCTTCGTAAACGTTAAATACATCTTTGGAACAAGGCAGAAATAAATCAATAAAAAATGCATAGTGGCTAATGGAAGCTCTGGACAGCTTTCCTCCTGTGAAAACAATTGTCCCTGAATATAGAGGCCCATTCCCTGAGGATGCAGAGGGCAACTCAGGAAGAAAGCCGAGAGAAGGACTGAGGGGCCTTTAAGCAGAGAACTGGGCCTGGCGAGGAAACCTACCCTTACTGCTGTAAAAAGAAGTACAGGCTTTGCATTTGAATATTTTCCCCCACCTTCCAATTCAAAACAAATCACAGCCTTCCCCCAGCCCCATGGGAGAAAATACGTACTTTACAAATAAGTTCTCTTTTTTTTTTGGAGAGGTTTTCTCTATAGGGCGCATGCGCTCCCCAGACAGAAAGAGAGAGACATAGGGACAGAAAGCGAGAAATCACCCCCCAGGGGGGATGGCCACGCCGCAATCCCTTCTCCTCCGTTCTCCTCTTGGGATCTTGGGCACGCCCGCACATGCGCCCGGCGTGAGTTTTTTAAGCCATTGGGTCCGGGGATGCGAACCGCGGTCGACTACGTGGGAGTCCAGCGACATAACCATTACGCTAACTGCTGGTTCCCACAAATAAGTTCTCTTAAGCCCAGGGCCCTGATGTGTGTCTATAGTCCAATGACTCAATGGTGTATCTCTGCTATGTCACAGAGCCCACCTGGGTCTGGCTTCTTGTGCGCAACATTGTGTTAATGAGATTCATCCATGCTGTGTGTGTATCAGTAGCTCATTCCCTTTCTTTTTCTTTTTTTTAAGAGATTTTTACCATAGGGCACATGCGCTTGCCAGAAAGACAGAGAGACAGAGAGATAGGAAGCGAGAAATCACCCCCCAGGGGGGATGGCCACGCCGCAATCCCTTCTCCTCCATTCTCCTCTTGGGATCTTGGGCACGCACACACACGCGTCTGGCGTGAATTTAAGCCACCGGGTCCGGGACTTGAACCGCAGTCGACTACATGGGAGTCCAGCAACGTAGCCATTTTGTCAACTGCTGGTCTCCCTTTTCTATCTTTTTAGAAGTTTGTTTTACTTATTTTGAGAGAGAGAGAGAGAGAGAGAGAGAAAGACAGGCATCTCTGACAGGATCTCACACTGTGTTCCACCTCCAGCTTCAGTCAGCCAGGTTCACAAGCATCTGCGTGCACACCTGGAATGTACAGGGGGTCTTTGGGTTGTGAACCCGGAATCTTCGGATGTGGCTTCAGCATCACAGAGCAGTGGATATCACTGCAGCTGGCCTTATTCCTTTTTAAAAATTCCTGAGTACTATTCTATTGCCACCATTCAGCCATTCTCTTTTCATTTTGACATTTGGGTAGTGCCTACTTAGGTCCATTATAAATAGCTATTCTGGGGCTGGCCCTGTAGCCTAGTGGTTAAGGGAGCCAGTTCCCACATGGTGGTCCACGGTTTGTATTCTAGCCCTGGCAGCTGGAAAAACACACCGGGTGAATGTACATGCATGCACGCCTGTCCCGACCTGGTTCGGGCGCCACGTGTCCCGACCCAGGGGGACAGTCAAACAGGTTTCCTGAGGGAAGGAGTGAGAGCCGGAACAAGCGGCACAGTGTCACAGCTCGGAGACGACACAGTGTTGTCTGTTTATTGTGGGCAGCACGGTACAGCATGGAGACGACGCAGTGTTACAACTCTTTAGGGTGGCGTCGTCTGTTGTGAGCAGCACGGAGACGACGCGGTGTCACAACTCTTCAGGCTCGTCTGGAGACGATGTAGTGTTACAACTCTTCAGGGTCGTCTGGAGACTGTCCGGTGTTTCAGCTCTGCAGGCTCTCCAGGGTCATCGTCTTCCTGGTCTTCTGTGTTGTCTTCGTTGTCTTCCTGGTCGTCTGTGTTGTCTTCGTTGTCTTCCTGGTCGTCTGGCTATTGTGGGCCAGGTATGGTGGTTATATACACGTTGGTGGATTGTAAAGGGTGGTTATGATTGGTTGTAAAAGGTGGGCCGTGATGGTTGTAAACGGTGGGCCGTGATTGGTTGTAAATGGTGGGTTACGATTGGTTGCTTTTGGACCAATCATGAGGTGCCGGATATGCAAATCTGAGGGATTCTAGTGGCCAATTATGGCAATTGTTTGCTCTCTGAGAAACCTCAGCAGACTCTCGCTGTTGCGCAGCCTCCCACACACGCCCAAAATCTCAACAAGAGAGAGAAATAGAGAAGGGATTGCTGAGTGACTGCACCCCATCAAGAAATACTTTCTCCCTCTCCCTTGCTCTGTGTCTCTTTGGCAGGTGCACCACTCCCACAGCAATGGAATAGAGAAATAGCTACTCTGAATATTCTAGTATATGTGTGTCCAAGATCCTGACTACCTGGAGGGCTGGAGGAAGGGGATCATGACATGACCAGGTCCTGTCCAGGATATCTGCCTCACTCCCAATCCACTCCCTTCTTGTTCATTTAAACACATATGCACACACTCTTAATTGTGCTGTTATTTGATAAAATAAGCTTAAAGAGACATATGTGTTGAAGTGGTACCCCCTAACGTGATAGTATGAGGAGGTGTGGTGTTCGGAGGTAATGAGGATTTGATGAAGTCATAATGGTGGGACCCCCACGAATGGGATTAGGGTTCACATTAGAGTTCCAGGGGAGCTTGTCTCTTCTGCTGTGGGAACATACAAGGAGTCGGCAACCTGTGACCCGGAAGTGGATCCTCACCAGACTTCCTGCCTCCGGAATGGAGAAAAAAATATCAGTTATCTACTATGTCGTCCAGTCTGTGATACTTTGTCGTAGCCACCCGAACTAAGACACTCCCCAAACATCCAAAAGGAAGCTGTTTTGATCCAAGCCCTTCCTCACCAGAACAGCCAGGAAAGTATGGGCTTTCAAAAGCAGAACATGCTTTTGCCATCATGAGAACAGCATTTTTCACGGAAGTTTAGACAATACATACCAGCCTGTGCTCAAGATAAGCTTGGACTTTCATCTATGACAGGGACAGAGCGTAAAGGGTTATCAAACATATTTGAGAAAAGTCAACATCGTGAGAGGCACCAAACAAAACCCCCAAAAGCACTAATCCCCACAGAATTTTCCCAGGATGGAGAGAGAAATGAAGTAAAAAGTACTCTCCATTAAACAGAGTGTTCGGGATGGAAAACAGTGCACGTGCTGAAGTCATACGCTCATTGGAGGGCCCCAACAGCCGATGGACTGTGGCTGAAGACTGAACCGGGGACGGGGTTCAGACATTCTCCCAGAACGTGCAAAAGAGACAAAAAGATGAAACAAAACACGTACGAGATAAATGAGGAGACATGAGGCAGGACCTGCAATGGAATGATCTCTCTACTAGGAATTCAAAGAAGCCAAGAATAGAGAGCCCATAGGAGAGACCATAATCAAAGTCATAATAGAATAAACAAGTTCCCCGAGCCAGAGAAAAACTTCAATCTTTAGCTTTAAAGAGCAGACCAAATGCCAAACAAGAATGATAAAAGACCCGTCCCTATAGGCATCAAAAGTTTTGTACTCCAAGGGTGATGAAAAAAAAAAATTGATCAGCAATTGGTGTCATGGCTATGTTGCTGGACTCCCATGTAGTCGACGGTGGTTCAAGTCCCGGACCCGGTGGCTTAAACTCACGCAGGTGCATGTGCGTGCGTGCCCGAGATCCCAAAAGGAGAATGGAAGAGAAGAGATTGCGGCGTGGCCATTCCCCTTGGAGGGTGATTTCTTGCTTTCTGTCTCTCTGTCTCTCTCTGTCTCTCTGGCGAGTGCATGCACCCTATAGCAAAAACCTCTAAAAAACAAAAAACAAAAACAAACAAACAAAAAAACATGCCAAGTGTGTGTGTGTGTGTGTGTGTGTGTGTGCGTGCATGCCAAAAGTCCTGAAAGGATCTGGAGGAGAAGGGATTGCGGCATGGCCTTTTCCCCCCAGGGGATGATTTTTCACTCTCCCTCTCTGTGTAGGGCACTCAGGTGCCCTACAGCCAAAGCACAGAAACTAACTAAACAAACAAGATCAAATGCTGAGCACATATAAATGCATGCCCCAAATCCTGATGAGATGGAGATCCGCTAGCCATTTAAACCAAGCAATGAATGATTGGAGATTATGTGTGTGTGTGTGTGTGTGTGTGTGTGTGTGTGTGTGTATGTGTGTGTGTGTGTGTGTGTGTGTATGGAGTAATATCTTGAAACTTCTGAGGAAAATCATTTTGTGGGGCAGTCAGTAGTACGACAGGTGAGGTGGCTGCATTCTACATGGCCGACGGCATGGTTTGAGTCCTGAAGAAACAGGCCTGGTGCGTGTGCGTGCGTACCCAAAATCCTGAGAGGAGAACAGAGGAGAAGGGATTGCAGCATGGCCATCCCCCTTAGGGGGTGGTTTCTCTCTCTCTCTCTCTGTCTGTCTCTTTCCACCATCTCTCTCTGGTGAGCACACATGCCCTATAGCAACACTGAAAGAAAACAGAAAAAGAAGACCACTTTGCAATTTGAATTCTATACCCAACTGTATCAATCAGGGTCCAATCGCGAAAAGAGAAACCAGTAACTGCCCCCTATCGGTGCGAGAAGCTGGAAGCTTCTTCCATCCTCTGACCTTCTGATCTTGGCCCAGTGCCTCATATTGGCAGACAGGAAGGCAGCTGGGAAATGAAGCTTGCAGGCTCCCAGCCTCAGCACTATAGAGCTGAGTTTATAAAGGAGGGTGTAGTGTTGAGAGACAAGTAAATACTAGCATACCAGCCAGTTAATATTCAAGTGGGAGGGATGTTCAAGATGCTTTTGGTGGGACCAGCAATTGGCATAATGGCTATGTCACTGGACTCCCATGTAGTCGACCACAGTTCGAGTCCCAGACTGGGGGGCTTGAACTCACGTCGGGTGCGCGTGTGTGTGTGTGCCCAAGATCTTGAGAGGAGAATGGAGGAGAAGGGAGAAGGGATTGTGGTGTGACCATCCCCCCTGGGGGGTGATTTCTCGCTTTCTGTCTCTCTGTCTCTCTCTGTCTGTCTGGCGAGCGCACATGCCCTATAGCGAAAACCTCTCCCCCCCCCCAAAAAAAAAAAAAGATGCTTGTGGAGGCCTTGACTCTGTGGCATGGCAGTAAAGTGCTGCTCAGGAGATGCTGGATCCCACATGACTAGTTCCAATCCCCGCACTGGTTACCCTGAAACACACCAGACATGTGAAAGTACCGAGGATCTGGTGGGCTGGAGGACAGGAAGGGGGGATTGCAGCACGACCAGACCCTATGCAAGGTCTCGGCTTTCTGTCCTTCTCTCTTGTGCGTGTCCTCTGCCTCAAATAAAGAAAGAAAAGATGCCTTTGGATACAAAAGGACTCGAGACATTTAATATTTAATATTACATTTTAATAGTTCCTGAAAGAATTCTGCAAGGTATTCTTTTTTTTGGGGGGGGGAGGTTTTTGCGATCGGGCGCATGCGCTCACCAGACAGACAGAGACAGAGACAGAAAGCGAGAAATCACCCCCCAGGGGGAATGGCCACACCGCAATCCCTTCTCCTCCATTCTTCTCTCGGGATCTTGGGCACGCACATACACACGCCTGGCGTGAGTTTTAAGCCGCCGGGTCCGGGACGCGACTACATGGGAGTCCAGACATAGCCATTATGCTAACTGCTGGACCCAGGTATTCTTCATCATGCAAAAAGTGATTGAACTTGAAGAAAGAGACAGAACTGTCAGGCTCAGCAAAGACAGAGCCCAGTGTCTTGGGTCCGTGGCATCCCCGTGAGGGAGAAGCTTGGAGGGCAGGCCAGGGAAACCAGGGCAGTGACGGTGAAGGAAGGTGATGTCTAAACACAGCGTTATCAGAGGCAGGGATAGGGCAGAAGTACAGGGGTTTCCTTGAGGGAATGTTTCATCCTGACCCCAGGGCCCTCCCACGTTCCCTTTCAGCAAAGCAGGATGGGCCTGAATGTTGGAGGGCGCCCTCTGGCCTCTGGTTCCTTGGTGCCTTGCCTAGCCGTTCTCCTTGGCCCTGCCCCACAATCTCCCTCCCATCACAACCTGCTCTGAGCTGACCAGATCTCCAGTATTTGCCGGTTCATTTGGACTTTCGTAGGGATAATGGATTAGCCAAAGGAATGAAGCACCAACTTTAGACTTTCAGGCTATTTATGGGCCGTGGAAAGGAGGGGAGGAGAGGGCTATTTCAGTACTTCTCAAATCATTCTGAAGAGGCCACTGCTTTAGACAAGCATTTCTTGGAGGAGGATCATGCAGAAGCAGGAGGAAAATGGAAGCTGGGAGAGCTGACTGTGGAAGGGAGAGGATGGTACAGGCCCTGTGGATACCACCCGATGAACGATAGCTTAGCAAGGACCTTTAGGGCTGGCCCTGGGGCCTGGTGGTTAAGTGAGTCAGATCCCATATGACTGACTGTGTGGTTTGAATCCCAGGCCCAGTGGCTTGAAAAATATACTGGGCACATCTGGATGTATGCCCAAATCCTGATGAGAATATAGAAATGGAGGAGAAGGGATTGCAGTGTGGCCAGGCCATGCCCCATGGGGGGTGCATTCTTGCTCTCCATCTGTCTGTCTTTGATGAGTGCATAGTGCATGTGCCCTTAGGCAATTAAAAGAAGGATCTCTCTCATACACACACACACACACACACACACACACTTGCTCAGATAAATATCTTTAAAAACCTAGGCAATAAAGACCCCATCTTTCCAAATATGCTGACCTATGCCCACTCTCCTCTTCTTCCTGACGACCTGCCTTAGTCCCCTGAGACTGCCTTAACAACAGACCCTAGACTGGGGGCCTGAAACGGCAGAGATGCATTTTCTCATAGCTCTGGGGGCTGGAAGTTTGAGATCAAGGTGTCACAGGGTCAGTTCCTTCTGAGGCCTTTCTCCATGGCGGGCACACCGGCACACCAGCACACTGTGGGCTTCTCCCTGGGTCTTCACAGGGTCATCCCTCTGTGCATGTCTGGGTCCTAATGCCCTCCTTCTATAAGGATACCAGTCTGATTAGGGTAGGACCCACGCTAATGGCTTCACTAGAACTTAGTCACCTCTTTAAGACCCTGTCTCCAAATGCTGTTACACTCTGAAGTAGTGGAGGTCAGGATTTCACCATACAAAGTTGGGCCCATAACACTAACAGAACTCCAATCTTATGCAGGATGGCCATGTGCCCTGCTAGGGGAAAGCTTAGATTTTCTGGCCTCCCTGGTAGCTCACGAGGGTCATGTGACACAGGTTGGCCAACAACGGATAGCCGGAATCGTTGGGTGGGATTTCTTTCTTTCTTTTTCTTTCTTTTTCTTTTTTTTGAGAGGTTTTTGCTATAGGGCGCGTGCGCTCGCCAGACAGACAGAGAGAGACAGAGAGACAGAAAGCGAGAAATCACCCCCTGGGGGGATGGCCACGCCACAATCCCTTCTCCTCCATTCTCCTCTCGGGATCTTGGGCACGCACGCACACGCGCCCGGTGTGAGTTTTAAGCCACCAGGTCCGGGATGTGAACCGCGGTCAACTACATGGGAGTCCAGTGACATAGCCATTACGCTAACTGCTGGTCCCTGTTGGGTGGGATTTCTAGGAGAGCTCCTTACGAGATAGTCTAACTCAGCGGGAGTGCCCTTCTGCCCCTGGCTTTTATCTAACTTGGAATGCTGATGTGATGGCTGGAGTTCCAGTGGCCTTCTTAAGAGCACGGGGTGATGATCTCATTCTAAGAAGAAATGAGCAAAGGTCTGGGTCTTTGGTGGCCTCATGCAGTGGCCCTTGCCAGTCCTGGACTTCCATTGCAGGAGAGAAAATTCAACCCCTTGCTTTTTGAAGGCACCAGTTTTCAGGCTGTGTTACTGCAGTTGAACATAGTATCTAATTGTCAGGGCAATATGTGCTTTGATTCTTCCAGTCCTAGTAACGTGTTCCCTGCAGCCTGACAGGCAATCGGCAGGATGGGGCCTGGCTGGAGGAGGAGCGGGCTGGGCCAGTCTCTGGCGCCGGTGGAAAGGAGGCAGAGAGAGACGCTGCACGCCGATGCCTCTAGCTGAGAAATTGGCAGGCGGCATTAGCCCCTCTGAGGATCTCGAAACAGACGGTGTTTGAAGTGGGGTGGGAATGCCATCCTGCGCCTTCTAAGAAGCACCTGAGGATAAAAGCTCTGGAAGCCGAGGTGTCTGTAAAAGTGACATGCCGAGAATCACTAAATGGCTGTGAAGGCTCCTCGGGTCCTTTATGTCCCCTGTGCGTGGAGCAGAGGGCCCCTCCGCTTAGGCAGACAGTGGCATCCTCTTGAGGGGTCGGTGTGAGTGGCGTTTGTCAGGTGGGGTGTCACCGAGGGGCGGGAGGGCTGTGGCGGCGTGAGCACGTGGGCAAGCCTTTCAGTGGCGTCCTCTCCCCGGGCACGCACTCAACATACCAAATGAACCTGGAGCTGGAACTCGTGCATGACGGCGGGGAGATAAGCAGGGAAGAAAAGGCGCACGAGGGGGATGATGAATATTCTATTTGTGACATTTTTCCTGTATTCAGTCAAATAGAAGAAAGTGTTCAAATAACGAGCAGTCACTTTGGTGGCTAGTGTGGCAGTTCCTTGGTAACGCGTGGGATGCAGCGGGCAGATGATGGGCGTGGCCATGGGAACTGGGGGGAGGGGGGATCCTGGGAGAATGTCCCACGCCCAAGTCTACCCCTGACTTCTACTACTACTGCCGCCCTGGTTCTGGTCCTGGGCTGCTGCGAGGCTGGCTGGAAGTTGTGTGGGGTGAGTCTTAGGCTGGCTTTTCCTAGGGGCAGACCACGGATGCGGATTCTGCCGAGGAGTTAATTTGGGATGACAGTGGGTGTGAGAGGGCAGGGGACACAGTCAACACAGGATGTGGTACAAGCAGGGAGTGCTGGGAGCATCTGGGACCCAGTCCCACTGAGGACCAGGAGAGCACGTGTTCATCCCCCAGCCCTGCTGTTCAGGCATGCCCGCAGCCTGCGCATGCTCCTTTGAGCAGGAAAAGCCCTCAGGCAGAGCTACAGGGCTCTCCAGGAAGATGCTTCTGGCACCTGCTTAGTCAATGCCGAGGGGAGAAGGGCGGGGTGCTGATGGACTGCTAAAGTGCTTGGGCAGCGACTCACCTGGGTGTACCTATGGGTCTGGGCTGAGTAAATACTGTTCATTCATTCACCTGTTTGCTCCCAGATTCACACCTGTCACTCTACCCCTCCTTTTTTTTTTTTTCCGAGAAATTTTTGCTATAGGGTGTGTGTGCTCGCTGGAGACACAGAGAGGGACACAGAGAGAGAAATGAGAAATGACCCCCCCCAGGGAGGACAGACACACCGCAGTCCTTTCTCCTCCATTCTCCTCTCAGGATCTTGGACACGTATGCACACATGGCCTGTGTGAGTTTCAAGCTGCCGGGTCTGGGACTCAAACCACAGTCGACCATGAGGGAGTCTAGCACCTCAACCACTACACCACCCACTGGCCCTCACGCTTGCCCTTTTTAATCCCGCTCCATCTCATGGGGAACTACATTTTCCTAACTCCCTTGTTCTTGGGTTTCCTGCAGTGTTAGGGTCAATGGGAGATGCTGAGGGCAGGAGGGAGCAATCAGACAATTCCTTCCCCGTGCTCTGCGCTGGGTGGCATCCCTATAGTCGCTGTGTCTCTTCAGAGGTCCTAGCATTTGCCAGGTGGCTTCAGCTTGTGGACTGTACTTCTACCATCTCCATCTTTTGTCTTTTTTTTTTTTTTTTTTTTTTTTTTGGAGAGGTTTTTGCTATAGGGCGCGTGCGCTCGCCAGAAAGACAGAGAGAGACAGGGAGATAGAAAGCAAGAAATCACCCCCCAGGGGGGGATGGCCATCATTCTCCTTCTCCATTCTCCTCTCAGGATCTTGGACACACACGCGCATGCACCCGCCGTGAGTTTAAGCCACCAGGTCCGGGACTCGAACCGTGGTCGACTACATGGGAGTTCAGTGACATAGCCACTACGCCAATTGCTGGTCCCTCCATCTTTTGTCTTTCTAGCTTGAGATGTGGTTGCACGGTTGGGTGTGCCCTTTTGCACCTCTGTCATTGCTGCAGGACGTACTTCCCTTTAAGAACTGAAATCAAGTGGCATTTGGGGGCCACCCATGTCTCTTTGGGGAACGATGACAGAAAGGAAGAGCAATGCAGAAGGAAGACGTGTGGTTTCTTTCTCTCAACTCCCACGCATGGTACCTGTCTCAGGCGGTCTAGGCTGCTACAGCAAACTACCCTAGATTGGATAGCTTTTTATTTTCTTTTTGAGAGGTTTTTGCTATAGGGCGTGTGCGCTCGCCAGACAGACAGAGACAGAGAGACAGAAAGCGAGAAATCACCCCCCAAGGGGAATGGCCATGCCGCAATCCCTTCTCCTCCATTCTCCTCTCGGGATCTTGGGCACGCACGCACACGCGCCCGGCGTGAGTTTTAAGCCACCGGGTCCGGGACTCAAACTGCGGTCGACTACATGGGAGTCCAGCGACATAGCCATTATGCTAACTGCTGGTCCTGGATAGCTTTATACACAACAGAAATGGATTTCTGTCTCTTCTGGTCCCAGGTGCTTCAAGAGCTGAAAGTTACAGTACAGACCTTGCCAGCCCGAGAACCATACTCGATCCCGAAATTGGTGGAAATGGGATCAAGCAACCCCGATCATGAAGATAGGGATCTGTTGTAGAGGTGGACCCCAAATTCCTGAGGAACATGTGTGTTACCAAGAAACAAAACAGGAAGGCCCTGAAGAAGATGCAGGCTGGCAACGCCATGGCCATGAGTGCACAAGATGAGGCTGTCAAAGCCCTCGTGAAGCCCAAGAAGGTGAAATCCAGGATCCCAAAGGGTGCAAGATGCCTATAGAGTCTATCTGGGCTTGGGAAATGTGCTCAGGCCTGCATTGCCAAGGGTCTCAAGCTCTGTCAGCCAAAGGCCAAGGCCAAAGCTCAAACCAAGGCCCAGGTCTCAGCTGCAGATCCCATTTCAGTTCCGGTGGCAGTTCAGGCTCCCAGAGGCAGCCGGGCCCTCACAAGAGCTCTGCAGAAGAGGCCTCTTCAATGCCAGGATAGAGGGATTAGCGTGACTCCTGGGCTGCCCCCTTCATGGGGCTGGTGTCCTCCTGTGCTGTTTGTACAAATAAACCTGAAGTCGGGGGTAAAAAATAATAAAAAAGAAGATCGCTTCCAGTTTAGGGGGTTGGAAAGTTCAAGAGCAAGGTTGTGGCAGATTCAATGTCCTGTGACAGCCTATTCCTCATAGATGGCTCCTTTTGCGTTCTCACATGATGGACGTGGTGAATAAACTCCCCTGAGCCTCTTTAATAAGAATACTAATCCCACTCATGAGGGTGGGGCCCTCATGACCCAGTCACCACCCCCTGAAAGGCTCCGCCTCCTGACATAATTTTCAACATGTGGAGTTTGGAGGGACACAAATAGCTTTTGTGTCAGCGTCCAGAATCAAACCTCACCCCACTCTTCAAAAAGGAGCCAAGCCCAGCTAGACTAGCAGCCAGAGGAAGAGCTACCCAGTATGCCCAACTGGGATTCATTGATCTAGAGATGCCAAGGCCGACATTCAAAACTGTTGTTTTAAGCTAGTAGGTTGAAGATGGTTTGTTATGCAGCAAACACTGATTGATACACCATCCATCCCCAGATTCCCTTATAACAAACATTACTGTATCTTCAGGGACAACTGAAACATAACAGAACCATCCAGGTTAGTTTAGAGAAAAGGAATAGGAGATACCATTTTGTATATGATTCCACATGCCAGGCGTAGGAGATGTTTTGTGTGTTACTTTCCTGAATTCACAAGAAAACCTTGGGAGATATGTATGATTATCCCATGATCTCTACAAGGAATTGGTTCTAAGAACTCCCTTGGATACCAAAATCTAAGGATGCTCAAATTCTTATATAAAATGGTGTAATATTTGCATATTAGCTACACACATCTTCCTGGCTACTTAAAATCATCTCTAGATTCTTTATAAGTAATCTTAGCATCAGATATAAGTGAAAAGGAAAATATATAAGCTTCTTCAGCCTCTCTCTTTTTTCTATTGATTTTTCTATTATAATATTGAACACATGCATGCACGTGGGAGAGAGAGACAGAGAGAGAGATCGAGAGCAAGAGCGAGTGAGAAAGAGAGAGAGAGAAGCACCCTGGAAAGGATCTTGTCAGGGCCAGTAAGTAGTGTGGAGGTTAAGGCATCGAATCCCTCATGACTGACTTCAGAGTTCGAGTCTCAGAACTGGCAGCTTGAAACTCATGCAGGGTGTGTGAGTCTGTGTGCTCCCAGAATCCCAGGAGGAGATAAAGGGCGAGAGATTGCAGCTTAGCCATCCCTCCTGTGGTGTGATCTCTCACTTCCCCCCACCCCGTCTCTCTCTCTCTGGCGAGTGCATGTAATCTATAGCAAAAAAAAAAAAAAAAAAAAAAAAAAAAAAAAACCCTAAAACTAAACTAAACTAAAATCTAAACAATTTTTTTTAAAGGATCTTATCAAGTCATGATTCCCTTTTCCCAGCCTTCTAGCCCCTCTGAGTCTTGAGCTCCCACACATGCCTGGCATGTTCTCAAGCCAATTCGGGGATCCAAACCTGTGGTCGGCGGTGTGGCTTCCAGCACTGCAGTCCAGTATGCTACGGACTGTGCCACCAGGCTGGGCCAGAATCTCTCTTTGAGGGATCTGCTATTTCATAAGAATGGGCATACCCCAGCTCCGTCCGTGGGTGGTTGCATCTGAGGCTGCAGAAGCCATGGATACAGAGAGTTCACTGTACTATTTCCACCACGTTACAGATGAGCCATGCTCATTCCCGTCACTCGGAAGCTCCTAAGTCCTTCTCTGTTTGTCACTCACATGCCCTTTTGTTCTTTGGTCCAGAGTCTGTGGTCACGCCCCCTCTCCATGGCCATGCCTGGAGAAGCAGGGAGCGCCCTTCCACCTTCTCCGCCTGAGGGTGGGGGATCCTCGCCGAACCTGGCTCCATTATAGTCTCTCCCCGAGAGCTGCCAGGTCTAAACTGCTTCCCAGGGATTCTGGCAGTTCCAGGAGGCTTTAGAGGGAATTTATTTCACCAGGCTTCTGCTCATCGTCTCTGTTTCAGAACATTTCCCACAAGGATCAGGCGAGGCCCGCTGAATGCTAATCACATCCGATGATGTCTTGTATGACATCAAGACTGCAGCTTGGAATTTCTCCGTAACTAAAAGTAATCCATTTGGCTGATAGTTAGCGATCACCCGTGAGGAGGCAGGCACCATGGTAGTGGCGAGGGATGCCAAGATGCTGAAGTCAGAATCTGGCTGAAATTTGAATTGTAGCAATATCATTTTTCTTTTGGTATGGCTAGCTAAAATATCCCTGACATCCAGTGGCGTTTGTTGGGCCACCATGATTTTTCGGAAAGGAAGATAAAAAGGAAAGACTCTGACGCTCGCAGAAGATGGGCGGTTTCCCTTTCTCAACTCCCATGAATGGTACTGTGAGTAAACTTACCTTTGACAGAATCCACGAGGGTTAGAAGCCTTTCCTGAAAGTTCTGCTTAACATGTAGGAGCAATCATCTGTCCTTGGCCTTCTCTCTCTCTCTCTTTTTTTTTTTTTTTTTGGAGAGGTTTTTGCTATAGGGCGCGTGCGCTTGCCAGACAGACAGAGAGAGACAGAGAGACAGAAAGCAAGAAATCACCCCCCAGGGGGGATGGCCACGCTGCAATCCCTTCTCCTCCATTCTCCTCTCGAGATCTTGGGCACGCACGCACATGCGCCCGGCGTGAGCTTAAGCCACCGGGTCCAGGACTCGAACCGTGGTCGACTACGTGGGAGTCCAGCGACATAGCCATTATGCTAACTGCTAGTCCCGGCCTTCTCTCTTGTTTTCCAAACATGCGATGAGGAAAGTTCAGTGATGGGCAGAACATTCTATCCTTATTCCAGTTAGTCCTCTCAGGCCAAGACTGATTTCAGAAAGCTGGTGCTAGGGCAGCTATCGGGATCTTTCGACACTGAAAACAAACATTGCCACTGTGGAGTAATAACCCCCGACGCAGTAGTCCAAGAAAAGGGGACCACCAAAAACCTGTCTCCAAATCATGTAAGGGCTGTGTTTAAACATACAGATTCCTTGACTATACCCCAGATATACTGAGTCTGAATCTAGGGTGCTGGAATCAGAGAAATGGCATTTTTGATGTACACCCTCTTACTTCTCCCTGGTAAATGTCAGGCATACTAAACTGGGAGATAACTCTTCTTCTTTTCTCCTTTCTTTCTTTCTTCTTTCTTCTTTCTTCTTTCTTCTTTCTTCTTTCTTCTTTTTTCTTTTCTTTTCTTTTCTTTTCTTTTCTTTTCTTTTCTTTTCTTTTCTTTTCTTTTCTTTTCTTTTCTTCTTTTCTTTTCTTTTTCCTTCCTTCCTTCCTTCCTTCCTTCCTTCCTTCCTTCCTTCCTTTCTTTCCTTCTTTCTTTCTTTCTCTTTCTTTTTTAAGGTTTTCGCCATAGGGCACATGTGCTTGTTGGAGAGAGACAGAGAGAGAGAAAGTGCAAAATCCAACCCCCCCCCCCCCCCCCGAGGGCATGACCATACTGCAATCCCTTCTCTTCCATTCTCCTCTTGAGATTTTGGGCATGCACGGACGAACATGTGCTTTTTAAGTTGTTGGGTCTAGAACTCGAACTGGGTAGTCAGCCCTATGGGAGTCCAGAGCCTTAAACACCATGCCACCTGTTGACCTGTGAGATCAACTCTTACTACTTCATGGCAGCTGGTAAGAACCTAATATTTGCTACTTGGTGTTCTGATCCCTGGAAGAAATAAGTCTGGAGTTTTCCCTTTAAGATAAAAAAACATAGGGGCCGGCAAGTGGTGTGGTGGTAAAAGCACTGAACTCCCACATTGCTGATCACAGTTCGAGTCCCGGACCTGGTGGCCTGCTTTCTTACTTTCCCTTTCTCTCACTTTCTCTGTCTCTCTCTGATCAAATTAAAAGATAAAAATGATAAATTAAATTAAAAAGTAACTTAAAAAAATTAAAGACACAGGTTAAACGAGGGAACTTCAAGAAGTTTGTGGAAAATAGAATTTAAGTGTGACTTGACTTTGATGCAAAAAAAGAGGTTGACGGCCCTGCATAATTTTGAAATGATGTACATTTTCCTTGAACTATTTGAGGAGCCTTCATATAAAGACAAGGACACTGTTCGAGTTTTCTACTACTGCCAAACAGTCCTAAAGCTTAGTGAGATTAAACAACAGTTTATTATGATCTTTCATGATTCTGTGGCTCAACAGAGCTCAACTGGGAGGTTTTTACTTGAGGTCTCTCATGTAGTTTCAATTAGAAGGCAGTTGAGGCTGGTGTCGTTCGAAGGATCAACTGGGCTAGACATTCAAGATGGCTTCTTTTCTCAACATGTCTGGTATCGCTGGGTTCCTCTGCATGGCCCTTCTCTCCAAGAGGGTAGCTGGACTTTCTTCAAGGTGACTCAGGGCTCCTAGAGGCAGAAAATGGAAACCCCTAGTCCTCTTAAAAGTGAAGGGGGCTGGCAGTGGCATGGTGGTTAAGGGCACTGAATTCCCATATGGCCAACTGTGGTTCAAGTCCTGGACCTGGCAGCTTGCTTTTCTTGCTTTCCCTCTCTCTTTCTCTCACTCTGTCCCTCTCTGGTCAAATTAAAATAAATTACATAATAAATAAATAAATAAATAAACTTAAATAAAATAATTCTTAAAAAAAAAAACCTCTTAGGCCTTCTGCCACACGAGGTTTCAGCGCGATGCCCAAATCCAAGCGCGACAAGAAAGTGTCCTTAACCAAAACTGCCAAGAAAGGCTTGGAACTAAAACAGAACCTTACAGAAGAGCTTCGGGAAACATGTGGACATGTACAAGTACCTCTTCATCTTCTCTGTGGCCAACATGAAGAACAGCAAGCTGAAGGACATCCGGAACGCCTGGAAGCACAGCCGGATGTTCTTTGGGAAAAACGAGGTGATGATGGTGGCCTTGGGTAGAAGCCCAGCTGATGAATACAGAGACAACCTACAGCAGGTCAGCAAGAAGTTGCGGGGTGAAGTCGGTCTCCTTTTCACCCACTGCACTAAGGACGAGGCGAATGAGTGGTTCACAAAATATACAGAAATGGACTCCGCCCGAGCTGGGAACAAAGCAGCTTTCACTTCGAGCCTGGATTCAGGGCCCCTGGAGCAACTCCCCCACTCCATGGAGCCGCAGCTGAGGCAGCTGGGCCTGCCCACCACCCTCAAGAGAGGAGTGGTGACTCTGCTCTCCGACTACGAGGTGTGCAAAGAGGGCGACGTGCTGATGCCGGAACAGGCCCGGGTCCTGAAGCTTTTTGGGTATGAGATGGTCAAATTCAAAGTGGCCATGAAGTACATGTGGGATGCACAGTCAGGAAGGTTCCAGCAGGTGGGAGATGACATGCCAGAGAGTGCGTCAGAGTCGGCAGAAGAATCAGAGGATGATGGGGACTCAGGGCTGAAGGCCTTCGGCATGTTCCGGGTCCCGAGTGGACCACGCAGCACTGCCCCCACCCCTCTGGCGGGACGGCTGTTTACTTTGCTGCCAGTGAAGACGGGAGCGTGATGGGCACTGATTCTGTAGAGAATGAAACTATCTGCAGAGGTCTGCCTGTAGGCAACAAAAGGGAAAAGGAAAAAAAAAAAACTCTTAAAAAAAGAAGAAGGTGGGGAATCAGCAGTTAGCGTAATGGCTATGTCGCTGGACTCCCATGTAGTCGACCACGGTTCGCGTCCTGGACCCGGGGGCTTATACTCACGCTGGCACGTGTGCGTGCGTGCCCAAGATCCCGAGAGGAGAATGGAGGAGAAGGGATTGCGGCGTGGACATCTCCCCTAGGGGGTGATTTCTCGCTTTCTGTCTCTCTGTCTCTCTCTGTCTGTCTGGTGAGCGCACGTGCCCTATAGCGAAAAACCTCTCCAAAAAAAAAGAAGGTGAAGCATGCAACCAGCAAAGCTCACTTACATGGAATTCTACAGTCAAAGCAGTCACACGTCAGATTAGATTCAAGAAGAAGAGGAATAGACTCCATCCCTCAGTGAGGAGCGGCATGGACAGGGCTGGTTTTGGGGGAGACCCAGTACAAAATGAAAAGGCAGGATTCCATGTTTAAAAATATCAGGCAAAACATGCCATTAAAGGCACCATCTTAGCCCATTTGTGCTGCTAGAACTAAATACTTGAGACTGGGTAATTGCTAAAGAATTCAAATTTATGCCTTGCCGTTCTGGAGGCTGGTAGTCCAAGATCATGCTGCTGGCAGGTTTGGTGTCTGGTGATAGGTCTGGCTCCACTTCCGAAATGGCGCCTTGTTCCTGTATCCTCTGGAGGGGAGAAATGCTGTGTCCTCACATAGGAGGAGGGACCAGAGGAGTATAAAAGGAGCAAGCTCCCTCTGCGAAGCCCACTCATAGGAGCAGAGCCCTCATGACTCAGTCACCTCCCCAAAGGCCTCGCCTCTCCATAATGATGCATTGGCGATTCAGTTGCAACCTGAACTCTGGGGGCGCAGCTGGGGGATGGGGCACAAGCACTCCTACTACAGCAGACGCTAAAATACACTGCTTTTTCCTTTCTGCACTCTCTCTTGACTTATGGTGTTTATTTGCTATTTAATATGCTTCTAAGTAAAGAAAAATTAAAATTTTAAATTATTAACATGAATGTACCATTCATCTATAGATTTTCGGTGTCAGTTTTAAATGCAAATATAAGAGCATTTAACTAGTATGCAGAATCACCCAAATGACGCAATTTGTGTTTTGTGGCTTGTACATGCATATGTATTTTGTCCTTTCCAGAACAGCAGCGATACGGCACAAAACTAACTCACGGATTTCATTTGGCTTCTTCTTCTCCCCCCACCCCATCACCCCTTTTTTTTTGTGATAGAGGGAGCTCATGCCCTCCAGAGAGAGACAAGCACAGACACAGAAAGTGAGAAGACACCGCCCCGTGGGGAATGGTCACGCCATAATCCCTTCTCCATTTCTCCCTCTTTTGGAGATTTTGGGCACGCACGCACGCACGTGTAGTGGTGTGTTTTTCAGGTTAGCAGGACTCGAACTGTGTGGTCGACCATGTGGGATCTGACTGCCTTATCCTTCAGGCCACAGAGCTGACCTTTATTTGTCTTCTCGATATGTTCGTGTGCTACCAACACTCTGCCTCCAGCTTACCGATGAGTAAGGAAGGACTGCAAAGAACAGGAACTGTGGGTTGCCTTATCCTTCCCGCTCCTTCTGCGTCACCGTTCTCAGCGTGAGTGGTTGACTAATACACAGAAATAACGCCAGAGAGAACATGAGAGGTCGTTTGTGTGTTCTCAAGTGCCATTGCCTCCTTTCTGCATTTAAAGCAAGTACTGTTTCGAATGGAAAGCGCAGCCTCTCGGGGCTGTCAGCTCCCCGGGTCCTCAGTCATAGCTGTGACACGCTTGCCTTGCACTTGCTTTGAGTCTTGCTGAACAGCCAGGCAGTGTGGGCTCACCACCGTTCTGCGCTCCGCGGGCATCGTGAACAGCACATGTTAGCGGGGCCACAGGAAACACGCACACACGTCCGTTGTATGTATCTCCTTGACTCAGGTGCATGCTTCGTTGTCTCATCAGACTCCACTTACAAAGCGCAGGTTCAAGCATAAAATTATTAAGAAGTTCAGATGGAGATAACAGTGTTAAATCAAGCATGAGGCTGTTTTGATCACAGATAGCATGTTCCAGCGTGGCTGATCTCGAGTTCTTAACGTGATGGCAGTGAAGACAGAGTTGAGAGTAGATGCTCTGGAGAGTTGATGTAAGCTAGCTCTAGAACACGATGGGGGGAGGGGGACTCTAGCCAGGGGGCGGGGAGCGGATTTGATGGCCTTCATCTTTACACGCAAGCTAGCACACGTAGAATGACCCTAAAAAAGAGAGAAAGCTGTCTATGCACATGTGTGTGGAAAGAAAAAAGACTGAAAGGAGCCAGTCGATGGCATGATGGTTAAGGCCACTGGATACCACATGGCTAACAGCACAGTTTGAGTCCCAGACCCCACGTGTTTTTCTTTCTTTTTTCTTTTTTTTTTTTTTTTTTTTTTTTGAGAGGTTTTTGCTATAGGGCATGTGCACTCGCCAGAAAGAGAAAGACAGAGAGATAGAAAGCAAGACATCACCCCCCACCCCAGGGGGATGGCCATGCTGCAATCCCTTCTCCTCCATTCTCTTCTTGGGATCTTGGGCACACACGTACACGTGCCTGGCATGAGTTTAAGCCACCGGGTCCGGGACTCAAACCGTAGTCAACTACATGGGAGTCCAGCGACGTAGCCATGACGCCATCTGCGAGTCCTCCCAGTGTGTTTCTCAAGATGTGTGTATGTGTGCCCAAAATCCTGAAAGGAGAGTGGAGGAGAAGGGATTGTAGTGTGGCCATCCCAAGGTGTGTGTGTGTGTGTGTGTGTGTGTGTGTGTGCTTTCTCACTTTCCCTCTCTCTGTCTCTGGCAAGCACATGTACCCTATAGCAAACAAAAAGACTGAAAGGCTGTATACCAAAATGTGAACAAGGATTATGTCTCGGTCATAGGATTAAAGGTGATAATAATGAAAATAATTATTTTTGCTTATCTGTAGTATCCACATTTTCTAAAATAGATATGCATTACTTTCGTCATAAAAAATGATAAAAAAGCATCCACGAAATGTCTCGAAAAAGTTAGTACAATCTTTAAAGCTTAGGTTTGGGTAGTGCAAGCCTGTAATAGTTGCTACATGCCATGAATAATTTACAAATTAAATTGATTTTAAAGCACAGCTAAAATAAATTTGATAAGATGGGGCACAGTTATGTTCTTTCTTATCATTCACATTTGTACATTTTATAGTCAATGAAGAGTGACAGCCACTATTTAGAATTCCAGCAAAGAGCAACCATAACTATTTGTCACCTGCTCAGCATCTAAACAATGGCCCGGCTGTTCACCTGCCCAGCCTCGACAAGAGCAAGGGGGGCCAGGAGCCACACTAAATAACGGAGTTTATGACCGCCAAGGCAGAAACGAGGAAACGATGGTCTTCTTTGGAGAACCGAGAACAGTAAGGAGGGGTTGAAATATGTCAGCGAGACATAAGGGGAGGGGAGAATGAAGAGGGGGTGTCGGCATGTATCAGAATCCTGGCATCGACGCCATGAAATAGAGTTTCATAAAGATGAGGAGACAGGGAAACGTTTTCAGGCTAGTAGCCAGGGAAGGAGAAATAAAGCAAGGAGAATCAGAGGGAAGAGGCTCAGAGGACAATTCCCAGAACAACCCCTTGGAGTAACCAGCTCTGTCTTGCGTTTGCATCCAAGTGAATGCTGAATGATCACAGGAGGGACAAAGAGATTCCAAAGGGCCTCAGCCTGCTAGTGTGGTGAGAAGCAGACTGAGTGTCAGTGCTGGAAGCCACACGGATGATGGCAGGTTCGGATCCCCAGGTGGGCCTGAAAACAAGCTGGTAGATGAGCGTGTGTCCAAGATCCTGAATTGGAGGGCTGGGGAGAGGGGATCACAGCATGATAAGACCCTGTCAAGGGTGCCTCTCTGTCTCTCTGTCTCTGTCTCTCGCGCTCGCACTCTCTCTCATGAATGAAGTAAGTCAAGTAAGATTTAAAAAAAAGATTCGTTACGGGACCAGCAGTTAGCGTAATGGCTATGTCGCTGGACTCCCACGTAGTTGACCGCGGTTCGAGTCCCGGACACGGTCGGTGGCTTAAACTCACACTGGGTGCGTGTGCGTGCATGCCCAAGATCCCTAGAGGAGAATGGAGGAGAAGGGATTGCAGCGCGGCCATCCCCCCGGGGGTGATTTCTCGCTTTCTGTCTCTCTGTCTCTCTCTCTGTCTGGCGAGTGCACGCGCCCTGTAGCAAAAACCTCTCCAAAAAAAAAAAAAGAGACAGAGATTCGTTATGGTCCCGGAGGTGGGTGGGGAACAGCACAATTCTAACAAAAAATCGACCGAGGTCAGCAAGGAACCTAGTTGGCTTTTTCTAGCTTCCTTGATCCAAAGGAACGTGGGAGTCAGCCTCTCTGTGGGGGCGGGGCTCATTTCTTGTTTGAAGGGAGGAGAATTAAGAGTCTGTTTGACTCATCTGTGTTGCATTCGGTGGAACACCAGAGACCCTGCCCAGCTTCTCAAACTCTAATGTGCGTAAGAATCACCCGGGGACATTGTTAAAATGCAGACTGGATTCTGCAGGTTTGGGGTGGGGTTCAAGAATTTGAATTCCGACAAGCCCCGGGGTGGTGCTGGTTCCGGTGCTGCTGGTCAGTGGATTGCAGTTAGTGGCAAGTCGCAGAGGGCAAATGGCTAGAGAGGACTGCTTTCCTGTCTAATAAACCGCGGGCCTGGACCACCGCGTCCTCCCCGAGGCCATGGGCTTTGCAGTGAGCCCGGCTGTTGGCTGTTGGTCTGGCGGAAGCAGCCAGGGCGATTTCCCCATTTCCCTTCTTCCTGTTTGGGTATTCGGTTTCTCTCTCGCCTGCTCTCAGCTTCGCCTTCCTCGTCTTTCCTTTTCTGCACGCCTTCCTCTTTGCAACAGCCTCGTCATTATCGCAGGCGATTTATTTTTAGAGTCAAGGCCACAGAGTTGCAGATTCGGCAAGGCCTAAAACAAATCGACAAACGGAAAGTGTTTGTCTTTGAAGCCGTGTGAATGAGGGACCTGCTAGCCGGGCCTGTCAATAAGCTCTTATCTCGGCTTGTTTTCTGAGTCGCCCACGTGGGCTGCTTTTTCTTCCCCCTCCCAGATCAGAACGGAGGTGGAAACACAAAAAGCAACTGAAATCTCCTAATCTTCCTCGTGTGAGATCTTGCCAAATCCCCCTCTTAGGTGACCCCCACGGCTGAGATAGTTGGTGGGTTCCAGAAAAGGGGCAAAGAGAAACAGGACAGCGTGAGACCATGTCTCAGCCCCAGATTCTGAGTTAAGGGGTCAGGGTCAAAAAGCGATGTTCAGAAAAAGAAGTGAGTCCTGGGTCGGCTGGTGGCGTGGTGATTAAGGCGGCTGGATCTCACATGTGTGGTTGGAGTCCCGGACCCAGTAGCTTGAAAAACATGCCAGGTACGCTTGCATGCCCAAATCCTGAGAGGAAAATGGAGAAAGGAGCAGGACGTATTCACCCCCCCCCCCCATTGGGGGTAGGGCTCTTTCTCACTTTGTGTCTCTCTCTCTGTCCCCGACGAGCGCATGGGCCCTGGAGTAAATTTTTAAAATTGTAATGAGTCTGAGGTATAGAGGTTGCAGATGGAAATGATGGGGGTTGTGAGAATTTTCTTCTCTTTTCCTTGAGTTGCTGAGTGGGGCCTTGGAGAAGGACATTCAGGAAATGGGCTGTGCTGTGGTGTAAGAGCCTTTTTCTCCTTGGGAACTGTGGGGCCCACGTGACAGGATAGTAGTTCAGTTAACTGATTCTTTCCTTGGGGTTCTGGACCTGGGTCTCCCCGGATCCATCATGGTGCTTATCCGAGATGGTAACTACCTCTTTATTGTTAGGTTTCTCGAGACCCGAGAGACTGCAAGGACCAGATCAAAGCCACCTTCCCAACGCCAGGGCCTCCTTCCTGTATGCCAGGCATGACACCACAGGCACCCTGGTAACAGGAAAAAGAACCTCAAGCTACCTGTTAGCAAGAGCTTACCGTGCAGTCAGTTCTATGCTAAGTGCTCATATCTGAGTGTAATTAGTTCCCTTAATTCTGGCCACAATGTTTGCTGGTAACTGTTATACCTATTTTATAGATAAGGAAGCAGAGGCTGAGCTGGGGTTAGTGAACTCTCGATTGTGTGTACTTTGGACGGGGGACACAGAAATGAACTGGTGTGCTCCCCCACCTATCCCTCACACTTTTTTTTTTTTTTAAGAGAGATTTTTGCTATAGGGCATGTGCACTCACCAGAGAGACAGAGAGACAGACAGAAAGCGAAAAATCACCCCCTGAAGGGATGGCCATACCTCAATCCCTTATCCTCTTGGGATCTGGGGCACGCATGCCCATGCACCTGGCATGAGTTTTGTTTTTGTTTTCTCTTTTTTCTAAAGAATTATTTATTTATGTAATTAATTCCATTAGTTATTATTATTTTTAAGTCTGACCTGAGAGAGACAGAGAGAGAAAGGGAAAGTGAGAAAGCAAGCTGCTAGGTTCAGGACTAGAACTGCCGTCGGCCATGTGGGAATCCACCACATCACCTGCCGGCCCCAACACCTGGCTTGAGTTTTAAGCCACGGGTCTGGGACTCAAACTGTGGTCGACTACGTGGGAGTCCAGCGACATAACCATTATGCTATCTGCTGGTTCCCCCCAACTTTCTAGACACATCATCAGTTTTCCAGGTCAAGAGTCTGAGTTTCTGGTTTTCACATATCATCCCATTGTGAGCCTGACCTGAGAATACCAGAGGTCAATGTCTGGGCAGTTGCGGGATTCACAGGAAGGTTGGTGGGGTTTATGAGCAGGGTTGAAGCAGTTTTAAAGACTTTCCTTTTATACAATCTGAGCTGCTGCTGCGAAAGAAACCCTTCCCCACCCCATGTGCAAATTATTGCTTCGTCGGAAGAGAGGTTACTTCTAAAATTAAACCATGAAATGCGTGGAGGTGCTCATGTCTGTTTATTTGACCAATATTTCCTGAGCATGTGCTACGTCCCAGGCGCAGTTCTGTTACCGAACTCAAATCAGGTTCGCTCACCCAAGCGCTATAAAACCAAGCCATAGGCACATGGTGTGGTGAAGGAAAGTACAGCTTTATTGAAAAGCGCAAAGCAAGGAGAGCAGGCAGCTCATGCTGAAAAGACCCGGTCTCCCTGAGATGTTCCCCACATGCCTTTTTAAGGGCAAAACTAGGGGCAGAGGTCCTAGGCGCATGATCAGTTCAGTGATTGGTTCAAGAGGGCGTGGTCATCTCATGGGCATTCTTGACTGGTGAGGCCTTAGACAATCAAATTCCTCTTCAGGTGTCTGGAACCGTTCAGCCTGGAGTCTCTGAGCTCACAACCAGCAGTTTCCAGCCTACAAAACAGCTTACATATTGAAATGAAAACCTTCTTTCCTGTAAGTGAGAGTTTTAGAGGTCAAATGGCCCTCACTCATGGTCCATGTTGGTCATTATCATAACCGAAGTCTGAAGACTTACTCCTTACTCTGGGCCATTACAATGTAAGTGGACTTTATATTTCAGGAACCCTAGAAAATACATTAGGGGGTTCTTGCTCTGTTTCAGTTCTGGGCATAGGGATTGAGAGGTGAACAAGTCGGCGAAGGTCCCTGTCTTCAGGGCGCTTCCACTCCTGTGGATGCCAGGCAACAAATAAGGCCACGGATATCTCATGTAACTTCCACAGAGAGAGATCAAGTGGGACAAGGAGAGAGAGAATGTGTGTGTGTGGGAGAGATATTTAATTCAAGGTGGTTAGGGAAAGGCTTTTGAGTCAAGACCCAAGAGAATGAGGCAGATGGGGGATAGGGAGAAGTCAGGGGGATAGAAAAGTTAGTGAGAGTTTCGAGGCTAGACCAGGCTTGGAGAGTTCAGCAAGGAGGCCAGTGTGGCTGGAACAGAGGGTGCCAAGTGTGGACGGAGGTGGATGTAGCGCCTGAGGAGTCGGTAGGGCCAGGTCAGTAGGGTTATATGGGCCCTCATAAGCAGTTTGGATGTTTCTCTCCAGTCATGATCTTTATTTATTTATTAAGCATGTTAGTTCATTTATTCCATGAGTAGGAGAGACAAGAAGCTGGGGGAGGGGGAGAAAACCTCTAATTAGGGTCCTGATGCTGCATCCATCCCCAGCCTCACCCAGTCCAGATCATGGGCACATGCATGCCCCATGTGCTCAAGGATGTCTGCAGACACAAAGCCGGAACCTTTCCATGCAGCTCAGCCTTGCAGAATATCGTGTTTTACCACTACACCACCATCTGGACCTGGAATCACAAGCTTTGATGGGCATCACTTACTTAGCAAGCAAGGAAAAAGTGCCTGTTGTAGTCTCCCCTCAGATACTCTGCTCTAAAGTTTCTGTGGAGCTGGAGAAGTACATGTCATGGGTTGTACTAGTGCGTCCCCAGTGGATGGTCTAGGACCTCAGTTGGCTCTGAGCTTTGACCCCTGGCTTATCAATGACTATTGATCTCCTCCCTCCAATCCCCATAGCTTCCCAAGTCTCTCTACTCAAGGGCCTTCGTGATTGGTTGCCTCTAGGGCAGGCCTGGAACAGTGGGGAATTAACCTCCTTCGGTGCATGGCCATTAAAAAGTTGATGGGGGGACCAGCAGTTAGCGTAATGGCTATGTCGCTGGACTCCCATGTAGTTGACCGCGGTTCGAGTCCCGGACCTGGCGGCTTAAACTCACGCCGGGCGCGTGTGCGTGCGTGCCCAAGATCCCGAGAGGAGAATGGAGGAGAAGGGATTGCGGCGTGGCCATCCCCCCTGGGGGGTGATTTCTCGCTTTCTGTCTCTCTGTCTCTGTCTGTCTGGTGAGCGCACGCGCCCTATAGCAAAAACCTCTCCAAAAAAAAAAAAGAAAAAGAAAAAAAAAAAAGTTGATGGGTAAATACTGAGTTTACTTGACCTTTGTTGTGCCAGTTCAGAAACCGTGGTCCATGTCTCTCAGAGGTGCCCAGGGGGATGGTGCTCCATCTACCCACAGTAATAACGAGCTCATCAACTTCCCCTTACCAGCATTCCTCCGCTCTTCATCTTGCTTCCTTATTTCCCCATTGGTTCTTACCTCCTCAATAAACTGTTGATACCCAACTCCTGTCTCCTGGCCTGCTTTGGGGAGAAATAGAGTTAAGTTACTTGGTCTAAACGATAAGCAGGAAACCCCTCTCTCACAAGTGATTATAGAATCCAGTTGTCCAGGCATGTTGGACGGATGGAGATGCCAGTTGTCCAGGCAACTTACGAGATGGAGACACTTGCTGGGGAAAGAGACAGAAATGGCAGTTGGGAGGACCATGGACTAACATGGCCTTTCTATAGTCCTGCAAGAGGAGAGTTGGCAGGACCAGCATCATTACATCCCATACAAAGCCCACAGTAGGGTGAGCTCTGTGTTGCACTGGGAATGTGCTACTCAAGAGAAGCTGAGTTCAGCATGGCTTCCATGGTTTGAGTTCTTGGTCTGGACAACCTCAAATCACCAGGCATGCAGGGGAGTGCCAAGATCCAATGGGCTGGAGGACTGGAGGAAGGGGATGGTGGCATGAGCAGATTCTGTGGAAGGTGCTCCCACAACCCCTGCCCTATATACACACACTCATTCTATCATGAATAAAGGAGAACATAAAAGAGAGAGAGAAAAAACCAAAAACCCACAGTGGTCCTTGGGACATGGGTACAACAAAGAAAACAGTTTGCAGAGAGAAAATGAAAGACAGTGTCAACTTCATGATGCCTGGGATTTAGTCCGTTAGTTTCACAGCTGGGAAGCCAGGCCCAGAATCTAGTAGGTGCTCAATTAATGAATGAGGCAAAGAAAAAGAGGACAAATCCATGGGGGGAGGGTGTCCAACAAAACAAGAAGCTTTTGATGGTCTTGGCTCTCTCATCCAGCCTTTCCTGAATCTGCTTGGTCCACTTTCCTCTGGATTCTGTGAAGTGCTCAGCACCCTTTTGATCACCTCCATTCGATGTTTTCTGACTCCACGTAAGCTGGTTTGTCACATGCCATCAAAAGAACTTTTACTGGGGCCGGCAGGTGGCATGGTGGTTAAGGCGTCTGTACTCCCACGTGGCTGACCATGGTTCAAGTCCTGGACCTGGCAGCTTGTTTTCTTACTTTCCTTCTCTCTTGCTGTTTCTCTCTGGCCAACTTCAAAAAAATAAAATGTAAAAAAAAAAAAAAAAATAATGACAATAAAATTCAAATAAAATAATAAAAAAAGAACTTTTACTAAGACAATAGGATAACATTGAAGACTGGGGCAGTGCTGATAACTCTGTTCCTGGCCCATCAATTTCCTTGACTTCCTAGATTCCCAACCAGGCTATGTTTCCCAGCCTTCCCTGAAGTTAGGTAAGGGCCACGTGACTAAGTTCTGTATTTTTTTTAAGAATTATTTTATTTAACTGTATTTATTTATTTATTTATTTCTAATTTGACCAGAGAGGGACAGAGCAAGAGAAAGAGAAGGAAAGTGAGAAAACAAACCACTGGGTCCAGGACATCAACTGTAGTCTGCCATGTGGGAGTCCAGTGCCCTTAATCACCTCGCCACCTGCCGGCCCTGTAGGTGACTAAGTTCTAACTTAGGGAAAGTAGGTAGGTGTGGGATGTCTGAACTATGAAAGTATCCCACTCAGGGGCTTCTTTTTTTCTTTTTCTATCCTACTTTGACCTTGGAAGCCACATATTGAAGTTGTAGTGCTATTTTCCATGAGATGAAAGAAACCTGCAGCCTGGGTCCCTGAGTCATCATGTGGAAGTCTGCCCTGGGGCACCTGATGGGAACAGGAAGTCAGCAGATAGAAGCCTTTCGCACATTCTCTTAGGCCACGGAGATTTTAGGGAAATTTGTGGCAGCCTTTGTCTGTCTCATCTCTGAAGGGCCTTGCATCTCAGGCACAGTTTGCTCACATGAAAGGCAGTGGGGAAGCTTCCTTGGGCAAAGGAGTAGCCTCCATCCCTGAAACATTGAAGCATTGTCTGGGATGCTCATGGAAAACGAGGTGGCCTCTGCTCTTTACCTCACTTTATTTCTGGAGTTCTCAGGGAGTCTGTGAGAAGAAAAGTAAACAGGAATTCTGCCACGAACCTTCTGGTTGTGCTTGTCACACGGGAAATCCCGTGTGAGCTCCCTGAAAGTGGGCAGCTGTGGTGGCCCTAACTCCCCCACTTAATCTAACAGCGAGTCAGAGTAGGGAAGATTCTGCAGTTTCATTGTTTTTTTTTTTTTTTGGAGAGGTTTTCACTATTGGGCGTGTGCGCTCGCCAGACAGACAGAGAGAGACATAGAGACAGAAAGCGAGAAATCACCCCCCAGGGGGGATGGCCATGCCGCAATCCCTTCTCCTCCATTCTCCTCTCGGGATCTTGGGCACGCATGCACACGCGCCCGGCGTGAGTTTAAGCCACCGGGTCCGGGACGTGAACCGACTACGTGGGAGTCCAGCAACATAGACCTTACGCTAACTGCTGGTTCCCTCTGCAGTTTCATTTTTCACTGATTTGTACCCTGAGAGAGATGGTTAGGATCCCAAAATCTTACATCGTTTATGAGGCTCGACAATGCTGAGGAAAGAACTGGCCCTGGATTCTAGACCCAGGTCTGGATCTGTTTCCTGGTTTGTAAAGTGAAGGTGGGAGTGGCGAGATGCATGGAACAGACCATTTAAAAAGCTTTGTTTTATACATGTTTTTCTTCCGGGTCAGCTCCCGGTGGGCTGGTTCAAGTAGCTGGATTCTACATGGCCAATCACATGGTCCAAGTTCTGTACCTGGCGACTTGAGGAACATCCAGGGTACATGTGCACGTGTACTCAAAATCCCAGCAGGAGGGAGAGTTGGAAGAAATGACCATTCCTCATGGGGGGTACTTTCTCTTCTCTCTGGAGAAAGTGCACCCTCTCGCAAAGAAAAAAAAAATCTTCCATGAGAATGAGAGACAAAGAGAGGGGGACAAGCACCCTCACAGGGTCCCATGTCCAGCCTTTCCAGACAGGCAGGGTCACAGGCATGCCTGCCTGGCCTGCACAGGCTGACCAGGGAACCAAACCCACGATCTTCCATGTGGATCCAGTCTTGCTTGAGCAGTACATCACCCCTGCTCCATCTAGCCGGCCCCAATTTTTCAAGGTGACTTTCAGGACTCAGAGCCTGTAATTAGCATCTGCACGCTTAAAGGACGGAGGGTGGAGGCATTTTGCTCAGGTGATGTGGGATCCATGTGGAAGACTGTGGGTTTGGTTCCCTCATCAACCTGTAGGCACCGGGGGTGAGTGCCCACTATCTTGGCTGGCTAGAAGGGGAGGTTGCAGTGTGGGTGCTTGTTTCTCTCTGTATTTCTCATGAAAGAAACTGTTAAAAAAAAAAAAAAAAAAAGGCAGAAGAAAACGGAATGAAAGCCAGGAGGTGGGCCCGCAGTGTTGGGGCCGTTTCATGTGTCTGAAATCTCCAGGCTCTCCCCCCCACCCCTCCCCTGACCCCCCAGCAGCTTCTCCGTGAAGCCTGCCTCTCAGGTCTCAGGGATGGCCGGTGGCAGGGAAGGGTTGTCATAGGAGAAAGAAGAAGGCAGAAGTCAAACATCGAGCGGCCGTGACTGTGACCCAGACTGACCATCACCGCAGAAGGCCAATCTGGGGAGGCCTGGTGCGGAGCCAGAGCTGTCACCGTCTGGGCATCTGAGCCCAGGGAGCCCCCGAGGTCAGCTGTCTCCCCAGAGTGGAGCGCAGCCAATTCTCACCGTCTCAGCCGCCAGCTGCCGCCAGATCACAGCACGGAATACAAGGTACCGAAGACCGCCCATGTCGTCCTCACGGGCTCCGAAACAGGCCAGAAGGGCACAGCGGCCTTGGTATCAGCAGGCCCTGGAGGTGGTGCGGCTTAACCCTTTATGGGTTGTGTGCCCCTTCAGCATCTGGTGCAGCCTATGGACTGCTCAGAGTAACGTATTTAAATGCATAAAATGGGATTACACAGGAAACCAATTATGTCGAAATGCAGTTATCCAAATATTAAAAAACAACTGTGTGATGCCGTAATATATGTGCTTCTTTATTAATGCATTAAATAACAAGATTTAGTGGCAGATCTAATAACTGCTACCATTTCACGCTAGTGAGGACTGTAAGCGATCTTTAGAGATAGCAGCAGCAAGGGCGACGTGCTACGAAGATAGCTGTGGTTTCCACTGGGGACAGTCACTGCTGACGCTACCATGGTTTTGTCGCCTACGTTCATAATGGAAGGAAGCGCTTGACTGCAGTTAGAGGTTAGTGAATGGGAAGATGTAATTGTTTTCTTTCCCGTCCAAGTTCATAGACCCTTGAATACTCTACACAGACCCCTTGACCCAGTAGGGGATGGCTGTTAGGGGACAGGAATGTGCTGAGGTGTGGCTAGGGACATAGACAGGGCCAGAGCTGTTCCTTCTTTATCTGTCTGTGGGGCAGGTTGAACTGGATTGGGGTTGGCTAATTCGAACAAAGTGCAGCCTCCCCACCACCAGCCTGCCCGCTGCTGCCGCTGCCGCTGTCGCTGTCGCTGTCGTAAACCTCGCTAATTGATCATGGCTGGCTCCTCATGGAGCCCAGAGACGCCCAGAACACTTCTCAGCCCAGCGCTTCAGGCAGCCATCACTAAACGATTGTAGCTGGCACCAAAATGCGATTTGCCATTCCAGGGCTGGAAGCTCTCTAAGGCCCATTTCAGCCCTGACATGATATGATTATCCATGATTAAAATATGCTCCCTGCCCTCAAGGAACTTCTGAACTGGTGAGCATCTTAAAGGTCGCTGCGGAGCGAGGAGGGGGAGACATCTCTACAGAGTTCCTCACCAGGCATTCAGTCATTTCACAGTCAGGGCATCGATTTTACTTTCCGACTTGTAATTTCCACCTCCTGGATTCCATTATCACTCGCTCAATATACGACGACGCGCCATTTCTCTGGCCACCGCGCTGAGACGCATGCATTGCTGAGCATAGGCAGAAGACGTCGCCTAAAACGCATTACTACCTGGAAGTAATGGCTGGGTTTTAACACAGTCGAGACCTTGATGGGTCCGTATAGAAGCAATCATTTCACCTTCCTCCTTCCCCATCACGTGGACTTCCCGGAAGGGATTCAAAATTAACCCTATGTGCTCACGTCCCAACCCCAGGCTTCCCCAGCCTCTCTGGTCCAAGCTCCTTCCCTTCCGTGTGAAACCCGCAGCAGCTGGACTTTGCTGCTCACGCCTTCTGTCGCAGACACACTGCCATTAACAGATTCTTTGGAAAAGACTCAAATCTGTCCCTCCCTAGCTGCCGGAAGCATTTCTTTATTAACACTGTGAGCAGAATGACAGTCTCCAAGTGGTGGACCTCAGCCTTGCAGAGGCCGCCTCCCCTGGATGCGTGTTAGAGAGGTTAATTCTTTGGCCCCAGTGAATCGGGATTCTGGGAGTCTGGCCTGGCCCTCTGTATTTTTTTTTTCTTTTTTGAGAGATTTTTGCTATAGGGCGCATGCGTTTGCCAGAAAGACAGAGATAGAGAGACAGAAAGCGAGAAGTCAGTCCCCGGGGGGATGGCCAAGCCACAATCCCTTCTCCTCCATTCTCCTCTTGGGATCGTGGGCACACATGCACACGCGCCCAGTGTGAGTTTAAGCCACCGGGTCCGGGACTCGACTGTGGTCGAATACATGGGAGTTCAGCAACATAGCCATTACGCCAACTGCTGGTCCCTGTATTTTTTTTTTCAGCTTTTATTTCTTTCCAACTGAGTTTTAGTTTTATTTATTTATTCAATTTGCTATAGGGCTTGTGTACTCACTGGAGAGAGACAGAGAGAAGGAGAGACACTGAGAAAGCCCCTTCCCCCCAGCGAGAGTAGTCACACCACAGTCCCTTCTCCATTCTCCTCTTAGGAGTTTAAGCATGCAAGAACACATGCCTGGCATGATTTTCAAGGCTCTGGGTCTGGGACTCAAACTGCGTAGTCGGCCATGTGAGATCCAGCTGCCTTAACCACTATGCTACCAGAGGGCCCGGCCGTCTGTGTTTTAACACACTTTCCAGGGGATTCAGATATGCTAAAGATGGAGAGCCACTGCTTTAGGCTAAGGCGGGGAATCCTTGGTTTAAGACCCACTGTGACAGCATCTCTGTCTTTTGGGTCTCAACTGCTTCCTCTGTGAAATGGGTGTAGTCGTGCCTGCCTCCTGTCCTCACCAGAGAATTGCCCGACTGCCTAGAGCAGGGGATGTGAGAGCAATTTGCAGAGTCTGACGCAAGGCCAGGGATTACTATTATTAGTAACTATCCCATTGCAGTTACAGGGTGTTTGTGGGTGCCGGGGAGAGCTAGGGAGCAAGGGGAGATGTCATTTTGAGCTTACGGACTTGAACTCTTGCCGGGTTGGATCGCTGTTCTGTTTTCCATAACACAGAGAGACTCCAGGTTCTGCATCCATCCTGCCTCTCTTCAGGCCTTGCCTGGCTGAGTTGACGTCACCAACCCCCCTTGACTGGCTTTCTGGGGACTTGACTCCCCCACCTAAAAATCACAGGCATTTGAATGTCCCCCAGGCCTTCCTCTGGTGACACCCCGTGTTAACAGAGCTTTTAATTCCAGCTCAATTAAAATTCCTAGATCCAAGCTGCCTTGGGGAGGGGGGTTACAGGGCGGCTGGGGAGACCGAGCGAGGAAACAATCTCCAGCTGACCCCCTCCGAGTGGAAAAGCAGACCACAATGACAGGCTCTTGGCAGGTGAGCGGGCAGATGGGATGAGCTTACCTTCCAGTCTGGCGGGCCAGGTGGTCTGTCAACCTCAGATCAAAGCAAGCAAAGGCAGGAGCGGAACGCCTGGCGCTAAAGCCCAGCAAGCCACCTCACTGCGGAACCAGCTACCGACCTGTCTATAGTCCTCTTTGAGCAGGACCAGAAAGATACTTATCTGGTTTTTTACTTCACTCTGAGAACTTTGCTTAGATAAACTTAGGGTACCATTTATTTTTTACTTTTTTTTTTTTTCCATAGGGCATGTATGCTTGCCAGAGACAGAGAGAGAGAGAGAGGGAAAGTAAGAAATCATCCCCCCCACCCTGGATGGATGGCTATGCTGCAATCCCTTCTCCAATTCTCCTTGGGATTTTGGGCATGCTCGCACACACGCCTGATATGTTTTTCAAGCTACTAGGTCCAGGATTGAACTGTGCGGTCGGCCATTTGCGATACAGCTGCCTTAACTTTCATGCCACTGGCTAGTCTTATTTATTTATTTATTTATTTGGAGAGGTTTTTGCTGTAGGGTACGTGCGCTTGCCAGACAGACAGAGGGAGACAGAGTTAGAAAGCGAGGGGGGCTGGCCACGCTGCAATCCCTTCTCCTCCATTCTCCTCTCGGGATCTTGGGCACGCACGCACATGCACCCGGCATGAGTTTTAAGCCACTGGGTCCGGGACTCAAACCGCGGTCGACTACATGGGAGTCCAGCGGCATAGCAATTACGCTAACTGCTGGTCCTAGGCCCTATTTTTTTTTTTTTTTTTTTTTTTTTGTCAGAGGGTGCTTGTGATGGTCAGAGAGAGACAAACACACACACACACACACACACACACACACACACACACACGAGTGATATTCCCATGGGGAGTGGTTATGCAGCAAATCTCTTCTCCTCCATTTCTCCCTCCTTTCCATTTCTTCCTTCATTTGGGATGTGGGGAACGCACGCATATGTGCCTGGCATACTTCTTAAGTTGCTGGGTCTCGGACTCGAATCACTCGGCCAAGTGGGATCCAGCTGCCTTAACCACCATGCCAGTGGCTGGCCCTCTTAGGGTATCATTCAATCTTCTCTATAACCCTACCAAATGGGGACTCTTGTTATTCCCAATTTACAGACGAGGAAGTTGAGAAAATTAGATAATGCCCATATGACAGAGCTGGGATTTAGAACTAAGGGTCTGGCTTCAGAGCCCATGTTTTCAACAGTGATAAATAAACGGCCGTCTTCTCTTCCCCCAGGGACCTTGGGGACAGGGAGAAACCAATGTCATCTAATCCATCAGAAGGATTTGATTTTTGTGATTTCTTAGGGCTGGAATATTTTCCTCTGAAGAATCACAACTGAAATCCATGTTCTGCCCCTAGGGAAGGACTTTTTAAGTCTGGACATGACAGAAGAAATCAGAAAATAGAAAATAAAGGTTAACTGTGCAGATAATCAAAAATGCCTAACACAAAGGGGAAAAAAAAAAAAAAAAAGCCCAAACCATATTCTAACTGAATTGTAAAGAGGGACCGGACTTGGGACGAAAAATATAGTTGATATAGTTTATGAAAAAGCTCATCTAAACTGATAAGAAAATATTAATGCATAGGCAAAATCCAAAGATAGCTCCCCAAAAGATAACATTATATCTAAAAATAAGTTACGTATTTATATTATACAAACACAATAGAAAATAGAAAACCATTTTTATGTGTAGTTACCAAAATAGTTTCAAATACTTTAATGATAACCCAGTGCTTGAGAGTTCACAGCGAAAGTATACACACACACAGCGCTCCTGGTAGTTCAAAAAGGTGGAGTAGTGAGCTAGCAGGGGACATGAAGGTTAAGGTGGCTGAGTCCTACATGGATGACTATGCAGTTCAAGTCCTAGACCTGGCAGCTTGAATATTCTGCTGGGCACATGTGTGTGTATATATGTTCCCCAAATCCCAAGGGAACAATGGAGGAGAAAAGATTGCAGTGTGGTACCCCCTTGGGGAGTGCTTTCTCACTTTCTCTCTCTCTCTCTCTCTGTGTCTCTCTGGCAATCACATATGCCCTATAGCAAAACAAACAAATAAACAAACAAACAAACAATAAAGTGTAGCAACAATAATGCCTGTCCCCCTTTGTCCTGGTGATCTTACTCCTGAGAATTTATCCCAAAGAAGGACAAAAATAAATAGATCAGCTGAAATGACATTCCCACATCTTCTGCCCGTGGGCTGCTCCTAACCACCATGGAGGCACCCCAGACCCAAGCACTTGAAGCCATCTAGTTGCTCTGACATCTGAACCAAAGAGACAGAGGTCCAGGGCATTCTGGAGTCCCCTGTCCTATTGATTTTAGTCTACTCTTGTGTATTGGTTTAATCCCAGGGTAATTATTGCTGGAATGATCGACATCTTAAAGAAATATATGGGCCAATAAACACATGAAAAGATTCTCAACCTCATTAATCATTAGGTAAGCGCAGCTTGAAACCACACTGAGATACTCCTTCATACCCATAGGATGGCTAGAAAGAAGGAAAGAAGGGAAGAAAGAAAGAAAAGGAACAGAACAAGCTTGGGTGAGGATGCAGAGACACTAGAACCCTCCCACAGCAATGTTGGACATGTACGACTGTGTGGTCACCAAGGAAAAGCTTGGTGGTTCCCCCAAAAGTTAAACATAGAATCAGTATGTGACCTAGTAATTCTATTCCTCGGTGTATACCCAAGGGGACTGGAACCATCCATCCACACACCATTTCAGGCACATGTTCACTGCAGCGCTGTTCAGAACAGTCAAACATGGAAATAACCCCAACGTCCATTGGCATGTATGGTCTATTCACATGGTGGAATATCATTCAGCCATCAAAAGGAAAGAAGTACTTGGGACCAGCAGTTAGCATAATGGCTATGTCGCTGGACTCCCACATAGTTAACCGCGGTTCGAGTCCCGGACCCGGTGGCTTAAACTCACGCCGGGCGCATGTGCGTGCGTGCCCAAGATCCCGAGAAGAGAATGGAGGAGAAGGGATTGCGGTGTGGTCATCCCCCCTGGGGGGTGATTTCCTGCTTTCTGTCTCTCTGTCTCTCTCTGTCTGTCTGGCGAGCGCACGCGCCCTAAAGCAAAAAAAAAAAAAAAAAAAACCTCTCCAAAAAAAAAAAGGAAAGAAGTACCGATACATGGTATGACATGGATGAGTCTTGAAAACATGCCTCTTTCACTCAGCAACGAATCAGTTTCGAGAGGCCACATATGGCATGATCCTGTTTATAAGTAATGTTCATGATATGCAAATCCCTCAAGGTGGAAAGCAAATCTGTGACTGCCAGGGGCTGGGAGAGGGGGGAATGGGAAGCGGCTGCTTAATGGGTACAGGCTTTTTTGGGGGGTGACAAATGTTTGAAATCAGACAATAGCAATGGTGGCACAATAGTGTAAATGTACTTAGTGCCAGTAAATTGTACACTTTAAAATGCTTATGATGGTGAATTATATGTCATGGGAATTTTACCTTGAGCAAAGGAAATATGATCACCGACCACCGTCCCTGACCAGGCACTGTGGTAGGGAGGCCACCCTGTTACTCCTAACACTCAGAATAAGCTTCTGAGGATGAGGTTGGTATTAAGATCTCATTTTCTTTCCTTTTATTTTTTTTGGAGAGGTTTTTGCTATAGGGCACGTGCACTCGCCAAACAGACAGAGAGACAGAAAGCAAGGAATCACCCCTGGGAGGATGGCCATGCCGCAATCCCTTCTCCTCCATTCTCCTCTCGGGATCTTGGGCACGCACGCACACGCGCCCGGCGTGAGTTTTAAGCCACCGGGTCCAGGATGCGAACCATGGTTGACTATATGGGAGTCCAGCGACATAACCATTACGCTAACTGCTGGTCCCAAGATCTCATTTTCCAAGCATGGGGACATCCAGCAGCCTCTCCTCTGAGCAAGTTGGCACAGTGGTAAATTTGGGACTCAAATCCAGGTCTCCATTCCCAAGGTGTGAGGGCCCCCCTGAGAAGGTTCCGCCTACCTATATGGTGCAGCTCCCAGGCCTCAAGGAAGTCCTCATTCAGAGGTCAACACAAAAGACCACACCCATTTCAAGTGGCACACATGGGTGTGAGTACCTGCCTGAAGAGAGGCTACTTGTACCCACTCCCACTCCTGCCACCACAGCTCCCCACTGGGTGACCTCATTGCAGACTAGCTAGAGGGCATTGAAATTTCCCGTCTCCAGAAGTAAGGGGCAGCCTGGTACAGGGAACCCCAAAAGATCCTGGATTCACCTAGAACGGTAGTCAACTTCTGTAGCAGATGTTCTTGGTGCTCCGCCCCAATTCCTCTGGCACTCTGGTCAAGAACATTCTCTGGGACCAGCAGTTAGTGTAATGGCTATGTCGCTGGACTCCCATGTAGTTGATCGCCATTCATGTCCCAGACCTGGTGGCTTAAAACTCACGCCGGGCGTGTGTGCGTGCGTGCCCAAGATCCCAAGAGAATGGAGGAGAAAGGATTGCGGCGTGGCCATCCCCCCTGGGGGGTGATTTCTCGCTTTCTGACTCTATGTCTCTCTCTGTCTGGCGAGCGCACACGCCCTATAGCAAAAACCTCTAAAAAATAAAAAGAACATTCTCCAAAGGCATGAGCACCCCACTCAAGGGCTTGGTGGCATTGCCTCTGGGATCATCTCCTAGGCAATGATGAATGGGAACTAGAGGATAAATACCCCGGCTTCCCCACTCCCCAAAGAGGATAACACTGAAGAGTCTAAGCAGGTTGATCTCCAGTGCCTCATCCCGGCGGCTTGCTCGGTAACACTTTTCCTACTAGTGACTTCCTTTCCCTAAATTACTTCTCCACTCCCAAATAAATCACTGGGCCCTAAATGCTTGTTCCAGGGGCTACGTCTTGGAGAACCTGCTTCCCTCTGTCACTTTTGCTATATGACCTTGGGAAAGTTCTTTAACCTCCTAGAGCCTTTGGGGAGGGGGATATTGCAGATAAAGAGGCTGACGCCTAGGGAGGTGCTCAATGACATTTCAATGATTAATCTGACGAGGAAAGATTTCGGAGGAAGATTAGTAATTATGTATGCCACTCCCACACACCCGAGGGATTCAACACGATCCAGATCGCGACAACAGTGGGGAATTCTCTAAACCAAATCTGACCACTTAGGGTGGGAGCCCAACGTAATCGAGAAAATGTCACTGGAACTACTTCTCCCTGCCAGCCTTGTCCCAGCTCATGTTTGAACTTCTTGCTCAGTCCAGGGGGCTGCTGAAGGGGTATGGGAGATAGTGGGGATCCAGAACACCTGGAGAAACACAATGTTTCTTTGGGGAATTCCAGGGTCCAAACCACCCAAATAAGAGTGACCTTTAGACTGGCCCTGACTGGGTTTCTGCTGGGTGGCCCAGAATGCCCCAGAACAAGGCAGGCAGGCTTGGGGGCTGTGGCAGGACTTCCTGTTTGGCAGATGGCCTTCACTCTGCCTGGGCCGAGCTCTGCCTCCTCTGACTGGGCTGGCACTAGGCTAGTCTGGGGTGGGGGTGAGGGGGGACGGGGGCTGGGGCATCTCTTGACACCTCTTCGCTCTCTGTGTCTGCAGGCTCGTGTAGGCCTAGCTATGGACTCATGTGCTTTCAGTCCTGTGAGCTGTTTTCTCATACACACAGCTGACTGGTTTCCGTGTGTGTGTGTGTGTGTGTGTGTGTGTGTGTGTGTGGTGATGGTGATGGCGTGTGTGTGGTGATGGTGGAGGGTGGGGTTGTCTCCAAGTGAGAAAGGTATAAATAAAATACCTCAGGCGCACAGGCCTCTGTCCTACAGCCTGACACACCTGCCCTGAAGACTCTGGGCAAAGCCCTGGCCTGCAGAGGAGTGGGGCCATTTGGAGGGTGCTAGTGGAGGTGAGGGTGTCTCCGAGCCCGTGACCTTTACGTCTGGGCCTTCCAATGACTCCCCTGGGTGGATGGCTGGTTTGAGGGGAGCTCTATAGCTGCTGAGGCGGCCTGGGCTGCCTAGGGCGGCCTCCTGCCTCTCTGCCACATTCTTATTCTCACACAAACAGATTCCTTTGCTCA
This sequence comes from Tupaia tana, assembly GCA_026018925.1. Taxonomy (NCBI): domain Eukaryota; kingdom Metazoa; phylum Chordata; class Mammalia; order Scandentia; family Tupaiidae; genus Tupaia; species Tupaia tana. Next base: position 133,553,863 of record JAKSZU010000009.1, read on the forward strand.
CTGGAACAGCCGAACTGGAGGAGCAGCTGTAAAAACAAACACACACAGCTGACGGCAGGGCTGTGGGCTGTTTTCTGGGGTCTGCCTGGGCCCATGCTCCCTCCCTGCCGCAGTGGCTGCCCTGGCTCAAACCCAGGACAGGGAGGGTGGGCCAGCCTGACCCTCTGGGCTTTCCTCACGAAGGCCAATCTCAGGTGGTTCTTGGCAGGTTCATTCTCTGAGCCCTCTGGGTGGCTGTGGCTGTCTCCAGCCAAATCTCTGAGGGAAAGTATTTCAAGAAGGGGTCTCCCTTCCTGATCACAGAGACGGCTCTTAGGGCATGGGGAATGGTCCTGAGCCTCCCTCCTGAGATACTCAGGGGTGCCTTGGGTGCCAAGCAGGCTGTGCTGGGCTTACGGAAACTCCCCAAGTCTATGGGCCACGTGGCTAGCTTATTAGAGTTCTGATTCGATTCCACAGCAAGTAACAAGTCATTTACAGATTGGAATCGTGAAGGGTCCCCAGAGGGCGGCAGCAGCCCATGGCCTATCAGAATGTACTCTCCTAGACTCCCTCCTGGGTGTGGAACATCCAGAGTGACTTTACACAGCTGGGGTTGTCAGCCCCGCCATCCAGGCCCCGGGTGACAGCTCTCGGCTCTGCAATCAGCATTCATCTCTCTGTGTGACTCTCCCAGCACCCACCTGCCTGCCAGTGTGGTTAGCGGGAGCCCAGACCTTGCCCACTTGAAACCTGAGCACACGCAGCCATGGAGGTGACACCCCTGCAGCCACCAGTCATTGTGGTGGGCTGGCCCACAGGGCACGGGGACGGCCAGGCAGCTCCCAGTAGCTAAAGCTGACCCTGAAGGGGTTGAGAAAGGGGGTCTGGGCGGCAAAACCTTCCTTGCAGAGGGGTCCAGGTGGCGTGTCACAGTGCCCACCACAGGGGCTGGTGGTGATGTCATTCCCGTAAGCTTGTGAGCACTTTGATAGCAGGATCTTTTTTTTTTTTTTTTTTTTTTTTTTTGAGAGGTTTTCACTATAGGGCGTGTGTGCTCGCGAGACAGAGAGAGACAGAGAGACAGAAAGCGAGAAATCACCCCCCGGGGGGATGGCCACGCCACAATCCCTTCTCCTCCATTCTCCTCTCGGGATCTTGGGCACGCACGCACACGCGCCCGGCGTGAGTTTTAAGCCACCGGGTCTGGGACGCGAACTGCGGTCGACTACGCGAGAGTCCAGCGACATAGCCATTACGCTAACTGCTGGTTCCCAATAGCAGGATCTTGACTGAATGACTGGCTTTGTCTCCCTGGTCCCCCATTGGCCTGATACCTAGTAAGTGCTCAGTGATTATCCGTGGGCATCCTCTGAGGCCTCCCTAGAAAATGCGCTGTGTCTTCAAGTTGCCAAGAAGAGGGCCCTTTCAGGGATCCTTGGGGCCAGACAGGGAGATGCTTCCATTTCCCAAGGAGCAGAGATCCTTTCTGGCAGGGTTTTCCTGTGGGTTTCCGGCGGACGTCAGAGCCTCAGGGAATAGTGGCCAGTGCTGGCCTAAGAGGTCCTTGCTCAGCTCTGGTCAAATTAGATTGTGTTTGAATACACAGGGAGGAAATAGGGTTGTAAGCCGGGCATTGTCCGGAGAGAAAAGGCATGGGGAGAGGCTGTTCCTTCTGGCTCGGGGGGACCGTGGGAAGATGAGGCTGGAGCCCAGAGAGGCCCTTCGAAGGAGTCCTCATTTCCCACTCTGTGATCTGGTCAGAGGCAAGTACGTTTGAGAAGTGAGGGAGTCATACCTAAGCAGGGGCGTGCTTGCTCCTGATTGGATGGTGGGCTCAGGGAAGACGCAGTTTGGAGGCAGCACCCCACCCTCATTCCGTGGACCCAACATTAACGAAAACTAGGTGAATGGCACGGAGCAGGGAACAGAGCCGCCCTCCGTTCCTTGGGGCCAATGATGGTGCCTGGTGTTTTCCTGGGGCCCCCGCATAGGGATGGTGGAAGGCAGCCATGTTGATGGCCATAGGTGGGCAGCAATGACAGCTGAGGAAAGGCAGAGGCAGTTGGGGTGACCAGGCTCAGGCTGCGTGCCCCCAGAGAGGTGCACAAGATCTCTAGCCTCAGACTTCAGTCTGGGAGGGCCATCTGCATACCAGTGATCGCTTTTTTGGGAACAGCCAGGACCAGCCACCCCACTGCAGAGAAGCCACCCCACTAAAGTTTCCAAGGGTCTCTTAGGGGAGGTAACAGTGAGGGTGTCCAAGGACCTGTTTCGTCTCCCTGTACGAGGCGACTTTGAAACGTTTCTAGACGATGCAGTTAAAGCAGGAGTTTATTCATGCCCTAATTTTTGAACTCCATGTACGGCATTTTTCCTAATACGTGTTTTCCATGAACTTCTCAAACTCCTCCTCATATACGGCCTATAGGCCCCGCTGTTCTGAATGTGGTTGGGGAGCCGATAGCCTCAGCACCATCTGGGAGCTCGGGAGGAATGCAGAGGCTCAGGTCTCACCCCAGACCTGCCAAATCAGCACGTGCATTCTAATGAGCCACCCAGGGGACTTCTGTGTACATTCGGGTTGAAGAAGCGCTGGCGTACACTCTATTCTCCTCCCCGTACACTCACACACCATCTTGTAGAAGAGAGGGGCAGTGGGGTGGAAATCGCAGAGAGCCTGGACGTTCGCCTAAGGGACCATTTAAACGATTGTACTGCACTTAGTCCACGCTACGCAACTAAAATTTCATCACCCCACCCTATCCTGCTGTGCTTGAGAAAGAACCATCAGCTCCAGACAGAGAAAAGAGCTGGCATTTTTCTCCGCCTGTGGCGTGAGGCGTTTTGTGAGTGTGGCTCTGTGCAGAGGAAGGTAGTGTGGCTCAGAGCTGGAAGCCACGCATCCACTTACTGATGGCAGTGGCGCTAGAAATCCCCATGCTTGGACTTGGACTTTGAGATGCTGCCACTCCCAGTATGCTCCGCGGGCTAGTGGCAGTCTGTAACTGCCTGGCACCTGTCATCGGTGAGCTAAGGACAAAAATTAGGAGCGAGCGTTTAGAAACTTTTCCAGCTAGTCGACGGAGTGTGTTTATGTCTGCTAAATCTAATGACAGAAGTGTGGGCTTGCATTTTATAGGTCATGTTCCTTTTCATTTTGTTTCTCTGGCAAATCGTTTTTATTGTACTTTACAGAAGTAGCTGTCCATGACAGATTGAAACAAACTTAACAAACACACACAAACAAGGCTGATCCTACAGCCTAGCTGGTTCGAGAAGCAGCGCTTGAGGCCATGCCGTTTCGAGTCAAGAGGAGACTTTCTAAAAAGTAGGGAAGTGTCGGGACCAGCAGTTAGCATAATGGCTATGTCGCTGGACTCCCATGTAGTCGACCGCGATTTGAGTCCCGGACCTGGTGGCTTAAGACTCATGCCAGGTGCTTGTGCGTGCGTGCCCAAGATCCCGAGAGGAGAATGAAGGAGAAGGGATTGCGGCGTGACCATCCACCCTGGAGGGGGGGTGATTTCTCGCTTTCTGTCTATCTCTCTCTGCCCTTCTGGTGAGTGCACGCGCCCTATAGCAAAAAGCTCTCCAAAAAAAGAAAAAAAAAAAGGTAGGGAAGCCTCTAAGGCTGGCTCTGGCCTGGCCTAAAACGTGTGAGCGCTCACACCTGAGAGTCTCGGCTGCCTTGCAAGGTGTGGGTCATTGTTCCTTTGCGTCCCCAAGTTTCCCAGAGGCCACTCAGCCATAGGGAGGTGTGAGGCAGGTATTAGTGGGGGCCTTGGGCTAAGTCATCCCTTCTCCCAGGGCGCCCCAGTTTCCTCACCTGAACTGGGTCACCTGCAAGTGGGTCAGAGGCGCAGTTCTTCCCCGCAGCTGCCGCCTGCCCCAAAGAAGCAGCAGATCTCCGCCAGCTTCCCGAGCTGCAGGGGGACACTAACTTGGGCGTGAATATCCCGGCACCAGCAGCGCCTTCCTGCTCTCCCCGCCGAACCTGGCGCGTTCTCGTCTGGCAGAGGAACAAGCAATTCCTTTTTATGAGCCTGCAAACCTCCAGTCTCCCAGCCTCTCAGCTGGCCGGGTGCCAGGGCTGGGCCTGACACACAGGCCGACATCACCACCCAGCCCCACGGCCCTGGCCGCGCCTCAGCCAGCCGTCTCCAGGAAAGAGTGTGAAAGAATAAAGGAACAGACTCTCCTAGGGGCCTGCTGATAGCCATCTATCAGCACGTCTACATTTTGGCCTCATTTTTCTGCTGCCTCTAATCCAGCAAAGCAGGCTGGGGGTGTCACATGGTGAACCACTGAGCGGACCAGAATTCCATCAGAGTTCCCTTTCTGAAAGAGACCATGCAGAGTATGTACACCCCCAGCCCACCTCCCTGCTTTCTGCACTGTGCTGTTTGTTTCTACACACAACAGAAAACAGGAGAAGTTTCTGCGGTTGGACAGTTCGGGTCCTGAGACCACCTGGCCTCTGCTGAGCCGTCCTCAGGCCCCTGGCGCACTGTCCACCTGCAGGTCCCAGGCGACTAGAGGCAGCTCGTCAGCTTGGCCCTACGCCTGCCCCCCATTTAATGAGCACGGCCCCCAGTGTGCAGCTCAACCCCTGCTTCTTTAGACAGCCTTGCTGGTTGTGCCATGTGTCCCCTCTCCAGGCCCCTGAGAAAGCCCGTTCCTTTCTTCTTTCAGAACGGAGCCCTGGCTGCCCTGGCTCCGTTTAAAAGGGTCTTGGCAAAAGCCTGCTGGGGACTGGAGAGTCTTATTTCCTGCAGGGCTAAGAGTGGCCGGGGGGACGGTGGGCAATGGGGGACCCTTGGGCATGCAGTTGATCCTTCCTTCCCTGACTGGCCTCCCAGTGCCAGATGGGGACCACAGTGCTCCAGCCTTCTGGGATTCCACCTTTGATTACCTTTCAAGAGTGGCTGCAGGGACCAGCAGTTAGCGTAATGGCTATGTCGCTGGACTCCCACGTAGTCGATCGCGGTTCGAGTCCCGGACCCGGTGGCTTAAACACGCTGGGCGTGTGTGCGTGCGTGCCCAAGATCCCAAGAGGAGAATGGAGGAGAAGGGATTGCGACGTGGCCATCTCCCCTGGGGGGTGATTTCTCGCTTTCTATCTCTCTGTTTCTCTCTGTCTGGCGAGTGCACACACCCTATAGCAAAAACCTCTCCAAAATAAAAAATAATAATAATAATAAAAAATAAAAAACAAAAGAGTGGCTGCAAAGGAAGGTCACAGAAGCCATTTGTGGGCACCGCCTGGGCCCCGTGTGAGCAGAACAGCGGGGAACTTGAGGGGCCTCTGTAAGGTGGGAAGCCTATCAGGTCCTACTTTTTCTGCCATCTGCAAGCCTCGGCCCCTGTCTCCTCCTGGTAGGGTCCCGGGTCCCAGGGTCATCCTTGGCCCTGCCTCTCTGTGATGCCCCTTCCTTCCCGCAATGTCTAGACTCTTCCCAGCAGCCAGAATGGCCTTTGTAATTTTTACTTTAGGGACCAGCAGGTGGCGTGGTGGTTAAGGCACTGCACTCCCACATGGCCAACCACGGTTCAAGTCCCAGACCTGCCTCTTCTTTCTTCTCTCCTGCTATTCCTTCCTCCCCCTCCCTCCTTTCTTTCTTCCTTCTTGTATTCCTTTCTCCTTCCCACCTCCTCCATTCTCCCTTCCTCCCTCTTTTCCTTTAAAGAGTAAGGGTGGACATAAATACACTTAAGTTCCAAGTACAACGGTAGCCCCGAGAGAAGGCTGACAGCTGTTGGCAGGTGCAGCGCAGCGGGAACTGCCAGCCCAGCTTGGTCGCTGGCGTAGAGGCGGGTGGCTCCTTCTGGACTGAGGAGATGCTGCCAGGTTACCAGCTTCAGGGCAGCAGGTGCAGGGGACGCCAGGACATTGTTTTCAGATGTATCCTCTCTGTCCTGGCCATAGGATTCTCCCAGAAGCCTTTCGCTCCTGCTGCCTGGTTGGTAAACACACAGGCAGGGAGGGAGAGGTATCCCCCGGGAGCGTTCATGTCTGACCACAGGGCTACAGGCAGAAGGCGAGGCACCACACCAGCGGAGGGTTCCAGGGAAGAGGTGTGAGGATGGGGCTTTCCCAGCAAATACTCCCTGAGTCATGCTTGTAGGGGATCCCTGTGTGAGACTGTGTGGCTAGTCACTGAGAGTAGAGGGACAATGACCTGGGGTTTCCTCTCTCCCCAACTCCCTCTTTTTTTTTTTTTTTTTCCAGAGAGTGTATTAGGTAGTTCTGGCAGCTATAACAAAAGATCCCAGACTGTGATGCATAAAAAAAAAAGAAATTCATATTTTTATTTTTATTTTTTAATTTGCCAGAGGGCATGTGCCCTTGCTGGAAAGAGAAAAGGTGGTGGGGGAAGTGAGAAAGCATCCCCCATGGGGGGGTGGGCACACTACATCCCTTCCCTACTTCCCCCTCCTTTCAGGATTTTGGTCATACATGCACACGTATCCAACATGTTTCCAAAGCTACTGGGTCTGGGACTTGAACCATGTTGTTGCCATGTGGGATCCAGCTGCCTTAACCACCATCCCAGGAGCTGGCCTAACAATAGAAATGTATTGTCACACAGTTCTGGAGGTCAGAAGTCCAAGATCAAGGTGCAGCAGGCTTGGTGTCTGGTAAGGCCTCTCTCCTTGGTTTGCAGACAGCTGCTTTGTCTTTATGTCCTCACATGGACCTGCCTCTGTGCATACACGAAGAGAGAGTGAGCTTCCCAGTCTTTTCTATTTTTTCTTTTTTTGGAGAGGTTTTTGCAATAGGGCATGTGCGCTTGCCAGAAAGAGAGAGAGAGACAGAGAGACAGAAAGCGAGAAATCACTCCCCAGGGGGGATGGCCATGCCGCAATCCCTTCTCCTCCATTCTCCTCCCGGGATCTTGGACACGCATGCACAAGTGCCCAGTGTGAATTTTAAGCCACTGGGTCCAGGACTCGAACCGCGGTGGACTACATGGGAGTCCAGTGACATAGCCATGACGCTAACTGCTGGTCCCTCCCTGGTCTTTTGTTAAAAGGACACCAATCCTCTCAGACTAGGACCCCATCCCCACACCCTCATTTCAATGTACCTATCTCTGTAAAGGCCCTGTCTCCAAATATAGTCACATTAGGAGTTTGGGCTTCAGCGTAGGAATTTTAGGGGGACACAGTTTCGTCCATAGCAGGGAGGGACCTTGGACTCTTCATACAGACATTCTTCTGCAGATCTGGTCTCATGGGTAGTGTCTTACTCCTGTCTTAATACTGTTGGGCCTCAGGATCCATTCTGAAAAATTTTCCTGGAAATGTCAGGGCCCGCCTAGGTAATGCTGCCATTCTTCACTGAGTGAAGTCAGGTCCTCTCAGGAGGGCCCTACCAGGAGAATCTCCCAGTGCCAAGATTGAGAATGACTTACACTGCACGTGCACCCCAGGATTGAGACTCTGGCCTGAGGTTCATCTTCATTTGCGTGCCTGTGTGTGTGTCTACACATGGGCCTGCATCTACATGAGCATGCACATGCACAGACCCAAGCATGCACGTGCTCTCTGATTAGAACTGCCAGGCAGGTGGCCAGCCAGTGGCACAGTGATCATGCAACTGAACTTACCCAGGAAAGGTCCTGGGTTCGCATCCTGGGACCTTCCTGGGTATGCTGGGTACACATGTCCCCAGGATCTGAGCCGACTTAGACTAAGGGTGAATTGCTGCGTGAGGAACCTATTAGAGGTCTCTCTCTCTGTCTCTCTAGAAGAAAGAAAGTTGTTGTTTTGTTTTGTTTGGGTAAAGAATTACCAGGCAAGGAGAGGTAGCAGTTCCCTTTCATCTCTTTCCCTTTGGTCACATGACACCATCAACCTGTTCTCCCTTGGGCTTTCTAGCTCAGATGTGGCTCAGGACCCCTGCCTTCTTTTAGGGAATCTACTGTAATGAGGATGGAACTTTCCAGAGGCCTCTGTGGGAGCCGGGGACCTTCACATGCTGGCATGCAGGATGTGGGCACAGAAGGCGGCCGCTGTAATGATGTCTTCCTATTATAACAAATCATTCTAAAACTTAGCGACTTAAAATAACACTGGCATTAATTTTGCTCATGACCCTACAGTCTGGGCAGGGCTCAGCAGGGACAGGTCTTTTGTGCTCAGCTCAGTGCCACCTGGTGTGGCTGGAAGCTGGGGCTGGATTATCTGAAGACCCACTGCTAACGTGCCCAGCAGCTGATGCAGGCTGTTACTGGGAATGTTCCCTAGGCTTGTTGATCAGAGCACTGATGTGATTCTCAAGCCGCTGGGTCTGGGATTTGAACTGTGGTCAACTATGTGGGAGTCTAGTGCCTTCACCACCACACAATCACTGGCCCCTAGACTCCACCTTTTGATGTGAGAAAAGTCAAAGAATTTGGGACGAGCAGGTGGCATGGTGGTTAAGGACACTGGATTCCCACATGGTTGACCAGGGTTCGAGTCCCGGACCTGGCTGCTTGCTTTCTCACTTTCCTTCTCTTGTGCTCTCTCTCTCACTCTGTCCCTCTCTGGTCAAATTAAAATAAATAAACGAAGTTAAATAAAATAACTCTTCAAAAAAAAAAAAAAAAAAAAAAAGGTCAAAGAATTTGTAGCCATGTTTCAAAAGCTTCCTTCCCGTTCATGCAGGACTCAGCAGTTGGGACCCTGCCCTTGCCAATGCCTGGGCTCTCTTCTCACAGGCTCACCATCATGTCTTCTGGCAAGGCCTTCGTGGACCCCAGAGCAGGAGAGAGAGCCATGCTTTCTTGGAACCAGGCCAGACAAAGACTCAGTAGCATTCTGTGCAGGGGAATAATTCGGTGCCTCTTTGTACATGGAAAAAACCGATTTCCTGTCAGAACAGCATTTGGCTGCGAGTGACAAAGAGATCAGAAGCAAGGCAGAGGTGTAGCAGTCTGCAGGTGGGCAGTCTATGGCCGACAAGGAAGTCCTGCTCTCTGAAGCCCGTAGGGCCCCAGGCTCCTTCTATCCTGCTGCTCCGCCATGCACGGCTTCCAATCCCCAGGTCACCTCCTGGCCGAGGATGACTGCGGAGCTGTCGCCAGCATGTCAACGTGCTGGGCCTGCAGAGCGGAGGCCAGGAGCCAGGAGAGAGCGTCCACAGATACCCTGCGAGGAAGGCTCCCAGGAGTGTCACGTGACGCTTCGGATCCTAGCTCATTGGCCATACGTTTTCTGCGTGCTCACCCCTAGCCACAGGAGCCTGGGAAATGTGGTCTTTACTCTGAGTGGCCATGCGCCCAGCTAAAATAGCTGAGGCTCATCGCATGGTAAAACGGGGGGGAAAAGATACCGTGGAGCAAGATGCGGTCTCTTGCGAACTTATTTTTTTTATTTTTTATTTTTGGAGAGGTTTTTGCTATAGGGCGCGTGTGCTTGCCAGACAGAGAGAGACAGAGACAGAAAGCGAGAAATCACCCCCCAGGGTGGATGGTCACGCCGCAATCCCTTCTCCTCCATTCTTCTCTCGGGATCTTGGGCATGCACACACACGCGCCCGGCGTGAGTTTAAGCCACCGGGTCCGGGACTTGAACCGCGATCGACTACGTGGGAGTCCAGCGACATAGCCATTACGCTAACTGCTGGTTCCCTCTCGCGAACTTATTGACTAAAAATGTTTACGTGCAGACAGATTTACTCACTAATTTACCTCCCTTGCGTAGAGAAAAACTAATGGGAAAAAAAAAAGACAACAGGGCCAGCAGGTGGTATGGTGGTTAAGATGCTGGACTTCCTACACAGTGACTGCTGTTTGAGTCCCGGACCTGACTACTTACTTTCTCACTCTCTCTCTCTCTCTCTCTCTCTCTCACTTTCTCTGGTAAGCACCTGTATCCAATTGCAATTTAAAAAAAATATAATAAATAGCATTAAATAAATAATTCCTTAACAAAAGAAAGAAAGGAAGAAAGAAAGAAAGAAAGAAAGAAAGAAAGAAAGAAAGAAAGAAAGAAGGGTAGTTCTTTTCTTCCTAGCAGTTTCCCCTAACATTTAGGTTTTTTTTTTTAGTTTGCCCTAGAAGGCATATGCCCACCAGCGAGAGATACAGAGAGAGAGGAAAAGTGAGAAATCACTCTCCGCCCCAGGAGCATGGCCACACCATAATCCCTTTTCCTCCATTCTTTTCTTGGGATTCCAGGCACACACCCACAAGTGCCTGGTGTGTTTTTCAAAGTGCCAGGTCCGGGACTCAAACCACCCAGTCTGCCACGTGGGATTCAGCCACCTTAACCTCCACATCAACTGTTAGCCTTGGCAACTTAAGTCAGACAATTGGAGGAGGAGGGGAAGCATATTAATGGGCTTACGAGTTATATAATAAATGGGCTCCTCGTGTGTGGTCACGAGGAAAGCTACGCCATGCTTTATTTGGTTTCGGAATGTCAGCCCGTGGTAGCTATAAGCGTACATTACAAAAATACCCACAGAGGAGGGTCAGTACCAGCCAGTGGTATTTTTCAAATGTCCATATAAGGCTGATGTTTACTTTGGTAGAAGCTTGTGGAAACTTGCGTCAACTGGCATAAGGATTTCTACTATTTATTCCAGGGGTATTTTGGATCTTCTGACAGACTGGTACCCTGGGCAGCTGCCCAGCTGGCTTGTCCAGCTAGCTCCATGTCTGAGGATGCTTGAAGGGACTTTACGATTTAGAGAGGACCTGATCTTTATTCAAAGGATGTGACCTGACCCTCACGGTCCTCAACAGGGGAACTTTGCCTCCACGTACTACACCTACTCTGATTCTTTTTTGAAATTTAATTATATTTTTGAGAGGTTTCTGCCTTAGGGCACACGTATTTGCTGGAGAGAGAGAGAGAGAGAGAGAGAGAGAGAGAGAGAGAGAGAGAGAAAGTGAGAAATCCCCCCCTCCTTGGGGGGATGGCCACCCCACGTCTCTTCTCCTCCATTCTCCTCTCAGGATCTTGGGCACGCACGTACACGTGCCCAGAGTGATTTTCAAGGTGCCAGGTTGGGGACTTGACTTGAACTGCAGTCAGTCATGTGGGAGTCCTGCGGCATAACCACTACAACATCTGCTGGTCCTCCTATCCCAGTTTTTAAAATAGTTTTAAAATTTTTAAAAAGTTTATTCATTACGCTAGCCATGGGACAGTTTTTTTAAGACAGTTGGATTCCCCCATGGCCGACTGCAGGGTTTCAGTGCCAGATCCAGAGGCTTGAAAAACATGCTAGGCTTGGGGGCATGCACGCCCAAAATCATGAGAGGAGAATGGAGGAGAAGAGATTGTGGTGCGGCCATCCCTCCAGGGAGTGATTTCTCTCTCTCTCTCTCTCTGTCTCTCGCTCTCTGTCTTTCCCTTGTGAGTACATATGCCTTATAGCAAAACTAAAAAAAAAGAAGTTTATTGATTTATTTCTCCCATGAGTGAGAGAAAGTGTGCAGTTCCAATAGGGTATTGACACAACAATCTGCTTCCAGCTTTTGTCAGCTCTGGGCCACGGGCATATGTATGCCTGGCATTCTCAGGGAGGTCTCCGGACACAATGCTGGAACCTTCCAATGTGGGTCAGCCTTGTAGAGCATAACATTTTACCACTGTGCTACCCTCTGTACCCAAAAACCTTAGTTGTTTGATTTATTTATTTATTTATTTATTTATTTATTTATTTTGCTGGATGACATATGTGATTGCCAAAGAGACAGAAAGAGAGACAGACAGAAAGTGAGAAGTCACCCTTCCATGGGAGAAGGCCATCCTGTCTCCTCCATTCTTTCCCTGGGATTTTGGGCATGCACACACACACACACACACACACGGCCTGATCTTTAAGCCACCAGGTCTGAGAGTTGAACCAAGATTGCTCAGGTGGGAGTCCAGTACCTTAACCACCATGCCACCTCCTGACTCCAGCCCTGATGTTTATGTAAGAGACCAAATTAGTCTCCTACAGTGACTGTAACAAAGAACCATAGACTGCGTGGCTTCAACAACAGCAATGTCTTGTCTCAGAGTTCTGAAGGCCGGAAGTCCAAGGCCAAGGTGTCAGCAAGGCAAAGGAGGTCTTCCAGGCCTTTGCCCTCGCTTCCCGTAGTTCCTTGGCTTGTGGCCACGTGACTCCAATCTTCACATGCTGTTCTCCCTGTGTGTCTATGGTCTGTGTCCAAATTTTCCCTTTTTATAAGAGCCACAGTAAGATCAGATTAGGGCCCCACCAATAGTATGACCTTAGTTTTCTTTTTTAAAGTTTTCACAACTTTATTCCTTTCGTGAGAGAGAGCGAGCAAGAGAGAGAGAGACGGAGAGATAGTGAAGCACTCCCTGGTAGGGTTTCATGCAGCAGTCCACCCCCAGCCTTGGCCAGCCGGGATCACAGGAACACGCACATGCCTGGTGTGTACGGGAAAGTCTCGGGATGTGAACCTAGGACTTTCCATGTGGCTCCAGAATTGGGGAGTGTTACTGCTGTGCCACTACTTCCAGCCATTGTACTTCATTAATTATATCTGCAACGATCCTATTTCCAAATAGGGTCCCGTGATGGCCTAAAGCTTTTTTTTTCTTTTTCTCAAAGAATGGTTTTATTTAACTTTATTTAATTATTTATTTTGATTTGACCAGAGAGGGGACAGAGTGAGAGAGAGAGAGAAGAAAAGTGAGGAAGCAAGCCACCAGGTCCAGGACTCAGACCGCAGTCAGCCATGTGGGAGTCCAGCCCCCTTAACCACCATGCCACCTGCTGGCTCTCTTTTTTTCTTTTTAAAGAGTTTTTTTATTTAACTTTATTTATTGATTTATTTTGGCTTTCTGGGTATTTTTTTTAGTTTTTGCTATAGGATGTGTGTACTCACTTGCACGTGCGTGTGCAAAAGAGAGAGAGAGTGACCATGCCGTAAACTCTTTTCCACCAGTTTCCTCTCGGGATTTAGTACATGCACATGCAACCTGGCGTGATTTTTTTTTTGAGAGAGATTTTCGCTATAGGGCGCGTGCGCTCGCCAGACAGACAGAGAGAGACATAGAGACAGAAAGCGAGAAATCACCCCCCAGAGGGGATGGTCACGCCGCAATCCCTTCTCCTCCATTCTCCTCTCGGGATCTTGGGCACGCACGCACACGTGCCAGGCGTGAGTTTTAAGCCATCGGGTCTGGGACTCGAACCGCGATCGACTATGTGGGAGTTCAGCGACATAGCCATTACGCTAACCTGCTGGTTCCCCCTGGCGTGATTTTTCAAGTCACTGGATCTGGGACTTGAATGCAGAGTCAGCTATGTGGGATCTATCGTATCAACTTCCATTCCACGTGGCCAACTGCGTGTTTGAGCCTCTGACCCAGTAGCTTAAGAAATACCCTAGGTACGTGTGGGTGTGTGCCCAAAATCCTGAGAGGAGACAGGAGGAGAAGGGATTGCAGTGTGGCCATAACCCCAGGGGGCTGCTTTCTCACTTTTGCGCTCTTTCTGTCTCTGTCTCTCTCTGGTGAGTACACATACCTTATAACAAAATTTTAAAATGAATATAAATGGCATCGGGAGGTCGTTTGAGGTTTAGCTGGCTTTAATATAGCAGAAGCTTCCAGCTGTATCTGATGCTTTCGGTTCTAATAACCAAAACCCACTCTGCATGGTAGAGACAATTGGGAGATTATTATCCTTAGTTACCAAGAAGCCCAGCGGCAGGACAATTCCTAGTGGGTGAATTCAGTGCTCATCGACGTCATCAAGGAAGTCCCAGGTTCTTCCTGCCTTTCTTTAAAAGTTTATTTCAGGACCAGCAGTTGGCGTAATGGCTATGTCCCTGGACTCCTGGGTAGTCGACCACGGTTTGAGTCCTGGACCCAGTGGCTTAAACTCACACCGGGCGCGTGTGCGTGCGTGCCCAAGATCCCGAGAGGAGAATGGAGGAGAAGGGATTGCAGCGTGGCCATCCCCACCCCCCCTCCGGGGGTGATTTCTTGCTTTCTATCTCTCTGTCTCTCTCTCTCTGTCTTCCTGGCAAGTGCACACACCCTATAGCAAAAACCTCTCCCAAAACAAACAAACAAAAGTTTATTTCATGCATGTGTGTGAAAGAGAGTGTAAGACAGAGAAAAGTACCCTCCACAGGATCTTACACCGCAATCCCCCCCCCCCCCCCCACCTTCCTAGGCAGCTAGAATCATGGATAACAGCACCTGAAATGCGCAGGTTGACCAGGGAACCAAACCCGCAATCTTCCATCCAGCCAGCTTCACTTGAGCAGGGCATTACCACCGTGCCACCAAGCTAGCTTTCTTCCTGCCTTTTTGCTTTGCTGTCCTCAGCATGTCAGTGTTGATCCTCGGTCTTGCCACTTGTTCTTGGAGGGCTTCAGCGACTCTAGGCGTCACATTCCAGCCCAAGTCCAAAGGCTTGATGAGAGACTGCTTTTTCCTCGAGTCCTTCCCAAAGAGCCAGGGTAGACTTCCTCTCACACCTCATTGGTCAGAGTGCTGTCACTGGGACAGGAACCGGAGCTGCCATGACGGACTGACTCACCCAGCTTCGCTCTCTGGAGTTGGGGGGGAGCCAGTGGCCCTCGATGACATAACTGCCCTTTCCCTGAACAAAATCAGGGTTCGGCGGGCAGGGAAGAAGCCGTGAAAGCAGGCCTACTGGGAAGGCAACGCACAGAAGCGTCCACTCCAGCCCTGATGGAAGCGCTGGGGCAGGTTTTCTCTGCCGAGGTGGCGGTGGGGTGGGGTGGGATGGCAGGGATAGGGAGAGGGAACGCTGCGTAGAGCCGTCAGTCGATACCTTCTTAGAATAACAGTTCTCATCAGGCCCTGGGTCTGACTTTAAGCTGACAAATGATTTTCCTTCACAATAAAAGTACAAACAGAATCCTAATTAATGAATTTGCCAATAGCTGTTGCCTATTTTATGGGCCTTCGCCCAGATTCAGTCTGCGGACAGGATGAGTGAGCGTGTGTGTGTGGAGGTGGCGGTAAATCACCCAGGGCCCAGGCCAAGGCAGTCTGACTGGGAGTTTCCTAGGCAGCTCTCCCTGAGGGCACTCGGGCTCACCACAACAGCCACAGCAGCCATGACAGTCACAGCAGCTATGACAGCCATGGTTCCCAGGGGACACTCAGCAGCGGGACAGTCCTATGACAGCATGGACTGATTCCAGCTTGCTGCTCCCACTTCTTGTGACTGAGGGGACTAACATGTTTCTCAAGGGGTCATTGGCCCCATCTCCTGTCGCTACAGAGTGGGTAGTTTTTCTTTTACTATTTCCACTTAAAACGGAGCCATGGTCCCTTTGGTAATCCCCCTGGTTTTGAGGACATGCCTGGAAATCGTAATTCCAGTTGGGGGTAGGGATGTGTCCATGCCATTCATTCAACAACCAGGAGTTGGCCACGTGCGGGGCACCATGTGGGAGCAGCAGGACCAGGATGGATGAGGCCACGCAAGGCTCTCTCTCAGGGGCTCAGTGAATTGGCCTGGGTGCTGGTCAGAGGGCCCTTGGGGAGCAAGAGCGCTCAGTCGGCTCCTAGTTTTCTACAGAAGGCAGCAGAAAGGCAATGTCTGGGGAGGTCCACTCTCAGGGCAAGAAAACAGCAGTTTTTTGTTTGTTTGTTTGTTTGTTTGTTTTTGAGAGAGAGTTTTTTTTTTTTTTTTTTACTATAGGGCACGTGCGCTCACTCGCCAGAAACACACAGAGAGACAGAGAGACAGAAAGCGAGAAATCACCCCCCAGGGGGGATGGCCATTCCGCAATCCCTTCTCCTCCATTCTCCTCTTGGGATCTTGGGCATGCACGCACACACGTCTGGCATGAGTTTAAGCCACCGGGTCTGAGACTCGAACCACGGTCAGCCACATGGGAGTTCAGCAACATAGCCATTACGCTAACTGCTAGTCCCAAGAAAACAGCAGTTTTGACGAACCCGTAGGACAACAGACATTAGATACCCAAGTGAGCGTGAGAGAGCCAATCCTGAACAAGCTGCTAAAGTGAGAGGTACGTGGGTCTCCTGTATTTTGAGGAAGTTCCCCAGGCAATTCCGGTATAAACAGCCTTCCCTTTTTACCCACCCCTGCCTTCCACCCTGCCTCAGTAGTAATCACCAAATCACAAGAAAAGAACTAATTACCTCTCACATACTTGAAGACAGTTGACCCCCTCCCCTTTCTACAACCTTCTCAACCTCATTTCCTCACAGCTGCCTGTACGGGCCTGTTTTCCAACTATTACGAATGATTAATAATTTGTTTAGCATTAACTGAGCGTTCCAATTTTTGCGGCCTACATCTTCCCAGCTATTGGCTATGATTCTTCAAAACCGACGCTGTGCCTTTGAGCAGCCTCAATAAATTAATTTCCTTTATTTTTGTCCTTGATGTGGCTGAGAAAGCTCCGTGTGCAGACTTGTTAGCAAGACCTGGCCCTTTGGCATTGCTCCCCAGGATTGAGATAGGCTGTCTAGGCTGGCACGTAGGGGGACATCTCCTAGGTGACCCCCAAATCAAACCCCCTCAGGTGATATTCTTCTCATCCTCAGGAGCAGGCCCTGCAGAGTAGATCCCTGCCTCTGTCTACAGCGGTGCCATTGTAATGCTTCATTTCCTTCGAAATCTTGGGATTATTATCACTCAGTTTTGCCGATTTACAATAGGAGAGCTTCCATGTCTTTTTCTGACTGTGTCTTTTGTGACAAATTACTAATATGTCCATCATCACTCACTCCGACTCACTCTCTCTCTCTCTCTCTCTCTCTCTTAAATTTGCCACAGGGCATGTGTGCTCACCAGAGAGAGATAGAGAGAGAAAGCAAATGAGAAAGCACCCCCATGGGCGATGATCACACTATAATCCTCCATCTCTTTCTCCTCTAGGGATTTTGGGCATGTGAGCACGCATGCCCAGTGTGTTTTCCAAGCTGCTGCTTTGAACCATGCAGTCGGCCATATGGGATCCAGCCGCCTTAACCACCAAACCACTGAAGTCCTGCAGACTCTGTGATCAGACATCATGTCCTCTTGGCTGGTCCATTTGGCAAAGTGGCTCTCGGTGGCCCCTAGCTTTGGGCTCTAAGGCTCTGTTTATTCATCTTTCAAATGGTTCTTGTCAGGATGGAGCATAGTAATACTTCTAATATCTAGAGGTATGCTCTGCATGTGACGAGGGCTAAAAACATGATTTTTCATTCATGGCTACTATTCTAGTCCGCTTTATTGCTAATTAAACAATTTCCCATCTGGGTAATTTAAGATAATAGAGGTTTATTTAGCTCACGGTTTAGAGGTCCAAGAGCCAGGGCTATATCTGGTGAGGGTTTTCTTATTGGTAAGGTGCTGAGGTCATACAGGGAGGGTGGCACATCATGAGAGTGTTCATCCATCCACATGTATCTCCTGGTCTTAGTCCTTCTCTTTATAAATCTACAAGAAGTCAGTCTTGAAGGAGTCACCCTTTGACATCATGAAGGCATTACGTTTTCTGTTAAAACCTTCACAATTGTGCTGGCCTTATAGCCTAGTGGTTAAGGGAGCAGGATTCTACATGGTTCACTGTGGTTCAAATCTAGGACCAGCACTTAGAAAAACACACCAGGCTTGTGTGTGTGTTCGTGCATGCCTCAGGTCCTAATAAGATGGAGAAATGGAGGGGAAGGGATTGAAGTATGACACGCCCCATTGTGGCTACTTTCTCCCTTTCTCTCTGTCTCTGTCTCTCCCTGGTGAGTGTACACACCCTTAGGCAATTAAAAAAAGATATCTTCACTTGGCCAGCCAGTGGTATGATGATTATGGTGGCTGAATTCTACATGGTTGACCCTGAGGTTTGAGTCCCAGACCCAGAGGCTTGAGAAACACACTGAGTGCATGTGTATGTGTGCCCAAAATCATGAAAGGAGAAATGCAGAGGAAGGGATTGTTGTGTGGCCAATCCCCATAGGGATTGCTTTCTCACTTTCTCCATCTCTCTCTGTCTCTCTTTGGTGAGTGCATATGCCCTCTGACCAGAAAAAAAAGAAAGAAAAAGAAAAAAATCTTCACAACTAAATCTTAACACATGAATTTGCAGGGGACACAAATCATAGCAGCTACCCATTTTCAACTGCAGAAACATCTCCTTGCTTGAAGTTTTCTGTGGCCCCAGAGCCCTCTTTCCAGCGTGCACGGTGACCTGGGAGTACTGAGGAACAAGGAGTCCTTGGGAAAGGCTCACCAGCAAGGACTGAAAGGAGCCAGTGGGCAACTACCCCAGCACCCTGCCCTTGGTAGGCTGGGTCTTTTGAAAACAAATTTACTTGAGCGAGAGACCCCCCCACCACCAACACATTATGATCCACACCCAACTATAGCCAGCTGGGATCATGGGCATGCACACTTGTATCCAACATGTAGAGGGAGACCTCAGGAAGTGAACCTGGGACCTTCTCATGCAGCTTCAGCATCAGAGAGCATATGTTACTGCTGCGCCATTGCGCTGGCCCTCAGTGGGCTGACTCTGATGTGTGTATTCTGCACTGCCTCCCAGAGATCCCTGTAGGATTTAGCTACAGCTAGCTACAGTGTTAACTTGTTTGCAAATTCCCCCTCTCCTGACTTCCTTCCCTTCCTCCCTCAGTGTTTCTGGAGCTCACCCTTAAATCATCAACACACACATTCTGCTCTTAGGGTCTGTTTTTGGGGAACCCCAAACTAGGGCATTTTTCTTGACCTGTTTTCCCAAATTGCACTTCTTATCTGCAAATTGCCTTCTGTTCAACCCATGTTCACAGCAAACTTGACATGTATACGTGATACTTACTCTCTTCCCTATTGGACTGGCCTATTCTCCTGTCTTTCCCACATCTCGCGAGACAATTTCCCCTCGGTCATTCAAGGCAGAAACATGGAATCCATTCCACTGTATCCAGTCACTCTGGTCAGCAGACATTTTCGGGGCTTCTTTAGCAGGAGAGCTACTTTGTGCAGTGTCCCCAGCCATGAGTGTGTTTGCTTAGGTCGGCCTCACCTGTCACCTAGCTTGCAGGCTTCCTTACCATTGCTGTCTTCCTGAAGAGACTTCCTGTGACTTATTTCCCCACTAAAGGGCATGTGCGCTCACCAGAGAGAGCCAGAGTGAGGGGGCAGAGGGAGAAAGCAAATCCCCACGGGGCATGGACATATCATAATTCTGTGTCCTCCATTTTTCCATCCCATCGAGATTTGGGGCATGTACACAGGTGTGCCTGACATGTTTTTCAAGCTGCCAGGGCTGAGACTTGAACCGTGAGACTGGCCCGCATGAGATTTGGCTCCCTTAACCACCAGGCTATGGAGCTGACCTGGATTGGATTTCCTTTTATATCCCCTTCTCCCCACCCCCGAGAGATTTTTGCCATAGGGTGTGTACACTCACTGGAGAGACAGAGGGAGACAGAGAAACAGAAAGTGAGAAATCACTCCCCTGAGGAGGGGAGAATGGCCACACACAATCCCTTCTCCTTCATTCTCCTCTTGGAATTTTTGGGCATGCACACACATGTACCCGGAGGTGTGAGTTTCAAACCACCAGGTGTGGGACTCAAACCACGGTTAACCACATGGAAGTCCAGTGCCTTAACTACTATGCTGCCTGCTGGTCCCTGGATTATATTTCTTAACAAACAATTTTTTGAGCTTCAAGTCAACACCTGGGACAGTTGTGCCATAACATTTTCAACGTCAAGGCCATCTGCAAAGGCCTTACTTTGGTCTCTGTTAGGAGGTGTAAGAGTGATCCCAGAAAACAAGGCTTGTATGGCCACATATATTTCCAGTCCTATGTGCTCTTCCAGAACCTTGATATTCCCTATCAGGAGGTAAAATCTATGTCCCCTCCCCTTGAATCTGAATGGGCTTTTGTGATTGCCTTTCCTAAGAGTGTGACAAAAAGTTAGTGCTACGTGACTCCGGAAGCAGAGCAGTTAAAGGTAACTTGTAACTGGCTGTCTCTCGGGATACCCACCCTTGGGACCAGCTGCCATGGTGTGAGGCAACCTGAACTACATGCAGAGATGCATGTACAGGAGAACCAAGGCCCCTGGTTCTCAGCTTCGGCTGAGCTCTCAGCTAAGTGCTAGCCCCAATTTGCCAGCCACGTATGCACCATCTGGGAGCTAAATCAGTCCCCAGTTGAACTGCCCCAGATGACGCCATATGGTACAGAGAAAATCCCTCCCCTCTCACACCTGCCCAAAGTGCAAATTCATGATCCAAACCAATGATGGTCGTCTCTTTAAGCCTCTAAGTGTAAGGGTGGCTTAGCGTGCGGTGAGAGATGAGTGGAACGCTTACTTATTGAGACCAGAGTTTCTGGTGGAAGAGGAAGGGATGGAAAGGCTGGGTTGCCATGCTATGGATTCAGGAACCCCTGAATTCCCTTGAGGAAGGGCCCATGCCCCCATATCCAAGAGCTGAACAGAGCCTTTGAGAGAGATTTTGTTGCTGTAGGATACATGCGCTTGCTGGAGAGACAGAGAGTAAGTGAGAAATCAACTCCCTGGGGGCGGGGGTGCCATGCTACATTCCCTTCTCCTCCATTCTCCTCTGGGGATTTCAGGCTCGCACGCACACACACACACACACACACACACACGCCAGGCATGCGTTTTGAGCTGCTGGGTCTGATGCTGGAACCAGAGTCAGCCATATGGGAATCCAGTGCCTTAACCAGTACGCCACCTGCTGGGCCCTGGACAGAGTCTTTGAACCCTGGTTGGCTTTAGCACAGCAAGCCTGGCTTAGTATGGTATAAGAAATAGGCAATGTAGTCCCTGCCCTTAAGGAGTTTGCCATCTCATAGAGGCAAGAAGACTTCCAAGCTCCAAGTCAGCCCGTGTCCTCAGTGTCTGCGCCATGTAGATCAGATGCTGCGTGACAAAGGGCCAGAGAACTTCAGAGAGAGGAGACACAGCAGCTGGTCATGCAACGTGGTGACATTGACAGCCACCACAAGTTGAGTGCGGTGCTAGTTTGGAGAAAACGATGGTTTTGGTTTTCCACATGCAGAGTGTGGGGGCTGGATGATGGAGTGGTGCTAAAATGTGATGTCCTGCAAGGCTGATCTACGTGAGATGATACTGGATATATGGCCAGGGCCCTCCCTGAGTGCATGCGGCAAGCATGTGTGTATCCATGATCCAGGGCTGGCTGGGGCTGGGGATGGGTCACAGCATCAAGACGTTGCTGGGGGTGCTGACCCTTTCTGTCTCTTCTCATGGAAGAAATAAACAAATCACTTCTTTAAATTATTTAATTTTATTTATTTATTTTATTCTTTTTTTTTTTTTGAGAGCTATTTTTTTGCTATAGGACACATACGCTCGCCAGAAAGACAGAGAGAGACAGAGAGACAGAAAGCAAGAAATCACCCCCTGGGGGGGATGGCCACGCCGCAACCCCTTCTCCTCCATTCTCCTCTTGGGATCTTGGGCATGCACGCACATGCGCCTGGTGTGAGTTGAAGCCACTGGGTCCAGGACTCAAACTGCAGTTGGCTACATGGGAGTCTAGCGACATAGCCATTATGCTAACTGCTGGTCTCTCATTCATTTATTTTTTAAATTGACCAGACACACACACACACACACACACACACACACACAGAGAGAGAGAGAGAGAGAGAGAGAGAGAGAGAGAGAGAGAGAGAAAGAGAGGGAAAGTGAGAAAGTAAGCCACCAGGTCCGGGACTTGAACCGTGGTCAGCCATGTGGGAGTGTCCAGCGCCTTAACCACCACACCACCTGCTGGTCCCAACAAATCACTTTTAACAAATACAGAATGTGAGGAGGTTCAGGAAGGGGCTGCAGCCTGTAGGAATGCACTGAATGAGAAGTCAAGGCCTTAGGCCAAGACCTCTGACTAATTACTAGTGTTTCATATGTTACTTTCCTTCTGTGGGCTCTAGTAGTAAGCATGCCAGATAAAATACAGGCCACTCAACACAAATTAGATTTCAGATGAACAAACCAACAGTGTTTAGTGTAAGTATATCCAAAATATTGCATGGGACATGCTTATACAACACAATTTTGCATCATTTATATGAAATTCAACTTTAAGCGGGTAGCCTGTATTTTTATTTGCTGCCCCGGCGATCCTAGCCAGCGGCCATATTTGCAAAGATGGAGGCATGAACAATATAGTATCCGAGCCAGTCAAGTCATGAGACACAGCAAGTTCTGGATCAAATGCCCTGTCTGGGTGTGATCCCACCTCTACCCTGGGTCACTGCGTAACCTTGGGCAAGCTACTATCCTAACTCCTCCAAGCCTCATCTGTAAAGTGGTAATAACAACGGCCCTTCCCTCACAGGGTGGTTGTGTGGTGGATGAGCTCATGTGTATAAAGTGCTTAATATGGCCGGGTGCACAGCACGTGCAAAATTAAAGTGAGATATTACTTTTTTCAGTGCCCAAGTGCTGTGGTCCGTAGGAAACCGTTTATTAAGCGACAGACGTCTTTATGCCTTTGTGGGTAAGACTGTGTGTGTGCAGGGGGAGGGGTTGGCCTGTAAAGATAAAGAAATCGCCAGCCTCATCCCCCAGGAACGGGAACCTGGTGTCCAGCCAGCAGTCGTAGACGAATCCCACTACCCACTGCGTTCAACTCCCACAGTTAATAACATTGCAAAATGAGGGTTGCTGATGCATTCTCCCTTCCTCGGCATCTTTGTGGGCAGG
Organism: Tupaia tana; assembly: GCA_026018925.1. NCBI lineage: Eukaryota > Metazoa > Chordata > Mammalia > Scandentia > Tupaiidae > Tupaia > Tupaia tana. The sequence continues at coordinate 133,576,519 of JAKSZU010000009.1, forward strand.
TTTTTAATTTTAGGCAGGAGAAAACCCATCAGGTATTTGAGGCTCCTGGGGGGCAGCTAATGCTTCCTGTCAAATGCTCATCCTGGGGTGCTTTGTTACTCTGACACCTCCCGAAGTCAGAGTCAGCGGCAAATTGCAGGACGAAATTCTTATGCTGCAAGTTTATTGCATATTCATAGAATTTAGGCCATTAGGCGACATTAGCTTTTTTTTTTTTTTTTTTTTAACTTTTTATTGAAGTATAACCTACATTCAGAGAAGTGCACATACCCTAAGTGTACAGCTTGATGTTTTCACAAGCTGAGAGCACCCGGGTGTGAGGGCACCCAGGTGGGGACACAGAGCATCAGTAGCCTCCGAGGAAGTCCCCCTGATGCCCTCGCACAGTCACTACTTACCCCGCGTTTTTGAAGCATTCATAAGTGGAATCACACGGCCCGCCCTCTTGTGTCTGATTTCTTCTGCTCAACACTGCAATGGTGAGATTTACCCACCTTCTTGCAGATGGCTGGAGTTTGTTCTCATTGCGGTGTGGTATAGGGCACATTGCACTCACTGGAGAGAGAGACAGAGATAAAGAGAGAGAGAAAAAAGTGAGACCCCTTCCCCCACAGAATATGGTCATCTACAATCCCTTCTCTTCCATTCTCCTTTCAGGATTTTAGGCGCACATGCACATGCACCCAACATGATCCTCAAGCTACCGGGTCTAGGACTTGAACCGCTCAGTCAGCCACTTGGGATCCAGCCACCCCAACCTCCATGTCACTTGCTGGCCCTACCCATCTACTTTATTTATTTTAAACACATTTATTTACTTATTTATTTGTTGTGATTTTCAAGCCACCAGGTCTGGGATTTGAACTGCAATCAGCCATGGGGGAGGCTAGCCCCTTAACCACCATGTCACCTACTGGCCCCTCTCTCCATCTTGAAATTGTTTTTTATTATTATTTTTGTGGCGGGCAGTATGGTTTTACACAGCATGGATACAGTGTGTAATTATCAAATCATGGATAGAGGCATATTCATCATCTTCCGCATTGAACATTAGGTTATGTTGAGCACATTTGATAATAAATCTAGTTTGTTTTTCTCTTTGGGGAGTATATATTGAATAGTCAATGACTTTTTTTTCTTTTTTACTTTACCGTGCCATATCATTCCATAACCCATTTCCTTTGTTTACACGCATTCTTGTGTCTGTAATCACCATGTCTGAACCTTCCCCCCATCGCTGTTCTTCTGCTTTGTTTTGTTTTTAGGTTTTTGTCATAGGGCGCATGAGATCACCCGAGATAGAGAAAGGAGAGAGAGGATGAAAAATCACTCTTCAAGGGCATGGCCACACTGCAATTCCTTCTCCTCCATTCTCCTCCTGGGATTTTTGGGCACACACGCACTGGTATCCTGCATGATTTTCAAGCAGCCAGGTCTGGGACTCAAACCGTAGTTGGCCATGTGGGAGTCCAGCACCTTAACCACCATGCCAACTGCTGGCCCCTCCACTGTCCTATCATTAAATGTATTTATGTTATAATGGAGAGTATGTACATGTGCACATATGTGCAAGAGGGAAAGAGAGAGGGTGAGAGAGACATGCCCCTACAGGGTGTGGTCATGTCACGATCATCTTCCCCCAGACCTCCAGTTTGTTAGGATCTTGAGCACGTGCCCAGCATGTTTCTAGGTGGTGGGGCTGGGGATCTCAGCCCACGGATGGCCATGTAGTTCAGTATGTTGCCACTCATGTAGGCCCAGAGTCTCGGCCTAACCATCCCTTGCTGGTGGACTGTTGGGTAGGTAAGCTTTGCCTTGGACCTCCTAGTTGGTGCTATTTTAGTGGATACATATAACTCATTTCTGTGGGTACATCGCTAGGAATTGAGCTAAGGGTACATGTATCTATTGTTACTGAAGAAGGTCAAACAGTTCTCCATAACATCAACTTTTTGTTCCTAAGGTTGAGCATATCAAAGGAAGAACAAATATAGCATTAAACGTGTTTGATACCTTTTAAATCCTAAGAAATGAGCAATGAGAAAGAAATGACAATTTTTTTAATTGCCAGAGGCACGCACACTCCCCAGAGAGACAGAGAGAGGGAAATAGCACCTCCCTCAATGGGATGTGGTCATGCTGCAATCCCTGGCATTCCTCAGTCCCTTATTTTTTTGCAATTAGGAAAATATCTGATGAGAGTAACTGCTCTCACTGGACTCAGACTCTTCCCTTCCCTTCTCCCTCCATTCATGGCCTCTTTAAACCATCCGGCTTTTCCAAACTGGTTCCAATGGATTCTAACCAATTCTGGCCAGTTCATACTATTCTGGCCAGTTCATACCAGCTCAAACTGGTTAGGTCTGGTTTATACTTATCAAACTCATTCTGGCAGGTTCATGCTAGCTCAAACTAGTTTTGCCTGATTCAAATGGGTTCAAGCTGGCTCAAACTGGTTGAAACTGATTCTGGTAGGTTCAAATCAGTTGAAACCAGTTCTGACCGGTCCATACCAATTCTGACCGATTTGAAATCATTCTGGCTGGCTCAAATTCACTCAAACCAGTTTTGGCTGGATTATACTGGTTCAAACCAATTTAAAGTGATTCTGGCCAATTCAAATAATTTCTGGATGGTTCAAACAGGTTGAAGCTGGTTCTAGCCAGTTCAGACCTGTTCTGGCTTGGTTCTAACTGGTTATAGTCAGTTTATACTGGCTCTAACAGGTTCTGGCTGGGTCAAACCAGTCCTAACTGGTTCAAACCAATTCTGGTTGGTCCAAACCGGTCCTGGCTAGTTTGAACCGGTCCTAACTTGTTCAAACCGGTTATGGCTGGTTCAAACCGGTTCTATCTGGCTCAAATTGGTTCGAACTGGTTCTGGCTGGTTCAAACTGGTCCTAACTGTTTCAAAATGGTTCTGACAGGCTCAAATTGGTTAGAATCAGTTCTGGCTGGATTAAACCGGTCCTGGATGGTTCAAACCGGCTCAAAACGGTTCTGGCTGGTTCAAACCGGTCTGAACGGGTTCAAACCAATTATGGCTGATTCGAGCCATTCTGGCTGGTTCAAACTGGTCTGAATGGGTTCAAACCGGTTATGGCTGGTTCTAGCCAGTTCTGGCTGGCTCAAATCAGACGTAAGTGGCTTGAACCAGTTCTGGCTGGTTTGAACCTGGTTCAAACCGGTTCTGGCTGGCTCAAACTGGTTTGAACTGGTTCTGGCTGGCTTAAACCGGCCCTAACTGGCTCAAACTGTTTCTGGCTGGCTCAAACCAGTCCTAACTGGCTCAAACTGGTTCTGGCTGGCTAGAACCGGTTCTTCCTGGTTCAAACCAGTTCTGGCTGGCTCAAACCAACCCTAACTGGCTCAAACCATTTCTGACTGGTTCAAACCAGTCCTAAACGGTTCAAACCGGTTCTGGCTGGCTCAAACTGGTTCAAACCGGTTCTGGCTGGCTCAAACTGGTTCGAACCGGTTCTGGATGGCTCAAACTGGTCCTAACCGGTTCAAACCAGTTCTGGCTGGTTAAAATCGGTCCTAACTGGTTCAAACCAGTTCTCCCTGGTTCGAACCAGTCCTAACTGGTTCAAGCCGGTTCTAGCTGGCTCAAATCGATCTTAACAGGTTCAAACCGGTCCTAACTGGTTCAAACCGGCTCGAATCAGTCCTAACTTGTTCAAACCAGTTTTGACTGGCTCTGGCTGGTTCAAACCGGTCCTAACTGGTTCTGACTGGTTCTTGATGGTTCGAATCGGTACTAACTGGTTTGAACCAGTCCTAACTGGCTCAAACCGGTTCTGACTGGTTTGAACCGGTCCTTACTGGCTCAAACCGGTTTTGGCTGGCTCTAACTGGTTCTAGCTGGCTCGAAATGGTTCTAGCTGTTTCAAACCAATCCTAACTGGCTCAAACTGGTTCAAACTGGTCCTAACTGGTTCAAACCGGTTCTGGCTGGTTTGAACCGGTCCTGGCTGGTTCAAACCGGTCCTAACTGGTTCAAACCGGTTCTGACTGGTTATGGCTGGTTCGATCCGGTCGTAACTTGTTCTGGCTGGTTCTTGCTGGTTTGAACCGGTTCTGGCTGGATCAAATTGGTCCTAACTGGCTCAAACCGGTTCAAACCGGCACTAACTGGTTCAGTCCGGTTCTGGCTGGCTCAAACTGGTTCTGGCTGGTTCAAACGGGTTCTGGCTGATTCAAACCGGTCCTGGCTGGTTCAAGCCAGTTCTGACTGATTCAAACTGGTCCTAATTGGCTCAAACTGGTTCACAACGGTACTAACTAATTCACACCAGTTCTGGCTGGTTCTGGCTGGTTCGAACCTGTTCTGGCTGGCTCAACCAGCCCTAACTGGCTCAAACCATTTCTGGCTGGTTCAAACCGGTCCTAACTGGTTAAAACTGATTCTGGCTGGCTCAAACTGGTTCAAACCGGTTCTGGCTGGCTCAAACTGGTCCTGTCTCAAACTGGTTCAAACCAGTACTAACTGGTTCAAACTGGTTCTTGCTGGCTCATACTGGTCCTAACTGGTTCAAGCCAGTTCTGCTGGCTTAAACTGGCCTGAACTGGTTCTAACCAGCTCGAACCGGTTCAGGCTGGTTCAAAGGGGCCCTAACTGGTTCAAACCGGTTCTGGCTGGTTCGAACCAGTTCTAACTGGCTAAAACCGGTTCAAACCGGTACTAACTGGTTCAAACCGGTTCTGGCTGGTTTGAACTAGTCATAACTGGCTCAAACCGGTTCTAGCTGGCTTGAACCAGACCTAACTGGCTCAAATCGGTCCTAACTGGTTCAAACTCGTTCTGGCTGGTTGTAACCGTTCCTAACTGATTCAAACCGGTTCTAGCTGACTCAAACTGGTTCTAGCTGGCTCAAATGGGACCTAAAGGGTTCAAGCCGGTCCTAAATGGCTCAAACTGGTCCTAACTGGCTCAAACCGGTTCAAACCGGTACTAACTGGTTCAAATCAGTTCTGGCTGGTTCGAACTAGTCATAACTGGCTCAAACCTGTTCTAGCTGGTTCGAACCAGTTCAAACAGGTACTAACAGGTTCAAACCCGTTCTGGCTGGTTCTAATCATTCCTAACTGGTTCAAACCGGTTCTAGCTGACTCAAACCGGTTCTAGCTGGCTCAAACGGGTCCTAAATGGTTCAAGCCGGTTCTAGCTGGCTCAAACCGGTCTTAACTGGTTCAAACCGGTTCTGGCTGGTTCAAACCAGTCCTAACTGGTTCAAACCGGTTCTAGCTGGTTCAAACCGGTTCTGGCTGGTTCTAGCTGGGTCAAACCGGTTCTAGCTGGGTCAAACCGGTCTTAACTGGCTCAAACTGGTCCTAACTCGTTCAAACCTGTTCTGGCTGGTTCGAACCTGTCCTAACTGGCTCAAACTGGTTCTGGCTGGTTTGAACCGGTCCTAACTGGTTCAAACCGGTTCTGGAGGGTTCTAGCTGGGTCAAATCGGTTCTAGCTGGCAAAAAACGGGTCCTAACTGGCTCAAACCGGTCCTAACTGGTTCAAACCGGTTCTGGCTGGTTCAAACCAGTTCTGGCCGGTTCGTACCGGTCCTAACTGCTTTAAACCGGTTCTGGCTGGTTCGAACCGGTCCTAACTCGTTCAAAACGGTTCTAGCTGGCTCAAACTGGTTCTAGCTGACTGAAACCAGTCCTAACTGGCTCAAACCAGTCCTAGCTGGTTCAAACTGGTTCTAGCTGGCTCAAACAGTCCTAACTGGTCCAAACCGGTTCTGGCTGGTTCTAGCTGGCTCAAACTGGTTATAGCTGACTGAAACCGGTACTAACTGGCTCAAACCAGTCCTGGCTGGTTCAAACCAGTTCTAGTTGGCTCAAACGGTCCTAACTGGTTCAAATCGGTTCTGGCCCATTCGAAACGGTCCTAACTGGTTCAAACCGGTTCTGTCTGGTTTGAACCAATCCTAACTGGCTCAAACCGGTACTAACTGGTTCAAACCGGTTCTGGCTGGTTTTGGCTGGCTCGAACTGGTTCTGGCTAGTTCGAACTGGTCCTGGTTGCTTCAAACCTGTTCTGGCTGGTTCGAAATGGTCCTAACTGGACCAAAGCAGTCCTAACTGGCTCAAACCGGTCCTAACTGGTTTAAACCGGTTCTGGCTGGTTCGAACCAGTTCTAGCTGGCTCAAACCAGTCCTAACTGGCTCAAACCGGTTCTAGCTTGCTCAAACCGGTCCTAACTGGTTCAAACTGGTTTTGGCTGGTTTGAACCGGTCCTAACTGGTTCAAACCGGTTCTAGCTGGTTCAAACCGGTTCTAGCTGGCTCAAACCGGTTCTAGCTGGCTCAAATCGTTTCTAGCTGGTTCAAGCCGGTCCTAACTGGTTCAAACCGGTTCTGGCTGGTTTTGGCTGGCTCAAGCCGGTTTTGGCTTGTTTGAACCGGTCCTGGCTGGTTCAAACCTGTTCTGGCTGGTTTGAACTGGTCCTAACTGTCTCAAACCAGTCTTAACTGGCTCAAACCGGTTCTAGCTTGCTCAAACCGATCCTAACTGGTTTAAACCGGTTCTGGCTGGTTCGAACCAGTTCTAGCTGGCTCAAACTGGTTCTAGCTCACTGAAACCAGTCCTAACTGGCTCAAACCGTCCTAGCTTGTTCAAATCGGTTCTGGGTGATTCTGACTGGTTCGAACCAGTTTTAACTGGCTCAAACCGGTTCTGGCTGGTTCAAACCGGTTCTGGTTGGTTCAAACTGGTCCTGGCTGGTTCAAACCTGTTCTGTCTGGTTCAAACTGGTCCTAACTGGCTCAAACCAGTCCTAACTGGTTCAAACCGTTTCTAGCTTGCTCAAACCAGTATTAACTGGTTTGAACCGGTTCTGGCCAGTTCGAACCGGTCATAACTGGTTTAAACTGGTTCTGGCTGGTTCGAACCGGTTTTAGCTGTCTCAAACTGGTTCTAGCTGACTGAAACCAGTCCTATCTGGCTCAAACTGGTCCTAGCTGGTTCAAACTGGTTCTGGCTGGTTCTCGCTGGTTCGAACCTGTTCTGGCTGGCTCAAACCGGTTCTGGCTCGTTCAAACTGGTTCTGGCTGGTTTTGGCTGGCTCGAACCGGTTCTGACTGGTTCAAACCGGTCCTGGCTGGTTCAAACCTGTTCTGGCTGGTTCGAACTGGTCCTAACTGGCTCAAACCAGTCCTAACTGGTTCAAACCGGTTCTAGCTGGCTCAAACCGGTCCTAACTGGTTCAAACCGGTTCTGGCTGGTTCAAACCGGTCCTAATTGGTTGAAACCGGTTCTGGCTGTTTTGTACCAGTCCTAACTGTTTGAAACCAGTTCTAGCTGGCTCAAACTTGTCCTAACTGGCTCAAATCGGCCCTAACTGGTTCAAACGAGCTCCAACCGGTCCTAACTGGCTCGAACCGGTTCTCGCTGGTTCAGATTGGTCCTATCTGTTTCGAACTGGCTCTGGCTGGCTCAAAGTGGTTTGAACCCGTTCTGGCTGGTTTGAATTGGTCCTGTTTTGAACTGGTTCTGACTGGCTAAAAGTGGTTCAAACTGGTTTTGGCTGTCTTGAACCGGATCTGGATGGTTCAATGTAGTCCTAACTGATTCAAACCAGTTCAAAATGTTTCTGGATGGATTAAACCGGTCATGGCTGGTTCGAAGTGGTTCTGTCTGGTTCAAACGGGTTTGAACCTGTTGTGGCTGGCTCAAACTGGTCTGAATTGGTTTGAACCGGTTCTGACTGGTCCTAAGCAGCTGAAATGGTTTGAACCGGTTGTGGCTGGTTCAAACTGGTCCTAACTGGTTCGAATAGGTTCTGGCTTGCTCAAACTGGTTCAAACCGATTCTGGCTGTTTCAAACCGGTCCTAACTGATTCGAACCAGTTGTGACTGTTTCAAACCGGTCCTAACTGGTTCCAACCATTTCTGGCTGGTTCGAACCAATTCTGGCTGGTTCAAACTGGTCCTAACTGATTCTGGCTGGATTCGTACGGTCCTGGCTGGTTGGAAGCGTTTCTGGCTGGTTCAAACTGGTCTGAACTGCTTCGAACCAGTTCTGGCTGGTTTGAGCTGGTTCTGGCCAGTTCAAACTGGTCCTAACTGGTTCTGGCTGGCTGAAACTGGTTTGAACCAGTTATGGCTGGTTCTTATCGGTTCTGGCTGGTTTAAACCGATTCTGGCTGGCTGAAAGCGGTCCTAACTGGTTCAAACTGGTTGAAGCAGGTTATAGCCAGTTCAAACCGGCTCAAACCGGTTCCAGCCAGTTTCTGTCCTGTTTATAGCACTTCAGACCAGTTCTGGCCAGTTTATACTGGTTCAAGCTGGCTATGGTCAGTTCTAACTGGTTCAAACTGGTTGAAGCAGGTTCTGGTTTATTCAAATAGGTTCTAACTGGCTCAAGCCAGTTTAAGCAGGTTCTGGTCAGTTCAAACCAGCTTGGGCTGTTTCAAACTGGTAGTGGCCAGTTCAAACCGGTCCTGACTGGTTCAAGCCGGTTCTGGTTGGTTGAAACTGGCCCTGCATGGTTCAAAATGGTTAAAGCTGTTTCCAGCCTGGCCCAAACCGATTCTAGCCAGTTCAAACCAGTTCTCGCCAGTTTATATCACTTCAAACAAGTTCTGGCCAGTTTATACTGGTTTAAACTGGCTCTGGTCAGTTCAAACCAGTTCTAACTGGTTCAAGCTGTTTTAAGCTGCATCTGGCCTGTTCAAACCAGCCCTGACTGGTTCAAGCCAGTTGTGGCTGGTTCAAACCGGTCCTAGCTGGTTCAAACTGGTTGAAGCAGGTTCCAGCCAAACTGTTTCCTGCCAGTTCAAACTGGTTCTGGCTGGTTTATACCACTTCAAACCAGTTCTGGCCAATTTATACTGGTTCAAACTGGCTCTGGTCAGTTCAAGCCAGTTCTAACTGGCTCAAACTGGTTGAAGCATGTTCTGGTCAGTTCAAACCGGTTATAACTGGCTGAAACCAGTTGAAGCAGGTTCTGGTCAGTTCAAACCAGCTCAAACTGGTTCTAACTGGTTCTGGCCATTTCGTACCAGTCAAAACTGGCTCTGGCTGGTTCAAACCAGCTCTAACTGGTTCAAACCATTTGAGGCTGGATGTGGTTCAAACTGATTCAAACCGGCTCTAGCTGATTCAAATAGGTTGTAACTGGTTCAAACTGGTTATAACTGGTTCAAACCGGTCAAAGCCAGTTCTCCCAGTTCAAGCCAGTTGAAGCCGGATCTGTCCAATTCAAACTGGTTCTAACCAGCTCTGGCTGGTTTAGACCAGTTCAAAATTGTTCTGACCATTTCAAACTGATTGAAATCGATTCTTGTCAACTCAAACTGATTTGAAGCCAGATCTGTCCAGTTCAAACCAGTTGAAGCCAGTTCTGGCCAGTTCAAACAGGCTTTAACCCGTTCTAACTATATCAAACTGGTTCTGGCCATTTTGAATGGATCCAAGCCAGTTTTAAGTAGTTCAAATCAGTTTAAGCTGGTTCAAAGCAGTTCAAACTGGTTTTAACTGCCCCAAACTAGTTCAAGCAGGTTCGAACCAGTTATAACTAGTTCAAACAGGTTCTAGCTGGCTCAAACTGGTTTGAACCACTCCAAACTGCTCCTGGCTGGTTCTGGCTGCTTCAAACCAGTTGAAGCCCATTCTAACCGGTTCAAACAGGTTCAAACCAGTTTTAATGAGTTCAAATTGTTTCTACCTGGTTCAAACCAATTCGAACCACCCAAAACTGATTCTGGCCAGTTCAAATTGGTTAAAACTGGTTTTAACTAGTTCAAACCAGTTCTGGCTGGTTCAAACTGACGCTGGCCAGTTCCAATGGGTTCAAACCAGTTCTGGTCAGTTCCGGTCGGTTCAAACTTCATCTCTTTGGGATTGTGGGCAGATACTCACACATACCTGGCATGTCTTTAAAGCTGCAGGGCCAGGATTTGAACCATAATTGACTGGGCCAGCAGGTTGCATAGTGGTTAAGACTCTAGACTCTCACATGGTGGACCGCAGTTCTAGTCCCAGACCCAGTGGCTTGAAATTCACACTGGGTGAAGGACCAGCAGTTAGTGTAATGGTTATGTCACTGGACTCCCATGTAGTCAACTGCAGTTCAAGTCCCAGACCCCGTGACTTAAACTCACGCCGGGCACGTGTGTGTGTGTGCCCAAGATCCCAGGAGGAGAATGGAGGAGAAGGGATTGAGGCATGGCCATCCCCCCTGGGGGGTCATTTCTCACTTTCTCTCTCTCTGTCTCTCTCTGTCTGTCTGGCAAGCGCATGCACCCTATAGCATAAACCTCTCAAAAAAAATAAAATAATAAAATAAGAAATTCACACTAGGTGAGTGTGCATGTATGTGTGTGCCCAAAATCCTGAGAAGAGAACGGAGAAGGGATTGCAGTGTGGCCATTGCCCCAGGGAGTGATTATTTTTGCTTTCTGTCTCTATGTGTCTCTGTCTTTCTGCGCACACATGTGGCCTAAAGAAAAAACTTCTCAAAACAAAAATAACACAACAAAAAACAACAACGGCAACAATAAACAAACAAACAAACTGCAATTGGCCAGGAAGAATCTGGCTTCCTTAACTATTAGGCCACAGGGCTAGCCCAAAATTTCACTTTTAACCTTTGGGGCTAAAAGCTTTGGAAGAGGTTTTTGTTTGTTTGTTTTCGTTTGTCTTGTTTGTTTGTTTTTGTTTTTGTTTTGACTTGTTTCATTCACTCTGCCCGTTCCTTTTACCAAAAGTTTTTTCTGGTTCAAGTGCCTGAAATAGATTTTATCATGCATAGGAATCCCTGGAGTATCTCATTACACGTGTAGATTCTGTACTGGGGAGATGGCGCTGGTGAAGGTGGTGGTGGGGCTGGAGCTGCGGGCAGATGGTGGGGCTGAGGCTGCTGCTGTGTGCGTCTCATGGCGGTGCTGGGCAGGGCCCTAGGCTGAGAATGGGGCTGCCAGCTCACCCCATCTCTGCTGGGCCCAGGCAGTGCTGCCCAGAGAAGCTACCCCCTGGGAGCCCCTGAGTTCACAGGCAGCCCAAGGCAGAGCAGGTGTGACAGTTCAGCAAAAACACCTGCCACAAAACAGAAGCCTCCTTTCTCTGGTGGTTGCTGCTTCTCGTCCCTGTGACTGCCTCTGGCCTGGGGACGTGGCTGGTCCAGCATCAGAAGTGGAAGTTGAAACCTATTACAGAATTAGAGGCTAGTGATAGAACAGCCCATCTCTCTGCCAGCAGACCTGATAGAACTGCAGAATCTGGAGATTAGGCCCATGGGGGTCGGGAGAACTTGGATCACTCCAGGGAGTTGTCCATGATGCCCTGGACCATGGTGAACCCTGCCCTGGATGCCCTAGAGGGGGGCTAGGTCTCATCCTCAACTGAGAGCTGGGCATATGTGGTCACCTTCCACTGCACTGACCTGGGGATCACTGTCCTGGTAAATAGAGAGTTTGTCCCCATGAAGAAAGTGAATCCTGATACCCAGCAGAAAGGCCAGATTCAGGGAGAAGTGGACCCCTTTGGAATGGTGAGGCTTATCAGAAACCAGGAAGCCCTTCGTCCCTGAGAACAATTCAGATAGGAACCACCGGCGTTACCAGGACCTGGAGGCCATGGCCAGAATCACAGACGCAAACCCCATTTTTTTTTTTTTTTTTTTTGGAGAGGTTTTCGCTATAGGGTGCGTGTGCTCACCAGACAGACAGAGACAGAGAGACAGAGAGTGAGAAATCACCCCCCTGGGGGGGTTGCCATGCCACAGCCCCTTTTCCTCCATTCTCCTCTCGAGATTTTGGGCACGCACGCACCGGTGTGAGTTTCAAGCCACCGGGTCCGGGACGCGAACTGCAGTCAACTACATGGGAGTCCAGCGACATAGCCATTACACTAACTACTGGTCCCCGCAAACCCCATTTTTATTGATGCTGACTTTAAGAGCCCTGTCCCTGGAGGGCCCATCAGAGGACAAACCGGAGTCACCCTGAGGAACAAGAATGCGCAGTACATCATCACTTGGTATGGACTCTGTTCAAGAAGTTCCTTCATGGGGCTGGCAGGTGGCATGGTGGTTAAGGTGCTGGACACCCACATGACCAACTACGGTTCAAGTCCCAGACCTGGAGACTTGTTTTCTCACTTTCCCTCTCTCTCTCTCTCTGTAGTAAAATTAAAAATAAATAATAATAACAAATAAAATTAAGTAACATGAATAAATAAATAAATCTTTTTTTTTAAAAAAAAAATTCCTTTGTAGGATACCCAGTGTGTGAGATCAGCTGACAGTGCTGTTCTGAATAATTACGAACTCACCAAAAAATATATTGGTATAAATAAAACTTGTACTTTGGTATAGCTTTAAAAAAAAAGTGCAGGGACCAGCAAGTGGCGTAATGGCTATGTTGCTGGACTCCCATGTAGTTGATCGTGGTTCGAGTCCTGGACCCAGTAGCTTAAACTCATGCCTGGCACTTGTGCATGAGCATGCCCAAGATCCTGAGAGGAGAATGGAAGAGAAGGGATTGTGGTGTGGCCATCCCTCCCCCCTGCCACCGGGTAGTGATTTCTGGTGGTCTCTCTGTCTCTCTCTGTCTTTCAGGCGAGTGCACGCGCCCTATGGCAAAAATCTCTCTCAAAAAAAAAAAAAAAGTGCAGATTCTGATTCAGTAGGTTTTAGGGGAACCAGACCTCCTGTACAAGCTCCCAGGTGATGCTCATGCTGTGGGTGTGAGGACCACACTTCAAGTTGCAAGGGCTGCTGTCCATTGGGGGTCTTTGTCAGACTCCTTATGGCCACATTGGTCCTCCCTCACCTGGTCACTCACCTGACAGATCTCGGTGTGCATTTACAGCCAGGCACTGGGGACAGAAACTAGCAGCAGCATGGGAGCCAGCAGGTGGCATAGTGGTTAAAGTGCTAGACTTCCGCATGGCTGACTGTGGTTCAAGTCCTGGACCTGGCAGCTTTCTCTCTCTCTCTCTCTCTCTCTCTCTCTGGTAAATGCATATGCCCTTTAGCAAATTAAAGTAATAATAATAATGATAAATAAAATGAAATAAGTAATTCTTTAAAGAAAAACAAAAAAGAAAGCAGTACAAATGCTGGGCCCCATGACCTAGAATGGCGATTGCTAGCTTTACTAGCTATGTGACCCTAGCCAGGATATCTAAGCTTCTGAGCTCTAGTTTCCTCCTTTGTGGAATGGAGCAATAGTACCCACACTGCAGGGGTGTTGTGGGAAGTACGTTGGGGTTCTGGGCACACACCAGGCTGCAGAGAAATGCTGGTGATCATCATTCCTCATGTGATCTCAAGTGATTTTTGTGAGTGGGACAAAAACACATACAAGGTTCGTGAAAAAGCTCATGGAGAGGCTAGCCCCATAGTGCAACAGTTAGGTGCTGCGATAAGGAGACAGATCTCACGGGGTTGACCACTGTTCAAATCCTGGCCCTGGTGACTTGAAAAGCATGCTGGGCATGTGTGCATGTGTGTCCGAAATCCTGACAGGATGGAGAAATGGTGGAAAAAGGATTGCAGTGTTGGCCACATCTCAATGGGGTTGCTTTCTCTCTCTCTCTCTTTTTCTCTCTCTCTGGCAAGTACATGGACCCTCTGGCAATTTTATAAAACAAGTACATGGCAAACATGCATTATGAAAAAACTATGCATGATGAGGGGCCAGCAGGTGGCGTGGTGGTTAAGGACACTGGACTCCCACGTGGCTAACCATGGTTTGAGTCCCGGACCCGGTGGTTTGCTTTCTCGCTCTCTCTCTCTCTCTCTCTCTCTCTCTGTCCCTCTCTGGTCAAATAAAAAAAAAGTAAATAAATTAATAAAGTTAAGTAAAATAATTATTTTTCAAAAACCAATGCATGGATTTCAACTTTTTTTTTGCGCCAAAATAAACATGTACTTTAATTCCACTTTTCACTTAACTTTTTGAAATCTCACACAACCACATGAGTATCTATGCATACAAAAATTATAATTTCTGGTCAAGCAGCTTATAGTCCACTAATGCTGTCTAAAATAAAATGTTCTTTTTCAAAACCTGGCCAGCAGGTAGCATGGTGGTTAGGGCACTGGACTCCTAGATGGCTGACTGCGGCTTGAGTTCTGGACCTGGTGGCTTGAAAATCACACCAGGCATGTGTGAGTGCATGCTCAAAATCCCAGGAGGAGAATGGAGGAGAAGAGATGGCAATGTGGCCATCTCCCCTGGGGGGGTGGTTTCTCACTTTCCTCCTCTCTGTTTCTTTGTCTCTCTTCAGTGAGTGCATGTGCACTATGGCAAAACTGGAAAAAAAATGGCCAGAGGGCTTATGCCTTCACCAGAGAGACAGAAATACAAGGAGAGAAAGAGAGAGAGAGAGAGAGAGAGAGAGCGAGCGCACCTTTCCATGGGGAGTGGTCATCTCACAATCCCTTCTCCATTTTTCTATCCTATCAATATTTTGGGCATGCACACACATGTGCCTGGAATGTTTTTCAAGGCACTGGGTCCAGAATTTGAACAATGTGATTGGCCATGTGGGATCTGGCTCCCTGAACCACTAGGCCATGGGGCTGGCCCCCAGACAAATTCTTCTAATTAACATAATAACTGCCACAAGTAGGGTGTATGTGTGTAAACTATTATGGGGAGTCAGTGGGGATGAGAGCTGTCTCTGGAGGGAATCAGAGAAGGCCTTATAAGGGAAAGGAAGCTGGGTTTTGAAGGACGAGCAGGAGCCTGCCAAGCAGATAAGGCCGAGAGTAGGTGAGGGGAAACGGGCATAGTCATTCTGTTCAGGAAGTAACATGTGGAAAGGCACAGAGTGGCCTGAAGGCCAGTCGCGTGGTGGGGAGAGGCTGGATGTTGGGGTGGAAAGACAGATGGAAGTGCTAACTCAGACAGCCATGGCTGCTACCCCAACGGGCCCGACTGGCCACCCCAGCAAAGCTGTGGTGGAACAAGGGCCCCTAGTTGTCCTCTCTGGGCCTTTCCCATCTTCAGAGAGACCCCCCATCTTTCTTTCTACCCTTGGCAAGTCTAACAAGGTAACGTTCTCCCCCACCTGCAACATGGTGTGGCGTGGTGTTAGGAAGCTGTTTGTCATATACCCCTGTGACTCATCCAGGGGGCTCTGTCTTCTGGTCATAGAAACTGGAGCTCCGGGGACAGCAGATAGTGTGGTGGTTAAGGGTGCTGGACTCCCACATGGCCAATCGCGGTTTGAGTCCCAGACCTGGCACCTTGCTTCTCACTTACCCTCTTTCTCACTTTCCCTCTTTCTCTCTTGCTCTGTCCCTCTCTGGTCAAATTAAAATAAATGATAAAAAAATAAACAAAGTTAAATAAAATAATTATTTAAAAAACTTGCAAGCTGAGAACCAGCAGTTAGCGTAATGGCTATGTCGCTGGACTCCCATGTGGTCGACCGCGATTCAAGTCCCGGACCCAGTAGCTTAAAACTCACGCCGGGCATGTGTGCGTGCATGCCCAAGATCCTGAGAGGAGAATGGAGGAGAAGGGATTGTGGCGTGGCCATTCCCCCTGGGGGTTGATTTCTCGTTTTCTGTCTCTCTGTCTCTCTCTGTCTGGCGAGCGCATGCGCCCTATGGCAAAAACCTCTCAAAAAAAAAAAAAAAACCCAAAAAACACAAAAAAAAAACACAAATTTGCAAGCTAAATAATGTGATGGAATGTATAGAAGAAATTGAAATTAAAAAATGGAAAAAAAAAAAAAAAAACACCACCACAAAAAACTAGAGCTTGGAGAGTGCAGCGGGGCATGGCTGCTCATACCACTCCCTAAAGGTCAGAAGGGCAGACTTGGGGAGGCCCCATGTCCTTTACTGCCCACTCACCCTAACAGGACAGGGACCCTGCTGAGACACACTGGGGGCCTAAACCCACAGCAACAGTCCCAGCAGCCCATGCGGACCAGTGAGATGCCCCTTCTGGAGTGCCTGTGCCCAGGCAGAAACAGTGCTCCTTCTGCTGGCTGGTCACCTCTCCTGCCAAGGAGTGCACTGTTGCCACAAGCCAGGAAGCCGAGGAGACTGTTGGGTTTGGCTCCCGAAGGTGGGCCTGGGGCCAAGGCATTGTGTCCAGCCAGCCCTTGCTGGAGGACAGACTGTCACCCGGTGACGGCCCGCTCAGGAAGGGGAATCGCCAAGGCCTCTGGCCCCAGCTCTCTCCTTCTGGATAGCTGGCTCTCCCTGCTTGTCCTCGGAGCCTGCTAAGACAGGGGACACTCCGTAAGTGACAGCTTTATACATTCTCAAGTTTGAAGTAGCGATCCCCTTTGCTAAACCAAATCAGGTTTATCTGTCACTGCAGTCCTCAAGTTGGCTAAAGGCAAGCCAGCCCTGGGAGAGGCAGGGCAGAGGGCCCCAGCCAACCTTGACCCCCACCAGTCCCCGGCCCGCCTTCAGGTCCTTAGACACAGCTTTCAAAGCTACGACCTCAGCCAAACTTCTGGCGCTTCAGTTGAGAAACTCGTTGCCCAGAAAATGAATGAGGGATGTCAGAGAGAGGCACAGACCCGCGTCTGCTGTCTCTTGGGGCCAGTTTCACGGGTAGCCAAGCTCCTCGGGACGTGCTCTGTGGACGGTAGGGGCAAATTCAGGTTTCCTGAGCCTGAGCAGGCCCCAGTGCTGAAGATGGAGACATCGGAGGCTGGGCACTGCTCATACCGCAAGGGCACTGCTGGGAGGGAGGGTGCTGGGTTGGAACCCAGGTCCTGAGTGACCCCCAGGGGCCTTCCTCCTCACAGAGATCCCTTTACCTCCTAGGGACTCCTGACTGTCAGGCGTCTTCTCCCCACCCCCAGAGGCCAGCATCCCCTTCCTGTGGTGTCTCCCCCTCCCCTTTCCATGTTCCCCAGCCATTAGACGGGAAGCTGCTATATTAATGTCCCTTCTTCATTCTGAGCAGACCAGTGGTATCGCTGCCAGGTCCCTCCTCCTAATGATTTGTCCTGGCAGTAGAAATATTACAACGATGATTTCATGTAGAATTTCATTTGCTGGGTTTTTAAATTTTTTTTTTTTAATCCCTTGAAGAAGGGGCTGAGCGATTAATGGATCTTTGAGAGATCAAAGCTCTACGTGGCAAAGAGCGAATAATAATCATTGGGAACTTTTGATTGGGGACTTTGTACGTGCCAGGCACTGTCTCACCGGTGCGACGACCCTTTGAGATAGGCACTATTTCTCTGAGAGGCAGAGGGGGCCAAGCTGTGGTCGCACAGCCCCAACGGGGACACGAAGATCAAAAGCCATGGTGGCAGAACCCCGCTAGGGCACCTCATGAAGGTGTGGAGAGGAGTCCAGGAAGCCCGCGAAAGGTGTCCTCAGGGCATCTGGGTGCTGCCTCTGCATGACTCACAAATCACAAGGGAGGGACGCCGTCACTCTTTCCCTGTCTGAGCAGGTCATTCCGTGCCCCAGTTTCTCCATCTCCATTCATAAGCACCTCCTGTATACTGGGGGCTTTATAACAAATATGTCGAGGGATCAGCAGTTGGCGTAATGGCTATGTCGCTGGACTCCTATGGAGTTGACCGCGGTTCGAGTCCTGGACCCCGGTGGCTTAAACTCAAGCTGGGCGCGTGTGCGTACGTGCCCAAGATCCTGAGAGGAGAATGGAGGAGAAGGGATTACGGTGTGGCCATCCCTCCTGGGGGGTGATTTCTCACTTTCTGTCTCTCTGTCTCTCTCTGTCTTTCTGACGAGGGCACGCAAAAACCTCTAAAAAAAAAAAGTAAAGTAAAAGAAATATGTCGATTCCTCCTAGCAACCCTAAAATGTACGTGTGAATAACCCCTTTGATAGATGAGGAGACTGAGGCTCGGAATTCCCTGCCTGAGTTCAAGGCCACAGGGTGTAGTTACGCAGGTTCCAGCCCTGGCTACTTCCTACCACCTCTAACTCACTTCCTCACACAAAACGATCTGCCACGCGTCAGGCACTTCTGGAGAATGAACACCCCAGAGGAGAATGATTACGACTCGCATTGTACAGATGATAAAAGACATTCCGAGAGGTTTCCTAGGTTGCCCAAGGTCACACAGCTCAGTGGTGTTCGGTCTGGTTTTCAAATCTGGGTCTGTCTGTCTCCAGGCCTTTCAATTTGTGTGGCATGGCAGTTAAATAGACGGGAGAATTTTCTGTGGGAGGTTACCTGGCTGTTCATTGTCTCTCAAGCAGCAGAGAAAAGGGGAATGTTTTTCAAGTTGTAGTTGGGAGAGAGTAGATACTGGGAAAACCATCTTGATGCTAAGAGCTGTGAAGCTCCAGGGCAAGAAATCAATGTGTGTGTGTGTGTGTGGGGGGGAGACTCAATCCAGTAATCTATTTGCCTGTCCATCTACCCCCCCATCTAGTCATCCATATCTGATCTTTATTTACTTCTTTATTTATTTATTTATTTATTTATTTATTTATTTATTTATTTATTTTTTTGCTGTAGGGCACATGCGCTCGCCAGACAGAGACAGAGAGACAGAAAGTGAGAAATCACCCCCCAGGGGGGATGGTGACACTGCAATCCCTTCTCCTCCATTCTCCTCTCGGGATCTTGGGCACGCACGCACACGCGCCCAGCATGAGTTTCAGCCACCAGGTCCGGGACTCGAACGGCGGTCGACTACATGGGAGTCCAGCTACATAGCCATTACGCTAACTGCTGGTCCCTCTGATCTTTAAGTTTATTTTTTTCTTCTATGAGAATAAGAGAGAGAGACAGAGGCAACGCCAACGGGGGCCTCAAACAGTAAACCATCCCTAGTTTCTGCCAGCCAGGAGAACAGACACACGTACGTACCCTTCATGCGTGTACAGGGAGGCCTTCGGATGTGAACCTGGGACCTTCCCATGTAGGTCCAGCATTACAGAGAGTTGCATGTCTACTCTGCCACCAGCTGGCCCCATCCTTGACCTTGGAGAAGAGACCTAGGACCCTGGGGTGTTCGGCTGGCCTGTCTGCTTGGTAAGTCTGTGTTACCAGTCCCAGCTGTGACCTTAAGGAAGGTGGGTGCCTCCAAGGACAAGGAACACTTTTGCAGGGAGCCTTGGGCTCCCACCATGCGGGATACGCTGGGCTTGGGCTGTGCTCAGGAAGAGACCTGAGACCAGAGAACTAGGAGTAAGTGTGGACAGGGGTTGGTGATTTACTGAGGTGATTTTGAGATCCCTCTACCCTTCTGGTTTGAAGAGTCACAGTGGAGGGAGCCCCATTTTGTCTCTCCACCCCACACCCATGTCTCTGTGGCAGATGGGAATTTAGGGTGCAGTGGGGGGGAAGGGAGAGGAGCAGGAAGACGATTCGTTCAGGAATCTCACTTGGCATCTGTGGCTGCTGGCTCCACTTCATTGATTGGATTTTCCCCAAATCTCCAGGCCCGGATGACTGATTTGAAAGATGGCTCAGGGCCTTGTGGGAATCTATGCTTTAGGATCTACCCAACAACCTCTCCCCTTCTGAGTCTGGGCTCAACCTTCATGAGGTTCCAGACCCTTCGGCATGAGTTTTTGAAACTTGGTTATCACCACCACCACCCCCAACCTCTTTCCACACCTCTGATCCCGATTCCCTTTGAGAACCTTCTATAGCACTTGCAGCTTTATCTGCTACTTCCCCGACACTGCTCGACAGTGAGGCCTCTGAGGTGGCACTGGTGTAATTTGGCTCAGCAAATATTTACTGGGCCCAACCTGTGCCAGTCACCACGTAAGGCCCGGAAGGCAAAAGTGGCTTGCAGCCAGTGACCTGGGGCTGAAACCCAGCAATCCTGTCAGTGGCTGAGCAACTCTGGCCTGAGGAGGCCACTCTGTATGTCCCTTTCTGTGTGCCATCTCATTGAGCCCTCACAGGTTGTCATTTAGTCAACCTAATGCCCCTTTTTCATCTGATAAAACTAAGGCCTTGTGAGTTTCCCAGTGACACGAATTCACCTCGTTGGTGCTGCAGAGTTGAGACATGCACTCACATGGATTGAGTTTCAAAATCTGTATTTTCAGGTTATTCCTTTGACTTGCTTTGCCCAGAGCCTCGGTTTCCTCACAGGTGACATGGCGACAATTTTATTAGCGACCTTAAGAGAATGTGCTGAGAGTCCAGTGGGGACTTTGAAACATACTGCCCAGAGTTGTTTCTTTATCATGATTATGAAGAGGGATTTGGGAAGCTCCTCTGCTTTGTGGAAGACTGAACTGACCACAGGACCCTGCTGCCACCTCAGGCGGGCCCCTGCCGAGTAGGCACTCAAGCTCTTTGCAGTGAGGTCCCTGTCCCCGCCAGCAGCCTACTACAGCACCTGGGACCCCAGAACGGAACATCAGGTCTACGCGTTGAGTCTGAAGCGCTCCATGGGGCGCATTCTGGGGACAAGGAGAGTCAGATACATCACAAGGTGGTAGCAGAAGCCCCTCAAGAAAATCCGGTAGAAATTCAACCCCGTCATGATATATAAGTAGAAGCAGAAGCCCAGAGAGGGGCAAGGAGTTGCCCAAGGTCACACAGCTGGTTCTCGGCAGAGCTAGAGCGATCAGGCAGCTGTTTGGACTCTGCCTCTGTGGGGTTTGGGGCTTGCTGATCAAGCTCACTTTTTTTAGCTTTTCCAACATGCAACTGTAAAGAGGTAAGAAAATACGTAGGGAAGCTGCCCTGCAGAAGAGCGAGGGGAGGAAGAAAATTCAGGCGGGCTGGAGGGGGCTCAGGCAGTGCCTTCTGGATACCACTGAACCCTGGAGATAGAATGCGAGAATGCGAGAACGGGGACACTCCCATACTGGCAGGATGCCCCAGGATGCACACTTGTGGGGAGCTGGGAGTCTGGCACGGAAATCCGGAATCTGTTTCCTTACTGAGCTCCCTGCTCCCAAAAGTGCTCCTTCTGGCCCAACCCCTCCCTTTGACAGAGGACCACCTGAAGCCCTTGGGCCAGCGGCATGGGGTGAGCAGGCTTGCCAGCCAGTCCTTGGGGGAGGGGGAGCAGCTCCCACTGTCCCTGGCTGAAGTCGATCCCATACCCCGCCCACTCCACCCCTCCCCCACCTCCATTTCTCTTAGTTGACCAGGGTCCTCTTTGCCTGCAGCCACCATGGACCCCATGACAAACACGCGGGGGCCCAGGCCTGGAAGATCTATTAGTGCCACTCCTGTCACCGCCTGCGGAGCGGGAGGAGAGGCAGCCAAATGCGGTGCTAATTATTCTAGCTTCCAGCAGGGTCTCGGAGGTCCCAGCCATGGTAAATCTTAACTTTCATGCTATGGTGCACCGGGATGCAATTTACTTCAAAGAGAGCATAAATCCCCACTGCGGCGTGTATCAGAGGAGTGTTACATAAAAGTGGCCCATGTGCTTCCCACCCTGGCTGCCTTCTCTCTCTCCCGTTCCCTCCCTCCCTCCCTCGCACTCTCCTTGTAAGTTTGAAAAAGCCAGCCCGTGGTTGCCTACACATCTCGCACGCAAAAACATTTACACACACGTCTGCTCCCAGCCTTATAAATCACCAGGCTTGGCGACTTGGCAGTGGGAACACAGGCGAGCTCTATTTTTACCAGCACAGGCCGCAGACAGCCCCAGGGGCCCCTCCTTTCCGACAGTGACACCTACTGGTGCCAGCTTTGGCTGAAAGGCAGCCTCCCAAGCTTCGGACCCATTTCTCAGGTTTTGAAAGATGGTAACTAACCAAGGTCCGTGCTCCCCTCCCCTCTAGCCTCTAGGGAATTCCTCCAGCCATGATTTCCACCCGGGAAGCCTGGCCCTGCCGGCTGTTGTCCCCCAGCCGAGCTCGCTGGAGGGGCAGGTGGGCACCGCTGACATAATAATTACCTTGCGCGGAGTGGCAGACTGCACAAGGTCAGGCCTTGGCACAGCTCATTAGGATGTCAAAGGATCATGGGAATCGGAGAGGGAACTGCCTACCAGGTCACCCCCCCACACACACACACACACCCTAAAGCGAGGCCCCCTCCCTCCCAGGCAACCTCCCGGGGGGTTGTCCAGTTGTGTTTCAAGCAATTACTTCCCCGTGAAAGACATCTGTTATCTACGCTGACACACGCGAGACTGGCGGCCGACGAGGTTGCTGCGAGGAGCTTGTGAATCCTGGTATTGTCATCACAGCCTCGGCTGGGAACGGAGGGGGTGGGGTGAGACAGAGGAGCGTCTGTCTCCTGTCCCCCGGTCCCGGGGCCTCCTCCCAGCGACCTCTTTGGAGGCGGCCGTGCCAGGTCTAATGCTCCTAATGTCATCTTTGCAGATCCATTTGTGATCCCTTGATGCTGTAATTACCACGGCTTCGCTCCGCTCACAGACGTTGCTGTTAGCTGGCCAGACCTCAGGCTGCGGTGCCCTGGCC
This sequence comes from Tupaia tana, assembly GCA_026018925.1. NCBI lineage: Eukaryota > Metazoa > Chordata > Mammalia > Scandentia > Tupaiidae > Tupaia > Tupaia tana. The sequence continues at coordinate 133,598,843 of JAKSZU010000009.1, forward strand.
CTGGCAGCCGCTGGGGGGGGCGGGAGGGGACTCTGCGGGTTGCTGGGGGTAGGCAGGATCCTCCAGGCAGGCCCAGAGCTGCCCAGAAGTCCAGGGCTGCTGACGATTAGCGGCTTTTCTCTGAGTGTCACCCGTGGCGGTCAGCTGGCTGCGAAAATGCCCCAGGGCAGGATGACACCTCTAACTCAACCCTTGATGCACTGGGGACCCTGGACAAGTCGCAGCCCCTTGAGCCTTGGTTTCTTAAGCTGGAAAAAGGACTCCTGTGGGGGAAGTGTTGGAGGGCTGTGGATTCCCTGAGATTCACAGAATCTCCCTCTCAGTCCCAGCTCTTGAGTCTTTCTGTCATCTCCTCTCTTAGCCCCTGGACGGGCCCCTACAAATGCTGGGTGCATTTTCAAAGGCCCAGGAAGGTCCCCAGGTGCGTTCCTGGCATTGGAGTGGGGAAGTCATACCCTGGAACCCTGCTCTGCCAAGAACTCTGGTCCTGATCTCAGGTACTCTATCACTCTTTATTTCAATACTTCCTGTCTCAGGACAGAAGCCCAGGACAGAAAAAGGGGCTCGAGCTGGGACCAGCAGTTGGCATAATGGCCATGTCATTGGACTCCCACGTAGTCGACTGCGGTTCGAGTCCCAGACCCGGTGGCTTAAACTCATGCTGGGAGTACGTGAGTGAATGCCCAAGATTCCGAGAAGAGAAGGGATTGCGGGGTGGCCATCCCCCCTGGGGGGTGATTTCTCGCTTTCTGTCTCTCTCTGTCTGTCTGGCAAGCGCACGCGCCCTGTAGCAAAAAAAAAACCTCTCCAAAAAAAAAAAAAAGAAAAAAAAGAAAAAGGGGCTCGAGGTTTCAAGGGTAGATAGAGGGGCCTTATAGATTCTCAGAAATGACACAGAAGAATAGCCCCTGAAAAAAGACAACCCCAAATTTTGCTCCTCCTTTCCAACTCCCCTATTCTCCTCCTCATCCCCAGGGTTGCCCCGATGTCACTGCTACTGGTAGAAAAATATCTCTGATGCGTTCAAGCCTGGCTGAAAGTGAAAGCGGGCGCTGTGTAGAATTTCGTGCCATGGCGGTTTTGAAACACAGCAGCAAATTGTTCGATACTCTTCCCATGGAAAGATGGGTTCTACAGCCCTTCTGCTTGAATCTGGGTGGGCCTGTGACTGCTTCAATCAAAAGTGATATCGGGGCTGGCAGGTGACCTAGTGGTTAAGGGTGCCGGACTCCCACAGGGCTGACCATGTTCGAGTACCCGACCTGGTGGCTTGCTTTCTCACTTTCTCTCTCTCTCTGTGTGTGTGTGTGTGTGTGTGTGTGTGTGTCTCTCTCCGGTCAAATTAAAATAAGTAAATAAATAAATTAAGGTAAATAAACTAATTCTTTTTTTTTTTTTTTTGAGAGGTTTTTGCCATAGGGCGCGTGCGCTTGCCAGACCGACAGAGAGAGACAGAGAGACAGAAAGCAAGAAATCACCCCCCGGGGGGATGGCCACGCCGCAATCCCTTCTCCTCCATTCTCCTCTCGGGATCTTGGGCACGCACGCACACGCGCCCGGCGTGAGTTTTAAGTCACCGGGTTCTGATGCGAACCGCGGTCGACTACGTGGGAGTCCAGCGACATAGCCATTACGCCAACTGCTGGTACCAATAAACTAATTCTTAAAAAAATAAAAAGAAAAAGTGATGCCACATGATCTCTGAGACTAGGTCATAAAAAGCCACGCGACTTTGTGACTTGTTTGCTGGAACATTCATGCCTGGAGCGCCACCCAGCCAAGTAAGATGGCTGACAAGTGGCTACCTTGCTGAGAGGAAGCCCAGTTCACAGTGAAGGGTCCACATGTACATGCACCCGCCCACAGTCCTGGCTGAGTCCAGCTTTTGCGTTGTCTTAGCTCAAGCACCAGACATGTGAGAGAAGGAGCCTCTACACGACCGCCGTCCTCAGCTATTGTAGCACCTTGCAGCCGTTCCAATCTTTCCAGCTGAGGCCCCAGACACAGCAGAGACAAGCCCCCCTTATGGTGTCCTGTTCGGATTCCTGACTCCCAGAATGTGGGAGCTTACTTACTAAAATGGATGTTGCTTAGACCTCTAAGGTTGGGATGGTTTGTTAAGCAGTCATAGATCATCAGAATAGCCCCTTAGCCCGGGCTCCTGCCTGGCATCCAAGCTAATGCATGAAGACATAGACACCTGTTTCCCATAAAGGGAGCAGGAAGTTTTCAAGAAGGCTGAGCATGGCATTAGGCCAAAGGATCTGCTTTGTGGGCTGCACACTTAGTCCCCAGCTGCAACACTCTGCCCAGTTCCAGAGAGAGGCTACACTCCGGGCAGGCGTGTCTTTGTTACTTTGAGTGTTAGTCTCAGTGTTTGAGTGAGACCTGGGAGTCAGTGACTTTCCTGGGGGCTGTTCAAAACGCCTTTCATTTCCTGTGTGCCTAGAAGCCTTCTAGCTGAGGCTGGGAGAAGAGATGAAAGCTGTCCTGACCCTTTTATTTTCCCCTAGTTTGTAACTTGGGCCTAAAGGGAATAAGTGGCTTTGAGACCAAGGGGGGCTGGGAGAAGCTAGCACGCATATCTTTCTGTAGTTTATCTGTCAAAGGTCAGAGGACCGATTCCCACCCAGTCACCAAGAATGTTATCTGGCAATGTGACATACGGGACCTCTCGGCTGCTGCTTTCAAGTTTCACGAAGGGGTGTGGGTGGGGAGCACATTTGGTCTGTAACTTCTAGAATGGGCGAGATCAGATTCGCTTTCTCCATCCTTTGGCACCATCAAAAGGCTGATTGTTCATTTATGTGGGGGCTATCCCACAATGCACTTAAACATTTGCTGGAATTTGTCATTCTGGCTCAATTTTACACATAAAACCCAATCAATGACCAATTTCAGATTGCTACTTAGAATTTGACGGTTGTGTGCTAGAGTGTTCTGTTTCTGATCACAAATCACTAGAGTCTAGAGTCATAAATAGTTGGCCACAGAGTAAAAGAAAGCAACCCTGATGTGAAAATACAAATCTTTTTTCTTTTTTCCTTTTGCCAGAGGGCATGTGTGCTGCCAGAGAGAGAGAGAGAGACAGAGACACAGAGAGACGGGAGGAGAAAGCATACCCCAATGGGGTGTGGTTATGCTGAAATCTCTTCTCCTCCATTTCTTCATTCTGGCAGAAATCTGGGTACACACCCATATGTACCTGGCATATTTTTCAAACCACCAGGGCTAGGACTCAAACCATGATCAGCCATGTAGGATCTGGCTTTTTTTAAACACTAAGGCCAGGGAGTCAGCTGAAAAAATATGGTTCTTGTTCTGGAGCATGCTTTGGTATGCTGTCCAATGCAATTTTGCATTTCTCATCTTCGAGAAGACACATTTTGATTGAGTGATACACTTGAGCATGAACAAGACCTGATGAGCCACTAAAGTTTGATTCATTGGGATAAAGATTTAGATACAGGAACCAGCAGTTAGCATAATGGCTATGTCGCTGGACTCCCACGTAGTCGAACGTGGTTCGCGTCCCGGACCCGGTGGCTTAAAACTCACGCCGGGCGCGTGTGCGTGCGTGCCCAAGATCCCGAGAGGAGAATGGAGGAGAAAGGACTGAGGCATGACCATACCCCCTGGGGGGTGATTTCTCACCTTCTGTCTCTATGTCTCTCTGTCTGTCTGGCGAGCGCACACGCCCTATAGTGAAAACCTCTCAAAAAAAAAAAAAAAAGATTTAGATACGAAGGGGCTGGCATGTGGCATGGTAGTTAAGGTGCTGGACTCCCACATGGCTGCTGGTGGTCCCAGTCCTGGACTTGGTGGCTTGCTTTTTCACTCTCTCTCTCTGGTCAAATTGAAAAAAAAAAATAGTAATGATAAGAAATAAAATAATTCTTGGAAATAAAAAATGATTTGGATACGAGGCTTCAGGGAAGAGGAGAGGAACAGCTCAATTTCTCTAGAGAAGGTACTACCTGGACCAGGGGAGGAGCTTGAGCAAAGACCGTCTGTCCTGGCGGCTCAATGAGGATGGCCTGGGGGCGGGGCCTGCACCTGTAATGCATCACTGTCCTTTGGGCGCCCATCCTCTTCTCTCACACCCTACGAAGCAGGCACCTGTCTCCCAGCTGTCTGGGACTGTCTGCTGGAGCAAGTGACATCACAGTGACCAGAAACCACCTCCCCTTTGTCTGGAGCAGTTATGATGTCATTCTCTCTGGCAGCGAAGCAGGATGTTGGCAGCTGGGATTCCTCCGGGTCCTCCTGAAGTGATAATTGCCTTAGATTTTGTTATAAAGTGCAGCTGCTAATTATCTTGTTAAATCACAGCCATATACTTTTTTGGATTTTTTTTTTCCCTTTGCAATCCATTTAAACAGTCTGGGAGATTAAATAAAACTACATACTCTAAACAAAAACAAAAACACAACCCAGACACACACACACACACACACGCACGCACACACACACACACACACACACACACACAAATCTCTTCTTTAAAACACGGTAAGAACAATTTTTTTCAAAAACGAAAAGGGTGCAGATATGGCACAATGTGATTGCTTCCATTAAAAAGTCATCATTTCAACATCCTCATATAAATATCTGCATCCCATTGCATATTTTAAGCAATTGCATAATAAGCCCCCAAGTGAAAAACAAGAGCGAAACTCATTTCCTGACCACAAAAGGAGAAAGGAGTCCCTGTGTGCTCTGAGTTCCAAGGAGAACTGGATTGTGTCCCTCCCACACAGACTGGCGGGAGATGGAGTTCACTGCTCCAGGGGAGAGAATTATGACAACACTTAACCGCTGTGGCCCACGCCGCTGCGCGCCTCTCCGTGCCATTGGCCATTAGAACCACGAGGCTCTCACTGAGGTCAGAGAGAGGAAGGAAGGCTCTGGCACCCTCTGTTTGACCTGGGGTGCTCCAGGCACTTGGGAAAACCCGTTCTGGGTGTCAGCATCAACAGGTGAATGAATGTCAAGTGCGGTTCGAGTGTATCCTTGATTGGCCGTTTTTAGGCTTCTGCTTGTGTTGTCCTGCTGGAAGCTTGCCAGGCAGGGGCAGAGGAGGGAGCTCGGTGAGGACACAGCCTTCGAGGGGGTGTGGGCGAGACGGGGGAGCATCTGTCTTCCATCCCCTGGCCCGGCCCGCTCCCAGTGACCTCTCCAGAGACAGCCGTGCCAGGTCTAAAGCACCTAATGTCATCTTTGCAAATCCATTTGTGATTCCTTGATGTGGTAATTACTGCAAGCCCTGGCACCCGGGGAGGCTGCGTGGTGCAGCCCAGACCTGGGTCTGTGTCCTCGCCAGCTCACTCCCAGCTCAGGCTTGGCCCAGGGGGGGCTCACACGACTTCCTGCATCATAGGCTGGCTGTGAGGGCTACAGGGGAGCATATTTGAAAAGCAGCTGTGCAAGATGGTACTTAACCAGCAGCAGAGGAAACCACTGTCATGGATCTGTTATAAGGGAGCCCCAAATTACAAAGGCCACCCTTCTGTTCTCCCCTTTTTGGGACAGGAGTAGAGGTGGCTTACCTCAGATGAGGTCTTGTTTGCTAAAGAGGCCAAGATTGAGGCTGTGTTGGGCCTCTGCTCAGATCCAGGCCCTTCGTAGCTGCCCTGGGCTGTGAACACTTTGACCACCTCACCGCCCCCTCCCTCCGCCCCACCCCTCCTCTGCAGTGGCTCCTCCAACCAGAGCTGGATCCTGATGGGCCTATCCCTCTTTCCCCAGGAAGAGTAGAATGGCCGCTTCCCTATGGACAGGCCCCCTGCCTAGATGTGCATCTGGTCTGCCGGCCTGGCCTGCAAACAGGTGCTCAGTCAGAGGCAAGCATGTGAGCCCTTATGTAGAGGCTGCTGGTGCCCTGGGCTAGTTGGGATTCCTCTGCAACTTCTCCCTGGGGGCTGGAGGTGTCTTATCAAACAAACAGTTGGCAGGGAGCTCTGTGGGCCCCAGGGAGTTAGTTACTCTGTCCCCACCCCAGCTCAGCCTCCCTCCAGCCCAGTTCAGCCCAGCCTACCCCTGTCCTTTGGTGGGGAACACAGGAAAACTACCAGGACAACTCTCCTCTAGGGTCACGGCTCCTGCTCCACCACAAAATATAGACACGGAGGCACAACTCCAAGTAAAAAAAGTGTGCATTCGTGGACAAAGGGATGTAGGGGAGGGGCAGGCGACTGTTTACAGATCAGCTTGACTAGAAACACAGTATCTTTGTAAAGAAGAATAAGAATACAACCATAGGGCCAGCTGCTGGTGTGGTAGTTAATGTGTCTGAGTCCTACAAGGCTGACTTTGTAGATCAAGTCCCAGACCCGGTGGCTTGAAAAACATACTAAGTGTGTGTGCATATGTGCCCCAAATCCCTACGGAGAATAGAGGACAAGGGTGTGGTGTGGCCATCCCTTTCAGGGAATGTTTGCTCACTCTCCCTAGCTCTCTTTCTCTATCTGTCGCTCCAGGGAGTGCATGTGCCCTCTAGCAAGTTTAAAAAAAAAGAAATCCCAATAATGCTGGCTGCCTCTGAGAAAGATAACTGGGTGAGTGGCTGGAATAAAGGTGGGAAGGGAACTCTGCCTTGTTCACTCATTTGAACCTTTTGAATTTTGAGCCATGTGACCACCTTAGCTATGTGAAAATAAATAAATGAAAAAAAATGTGTACAAATTGATACACATGTACATACACATGCGCATCTAAATACATAATCACGGTAGGTGGATATCTGTTGTTTGCATCTACATAACAACCTCATTTCCTTGTGGAGTAAACACCACCACCCCCCATTTGGCATTGACCTTAACACTCCCTCCTCATGTACACACACACTTTGAGGGTAGTTATATGATCCAGGCCTACCAATCAGGGCTCGGGATACCCTTGGCTGCAATGATTGGTTCACGCTTGGGCGCATGACACATGCCAGACCAATGGCAGCCCTTCCAGCAACTTTTGTTACTGCTATGGGAAAAGAAGCACTCCTTGTGTTTGGTATTGGTGAGTGGGCAGAATGTCAGTCCAGGGAATGAGGGGAGATCTTGCATGGAATGAAGCCGACGCTGAGGAAAATGGAGTGGGGAGAGAGAGGAAGAGAGAGGCAGAAACAGAAAGAGAAAGATACAGGCCGATGGGAAGAAACCGGCTGTATTCTTTGACATTGCTTGAGGCTCTGGATCTAGCCATGCCTGAAGTGGGCTATGTTCCATGAACTGACAAGTGGCACGAGCAGAGAACCCTCACCCTCACGCTTTTTTCCTTCAGTCTGTTCAAGTTGGGTTTCTCTCCTTTACAGCCAAAGAAGTCCTGAGTGCATACATAATTACACAAAACTGAATTCCGATGAAAAGAAGTCTCTGGAACTGCCCAGAGCAGCCGAAGGAGTGGCAGAGAAGGCCTCCCAAGACTTTCTTTGCAAGTCCAACCTTGCACCTTGAGGATATGGGACTGGAGCACATTTCAAGCTCAGAATCTCTTTGCTGCGTTGGTGAGTACTGGCTCCTAGCCTCCCTGAACCACTGCCCAGCTGTCTGGTTGGTTCAGAGCAGAGTGCTCGTCCACCTGGCCACGCTCATTTAGAAGTCTTCCCTATCCCTTCATCTTTCTGGACACCATCTTAGCTTTCTGGCAACCATGCTTGAATTTGGGCAATTGGAAACACATTGCTTCCTTGCGCTTTGAGAATGAGACGGGGAGAAGAATTGGACCAAAAATGAGGAGGCCTGGGTTCAAGCTTCTATTTGCCATGTGACCTTGGACAAGTCTGGCAATGCCTTTATTTTTTCTCCTTAGAAGACACGTGCTTTTTCCAGAGAAAGAGAGAGAGAGCATGGAGAAAGCACTCTTTATGGGGAATGGCCATGCTACAATCCCTTCTCCGTTTCTCCTTTGGGGCTTTTGGGCATACGTATACATGTGCCTGGTGCATTTTTCCAACCCCAGGTCCAGGACTCAAATTGTGCAGTTGGACATACCGGATCCAGCTGCCCCAACCACCATGCTACAGAACTGGCCTACAATGGCTTCATTTTGAACTTCGTTCTCGTCCCCCTCTGTGTTAAGTTAATGCATTTGTTAATTAGCTAGAGCTAACTATTCCACTACACTATACTTCAAAACATTGTGTTACAGGGACCGGCAGTTAGCGTAATGGCTATGTCGCTGGACTCCCATGTAGTCGACCACGGTTCGAGTCCTGGACCCGGTGGCTTAAACTCACGCCGAGCATGTGTGCGTGCGTGCCCAAGATCCCGAGAGGAGAATGGAGGAGAAGGGATTGTCGTGTGGCCATCCCCCCTGGGGGGTGATTTCTTGCTTTTTGTCTGTCTGTCTCTCTGGCAAGCACATGCGTCCTATAGCAAAAACCTCTCCAAAAACAAACAAACAAACAAAAACGTAAAACATTATGTTATACACAATAAAAACATCCCATATTCTCTGTCAATTGAAAACAAAAAAGAGCTTTTATCATGCATGGGGATATCTTATTATCCTTGAGGATAATGACCATGTTTGTTTGTTTGTTTTCCCCTCTCTCCTTTCTTTCTTTCTTTTTCTCTCTCCTTTCTTTCTTTCTTTCTTTCTTTCTTTCTTTCTTTCTTTCTTTCTTTCTTTCTTTCTTTCTTTTTTTCTTGGAGAGATACCTGCTATAGGGCGCGTGCGCTCGCCAGACAGACAGAGAGAGACAGAGAGACAGAAAGCGAGAAATCACCCCCCAGAAGGGATGGCCACACCACAATCCCTTCTCTTCCATTCTCCTCTCAGGATCTTGGGCACGCACGCACACGTGCCCGGCGTGAGTTTAAGCCACCGGATCCGGGACTCGAACCGCGGTCGACTATGTGGGAGTCCAGCGACATACCCCTCCCTTCCTTTCTTTCTTCTTGACTTTCTGTCCTCTGGCCTTCAGATACAGAGTGAATTAGCAAAACACTTGAGATCATGACTCACTTGCTATCCCCACTGACCCAGGCATAGACTCCTCTTGTTTTACTCATTTTCTTAGTTTCCTTCTCCATCCCCCATCTCTACCTTCATTTTTCCCTCCCCCTCCTATCCCCCAGGTCTAACACCCACTTTAATATATATCCTTTAAAAGATATATAGTGGTTTTTTGGGGTGGTAGGCATGTGCTTTTAATTTATAAGAATAGTAATTTAATATACAGCTATAAATCTCTTTCCTTTTTCACTCAACACATTGTCTTAAAGATCTGCTCATGTGCTGCATGTAAATCTGGTTTATTGCTTCTGACTGCTACATGGAATTTCATCTTAGACGTCTACTACTGTCACGTGTATCTCTGGGGGAAAGACCTGGGAGCTTTCTGGGTCAGAGGGTTTACCCAGACTTCACTCCTAAGCACCACCAGATAATACTCCAGAATGATGCTATCACTTCACAGTTCCACCTGCAGTGCATGAGTTCCCATCTCCCCACATCTTCTACAGCACTTGGTTTTGTTCTGTTTCATAAGTTTTGCTGATAACGTTTGAAGTGGCGCTGTTTTTGTATGCGTTGTGGGTTGACGAGCTCTTCATCTTCTTGTTGGGCATTAGAAATTAGAAATTTTCTATGTATAAATTTCTTGTTCATGTTATTTTTTACCTTCCCCCCAACACACAGGTACCTTATTTCTTCCTGTGGGTTTTTTTTTTTGAGAGGTTTTTGCTATAGGGCGCATGCGCTCGCAAGAAAGACAAAGAGAGACAGAGAGACAGAAAGCAAGAAATCACCCCCCGGGGGGATGGCCACACCACAATCCCTTCTCCTCCATTCTCCTCTCGGGATCTTGGGAATGCACGCACACGCACCCGGTGTGAACTTAAGCCACCGGGTCCGGGACTCGAACCGCTGTTGGCTATATGAGAGTTCAGCGACATAGCCATTAAGCTAACTGCTGGTCCCTCCAGTGGGTTTTTAAAAATCATCTCAGAGTGCCTTACCTATTTTGATAACACTGAACACAGACAATATCTAATGAAGAGCACAGAGGATGGCAACTTGTGACAGTCTGTGACTTGAATATTTTATTTATTTATTTATTTTCCTTGAAAGTCTGGTTCACTTCTTTTCCCTTTTTTTTTTTTAAAGCACCAGAATAATTTTGAAGCAAGTGAACAACAAAAAAAGTGTACTTCAATGTCTTCTTCTGTTTAGTTTTTTTGTTTTTTTTCTTCCAGAGCCAAGAGAGAGGTAAAAGATTGAAGGATGAAAAGATAAAGAGGGTCAACGAATGGAAAGGGAAAAAAAAGAATCTAAAAGGGGACTCTAGAAAAGAAAGAGAGATTAATGATCAGGGAAGAAGTGGACCATATAGACATATAGAGACAGGAAGAAGAGGATAGAGAGAGAAAGAGAGAGAGAGAGAGAGAGAGAGAGAGAGAGAGAGAGAGAAAGAAACCTAGAAAAAAAGATGAAAGGAAATAGAAATACAAAGACAGACAGCTGGAGAGAAAACGCTGACTGTTTTTTTTGTGTGTATATGATGTGATTTTTGCTATAGGACATGTGTGCTCACTGGAGAAAGAGAGAGAGAGAGAGAGTGAGTGAGAAATCACCCACTGGGGTTTGACCATGCCACCATCCCTTCTCCTCCATTCTCCTCTTGGGATTTTGGACACACACACACGTGTGGCCAGTGTGAGTTTCAAGTTGCTGGGTCCAGCACTCGAACCATGGTCGGCCACATGGAAGTCCAGTGCCTTAACTACTATACCACCTTCTGGCCCCTCAAATGGGTTTTGAGCCTGTTCTGGACTCCTCTGCCTCACCACCGATCTATCTCACCATCTCCTGATGTTTCTACTCCTTCTAGATTTTATCTCCTCTGACCTGATGAACTCAGAGGCATTCATATGTAGCTGGTGTGGGCTGGATCTGCTACATTCAGGGCTGACTCCACTGTTTGCAGGTCCTCTGTCTCTTTGAAAAGCCTTACTCTTTCCAGTGCATTATTCTCTAGCAGTTGTTCGGGAAAGAACTTGCTCCCTAAGCAGACTGAACTTCTCGAGGGCAGGATCCACCCTCTGGTTGGTTGTCCCACCTCTCCCTGAAGCTCGTGCCTCTGTGTGCCCAGACCATGGACAGGTGCTGAGGAGATGAACAGCGAGGTGCCACTGCACTGGCCTTCTCAGCACGCATCGCAGTGAGACGAGCTGCTGTTGGCCACCCCTCTCAACTTGTCAGGGACATTTCTGGTGAAATGGCTTGTCAGAGCCCCAGCCTTTCAGCTACGTATGTAGGACTATGTCGTCTCCCGATACAGAGACTGAGAAACACTGATGGGAAGGAAAATGCTGCGGTCCGTGTTTCACATGGATGTGCTTCCAACCTCAGAAATGATCCGAGCAGAGGCGAGGGCAGTCCCTGGGAGGGAGCATGACATGCCCAAAATAGGAGCCCCAGAAAAGGGCAAGACGCATCCCTGGTGTTTGTTGAACGGTATAGGAGGAGAACTTGTGTTTTTCCCCAAACCGTGGGATTAGAGTTCACAACGGAGCATTCTAGAAACTGTGGGAGTGGGGATGGGGAGGGGCAGCTCCATAGAGATGACAGTGGTAGCCCCTGCTGGTTCATAAATCAAGTTCCTTTCTTCCATGACTTCAACAACATATTCCGAGTATCGGATTGGCCTTGGGAAGAGCATTCCTTAGATAATGCTGAGACACTTATTGCCAGATCACACTTCTGGTCTGCCCGAATATGATGCTCTTTCCTGTTACTTGAGAACTGAATGAACCAGAAGAGGAAGTTGGGCATCTGGGCTTTGTTCTCATTGCTCCATGGAGTGAAACCAGGCTGTAGAAGGCAAGCAAATTGCTGAACTTAGACTGGCTATACCCGGTGATGAGGCAGCAAGAGAAAAGCCAGCCTGAGTGCGTAGCCTCTTCTTTTGAGTTCAAGCTGCCCTTGGGCTCTGCTCCCCCATTTTGCACCTAGAAGCGTTTTGTTTTCCTTTTTTTTTTTTGTTTTGAGAGGTTTTTGCTATAGAGCATGTGTCCTTGCCAGAAAGACAGAGAGAGACAGAGACACAGAAAGTGAGAAATTACCCCCCAAGGGGGATGGCCACGCTGCAATCCCTTCTCCTCCATCCTCGTCTCAGGATCTTGGGCACGCATGCACATGCGCCCAGTGTGAGTTTAAGCCACCGGGTCCGGGACTCGAACCGTGGTCGACTACATGGGAGTCCAGCGACATAGCCATTATGCCAACTGCTGGTCCTGCACCTGGAAGAGTTTTCCAGCTTGACCCTCTCTGCTTTGCTCCCTGACTCTCTGGATTGTTTTTAACTGCAAGCCGGCCAAACACAGGGACAGAGTTTTTTGTTTTTGTTTTTCTTTTTGTTTTGTCTTGAGAGGGGTTAGAGGAAGGACAGAGTCCTACAGAAGTGGCAGTTTGACCTATTCATTAGTTGCTAAGTGCTGATGAGGGCCTTGCCCTGTCCGCAGTGCTGCAGGGCACGGGTGGGTGTCATCTGTGCTGTCCTTTCTGCTCTCCAAGATCCGGTAATCTAGGAGGGGAGGCCTCCGTTCCAGAGGGTCACAGTGGAAAAGAAGGCAAGAAAGGACACTATCGTATGAATTTTAGAACACCCCCAAACAGTGGTTGCAGGAGTTGACTGAGGGCAGAGGGCTAAGGAAGGCTTCCTGCAGGAGCTGTGTGGCTAGGGTTTGCCTAGAAGGCGAGATTTGGGTAGTAGGGGCGAGTGGAGCAGTCTGAAAGGGGGAGTACTGCAGTAGAGAGGAACCTAATGCAGTTTTGAAAATTTCTGGAGGGCATGTGTGCTTACTGGAGAAAGAGCCAAAGAAAGAGAGACAGTAAGAAACCCACCTGGGACTAGCAGTTGGCGTAATGGCTATGTCGCTGGACTCCCATGTAGTCCACCGTGGTTCGAATCCTGGACCTGGTGGCTTAAACTCACGCTGGGCACATGTGCACACATGCCCAAGATCCCGAGAGGAAAATGGAGGAGAAAGGATTGTGGCGTGGTCATCCCCCCTGGGGGGTGATTTCTCGCTTTCTGTCTCTGTCTTTCTGGCGAGCACATGCACCCTATAGCAAAAAACCCACCATGGGTCATGGTCACGCTGCAATCCCTTCTCCTTCACTTCTCCCTCCTTTCAGGGTTTTGTTTTTGGGCATGCATGCAGGTTGGGACTTGAACTGTGCTGTTAGCCATGTAGGATCCACCTGCCTTAACCACCATGCCACAGGCTGCCCCTGCCTTTTTTTTTCCCCATCTATCTATTTTTTCCCCCCAAGGGAGAAAGAGTGAGAGAATGAGAGAGCCAGTGACCCTCAAGTGTTCATGCTATGGTTGGGCCCTAGCCTCAGCCAGCCCAGATCATGGACACGTGCATACCCAGCATGCACAGGGCAGTCTGGAATATGAACTCAGGACCTTCCTATTTGGGTCCAGTTGTGTCACCATTGTGCCCCAAAGCATTTTCACTGTGCCCCAACCACCCATGGCCATATGGTCTGGTGTAGGAGGTGACAACTTAGAATCCCGGCCAGCCCAAGCCTACTATGGAAGATTATTTGCAAAACTGGCTGCAGGAGACTCTCCCATGACCCTCCCATGCCCCAGGCCTGTTTGCAAAGTGACTTTGCCTCCTTCCTCCAAGCTGTAGGGTCTACTTGCCCTCCCCTTAAATTTGGTCTGGCTTATGACCTCCTTCGACTAATGGTGGTGGAAGCAATGCTGTGTGACTGGGTCAGCCACGGTGGCACAGTGGAAATGCAACACGAAGGCCACATGAGCGGGTCCTGGGTTTGTGCCTGAGGTCTCTATGTACACTATGAACACGCACGTGCCTGCGACCCTGGCTGGCCGAAGCTGGGGTGGATTGCGGTACTATGAGGATACTGAGGGAGGTGCTGTCTTTTTCTCTCTCTCTGTCTTCCTCTCTCTTGGGAGAAACAAGTAAGTAAAGTGAAAAAGAAAGAACAAAAGACAGAGAGAAAAGAAACAGAGCTGCTTGAATTTTCACCATCTCTTGAACCCCCGAGACCACCATGCTATGAAGAAGCTCGGTCTAGCCAATGGGAAGGTAAGAGGCCAGGTAGAGTACTGAGGTATACAGCCAATAGCCAGCACCCACTTACAAACATGAAAATGAGGTCACTTGGGAGCTCCCCCTCCTCTCCTCCAGTCCCAGCGGACCCATCATGTGACAGCAGTCACGCGAGTGAGACCAGTAGAAGCATAAGCAATCATAAATTGCTGTTTTAAGCTACTAAGTTCTGGGGTGGCTTGTTACACAGCGAGATATATAACAGGAACGCCTACTGAATTAGAATCTCCGAGAGTGCCTAGCATCTGTTCCATCTTCGCTCGAAATAATAACCTGATTTCCTTTGGAGAACTGTCCTTCCTTCACTCCAGGCAGTCCTGGTGGAGCTGACAATCATTGTGTCCTCATGCCACCACACTCTGAGCTAGTCATCCAGATCATTCTATTCCAGGGTCATGGTAATTGATTTGGGGATGCACAGATGGGGTAAACTGGGCCAATCTCCACCTTCCCTGAGATGTGCTATGTGAATCTCTGAAAGACTCTTTTTCCCTCTGGGATCTCAGAGCTATAAAGAGCACAGCATCCTCAGGTTGACAAGTCCAACTTCCCATTATACAGAAAATTGGGGCAGAAAGCTGGAGAGAGAACCCTGACAACATCATTTGGAAATAGTCAAACTGGAATTCAGCGATGCCCCAGACTTCTCAGTTATGTGGCAAATGCATTCTTTTTTTGCTTGAGAGGAAGGAATTTTAGTCGAGGGTCTGGGGGTCTGCCCCTCACCTAATAAATATAGTAGCCACATCTTGTTTCCTGGAGCATCTCTTACTGCTTGTCAAAAGCCATATTATTTGGGCCAGCAGGTGTCATGGAGGTTAAGATACTGTATTCCACATGGCTGCCTGTGCTGTTCGTATCCCAGATCCAGAAGCTTGAAAATCACTCCAGAAGCATGCGTGTGCATGCCCAAAATCCCAATAGGAGAATGGAGAACAAGGGACTGTGGTGTGGCTATCCTCCCTGGGGGATGGTTTCTTATTTTCCCTCTCTCTCTTTCTCTCTGTCTCTCTCTGGTGAGCATACTCGCTCTATAGCAAACAAAGAAATCACATTCTTCTCCTTCTTGGTCTTGCCCAAGGCACTCATGGTAGATTGCACTTGGCTCCTAATGCATTACTCCATCCTAATAAGACCATACACCTTTTCCAATGTCTTTTTGCAGGCCCGCCTAATAGAGTGGGCAGAGGGTACCTTTCTGTGTCATTAATGCTGCTTAATTATGTGACTTGTTTTGGCCAATAGGAAGTCAGCAGAAATGATGTGACTAGAAGTGTTAAATGCGCTTGTGTTGTTGACATTGGCTTCTTGCTTGTCTGCTAGTTACTGTTAGAAGAATATGTGCTGGCTGCTGCTGGTCTTAGAGAGCGGAGATGTGGGAAGGAGCCTTGAAAGCAACCTGTAACCTGGGGTCCATGCTTGGCTGAAGAAAGTGGAATGCTTGTTATTGTAAGCCGTTAAGACTTAGGGGTTGTTTGTTATGTAGCAACCTGGCTAGAAGTCTGACCGATACAAGGTATGAGCCAGGAGAGACAACGATAGTAACCAGGTACCCAGCTTCCTCCTCTTTAGACCTCTATTTTCCCCTACTACTTAGTAAGGCATCTTTTCCAGCATGAATCATGGTACACAGGGTTAGTGATGTCTCTGTCTAACTCTCTAGATAGCCTGTGAGATCCTCAGGGGCCTGGCACATAGTGGATGCCTTGGTTACTGACCGACTAACTGAATGTGTGCCTCAGTTGCTTCTTTTGCTTGTTGAGGGCCAAGGTCTGGGGTGCAGTCAATCTATCCTGGTAACTCCTCCTGTTCCTTTTAGATATTGCTATTGACCTTCACATGAAAGCTGGCCTTAAAATGGAAAGATGTCAAGTGGCAGCTAGCACAGACACTTGATTCTGAACATCAGTGTGCTGCTGTGTCCCTACCTCTTGGATAGGTTACTTACTGTTATGGTTTAGATAATGGCTTGTCCCCCCAAAAAACTTCATGTTTTGGAATTTGGTCTTATTGGGTGTTAATTGGACGTCTGCCCAAAGTGTATGTATTGGGACTTGGTTATATTGTAAAGTGGAAGGGTGTTGATTTAAACCTTAATCCCTTCATGGTGTCCTAGGAGTGTGATAGAGTCATTGGTGTGGGATCGCCACGGTAGAGTTCTGATGTGTTTATAAGGAGAGGAAATGAGGCAGGGAGAGGCCCCGGGAATACAGACCACACTCTGCTCTTGCTCAAGACCCTGCCCTCTGCCATGCTGCAGTCTTACCAGAGGTGTCTCCTAGACCCTGACCTTCCAACCCATGAGCTGAGTAAACCTCTGTTTCTTTATACATTCACACGGTCTCAGTTATTTCTGTAAGCCACCCAATAACGGACTGAGACACTCACCCTTCTCAAACATGTTTCCTTACCTGTTAATGAGCTCAACCTTGCAGGACTAAACTGATCATGATCATGACGATAAGGACAGCCCACTACACATGTAGCTTTTACTGTTTGCCAAGCACTTTACACATAGTAACTCCTTGAACCCAGGTGACCGTCCCGTGAGGTAGGTATCTTCTTATTTCTAGGGGCAGGCAGTGGCAAAGCAATAATGCAACTGGACCCGCATGGGACAGATCCTGAGTTCGTGTCCTCGGGCCTCCCTGAGCACATGGGGTGAATGCTCATGCCCATGATTCAGGCAGGTTGAGACTAGGAATGGATTCCAGAGTGAAAATCCTGTTGGGAGTCCATCTCTCTCTCTCTTATGGAAGACATTGTTGTTTTTTTTTTTTGGAGAGATTTTTTCGCTATAGGGCACATGTGCTCGCCAGACAGACAGAGAGAGACATTAGATACAGAAAGCGAGAAATCACCCCCCAGGGGGGATGGTCATGCCACAATCCCTTCTCCTCCATTCTCCTCTCAGGATCTTGGGCACGCACGCACACGCGCCTGGCGTGAGTTTTAAGCCACCGGGTCCGGGACGCGAACCGCGGTCGACTACGTGGGAGTCCAGCGACATAGCCATTACGCTAACTACTGGTTCCCTAAAAAAAGAAAATGAAGACATTGTTTTTTAAAAAAATGTTTACACTTTAAAAAATATTATTTCTAGTGAATTGATTAAGGAACTGAGGCACAGAGAGCTTGAGCAACTTGACCAAAGTGACACAGCATGAAGGGGCAGAGTTGAGATTTGGACCCAGGCTGTCTAGTTTCAGAGTCTCTGCTCCCAAATCCCCTATGTACAAGTACCTCACGTGGCAATGATAGATTTATCAGAAACAAGCCCCACAGGCTGGTCACTAAAGGCTATTTTCGAATATCCCAATGTAATATCACAAAGGTTTAATCAAGTCATATCTGTGTGATGAAAAACATGGGTTTGAAAAATGGTGCCTGTGATGCATCCGCCTGTCGTAATGATGGAGCTGAATCTCCCGCACAGCCGATCTGATTGTCTCTAGAAATCATCACTCATTAAGGCATTGGGAGAAAAATGAATCGACCCCAGAGGCCACATGGAGAGACAGCTCCCGAGTGAGTGGCTCTAGGACAGAGGCGCTCTGGGCCCTAGGCAGCGAGGGGAGCCAAAGAGAATTATATTTAACATGAAACATAAACACCATCTGAAAGGCGGGTGGTGGAGAAAAATATAAATGTGATCATTGTCTGGTGACTCAGAAATCCAGTGGCCTGAAAATCCACATCCACACACACTTTCAACTCCACAGCGTTTCACATGATGAAATAGAGTTCTTCATTAAAGAATGCTGCAACCGCGGCAAAATAGCTCGTGGTGATATATTTGAGCCAGCGAATGGAGAACCGAGGGTGATAACATCATAGCAGGGAGCTATGGGCACTCCTGCCTCCCAGACGGGCCACGGGATGAGCTCTGGGTCCCCAGGGCCCAGCCACGAGTCGCTCAGCTATTGGTCGGCTGCCCACCCATTCAGGCCACAGAGGCTAACCCCCTGGCTTTAGGTACTTGTGATAACTCTTCTTCTAAGGGCTCTTGAGATTTCCAGAAAGAGATTTATTTATTTATTTTTGCCAGAGAGTATATGTGTTCACCAGAGAGAGACAGAAAGAGGAGGAAGGGAAGGAGAACACACGTCCCAGTGGGGTGCCATCATGCCAAAGTCCTCCTCCTCCATTTCTTCATCTATTGGGATTTGGGGCCAGGTGTAGTTTTCAAACCACTGGGTCCAGGATTCAAACCATGCAGTCAGCTATGTGGAATCCAGCTCCCATAACCACCAGACCACAGGGTTAGCACCAGGCGGGAAGCAAGCAGGGCTCTGCTCCTTTTAATAAATACAGTGATGTACATACTGGCAGAAGCCAAACCCGAGCTGAGGTTACACGGCCACAGCATGAACTGGCAAATGGGGCATTTGGTCCTTGGCCCAAATGTCCAGGGACAGTAGGTGCCCAAGAAATGCTGTTTGAAAGTGCAGGTTCTGCTCCAGCTCTGGGGCAGTACCTTGTCAGTGTTTTACAAAGGCCTCCATCTCGGGCCAGCTGTCTCTCATGCAGGGTATAAAACTTTCCCTCCTCCCAGTGCTTCTTCTGCAATCCAGGACCTGCAGGGAATCTGGCCACCCTGTTCCAGCCACTCTCATCTGGAAACAGCTTCCAGATCCCAGTACAGAGAGCATGAAGACTTTGTTGGGAGCACGTGCTCACCAGAAAGAGACAGACAGGAGAAGAGGGAGAAAGCGCCCCTCAGGGGGGCATAGTCACGCCACCATCTCTTCTTCATAGGTCCCTCCTTTTGGGATTTTGGGCATGCATGCACCTGTGCCCAGTGTGTTTCTCAAATTGCTGAGTCTGGGCCTCGAATCCCATGCAGTTGGTTATGTGGGATCCAGCTGCCTTAACCACTAGGCCACGAGCTGGCCTAGTCAGCAAACATTGAAGCATTTGCAGTGTTACCGTGGTGTGCAGTGTTCTCCATTTGCTTGGATACACTGCTACCATTTTTTTTTTTTTTTTTGCAACACCCCTCACCCCCACCCTGCAGTGCACTTCTCCAGCCAACACTAAGGCCTCTTCTTTGGAGAATTGTCCTCAGGCTACTGGAGGCACTTTGCCTGTCCAGAGAGCTTGGCGAACCTTCTGGTGTCCGGCACCTCACCTCTCTTGTCCCTGAGGCTGTGTTAACCAGTGTGTGTGTATGGGGGGGAAGGTGGGGGAGATGGAAGCCCAGGTCTTTTGCTGAGGTGTCATTCCCACTCCAGAGCACCCCACAGGATCAGGCTGAAGCTCCTCTCTGTAGGGACTTGGCTCAAAATCACATCTTCCTTGACACTGTCCCCTTCCCTGTCTTGCTTCCTGGTGCCCTTTGTCCCCTTCCCTGGGAACGTGCTTGTAATGAATCACTTGCATAAGAATCCTCATCTGAGGATCTGCTTCTGAGGATTCTGATCTGAAATAGCTGCTGTTCTGGGTTTTGGGGATATGGGGCTGGACAAGAAAGATGTGACAAGGTCTCTGCCCTCACAAAAGCCTTGGGGCTGGGGAGATTTTCAGCGGAGTCAGGGGACTCAAAGGTGGGGCAGGACAGCAAAGTGAGCCGTTGAGATGTGGGAAGAGCAGTTTACTTTGTCTGTTCAAAGTTCAGTGTCTCTCATCCTTCAATAGATCCTGTCTTCGTGCGTGTTTCACAATGAAGATGCTATTTGTACAATAGTATATGTGTGTGTGTGTGTTAAAATGAAATAAATGAACGTGATTCTGGGACGAGTGCTAAATAGGTTTTTATTTTTTTATTTTGATTTTTTTAAGAGGTTTTTGCTATAGGGCGCCTGCACTCGCCAGACAGACAGAGAGAGACAGAGAGACAGAAAGCGAGAAATCAACCCCCAGGGGGGATGGCCACACAGCAATCCCTTCTCCATTCTCCTCTCGGGATCTTGGGCATGCATGCACACGCGCCCGGCGTGAGTTTAAGCCACCGGGTCCAGGACGTGAACCGCGGTCGACTACATGGGAGTCCAGCGACATAGCCGTGACGCTAACTGCTGGTCCCTAAATAGGTTTTTATTAACAGGGAAGCGAGATAAAAATGTTGGTACACAGACACAGCCCACCTGGTAGTGGCAGTTAAGCATGTCCTTAGTGGAACTGGAGACCCCACGTTGCCATTTCCCAGCCTCAGAATGTACCGAGGACTGTCATTAAGCCACCCCCAAGGTCTTTTCCATTCAAAACAAGCTCTACCTCTCTGGCTTTTCCAACGAGCTTTATCTTTCTGCCCCTTCATCATTTCTGTTCCTTTTCTTTGGACCCTCTCCAAGTTCCACAGGCCTGGCATTAATTGTAAGGCCCAATATTCCTATAATTGCAGGGTAAGTATTTTTGTGCAGATCACAAGCCTGACCTCCTTTGTTATTTAGTTTGAGCTCGATTCTCCGTGGACAGAGAGAGAGGCATGAAATGAGTAAATATTGAATCCAGGAGAAGCCTGCGGCTTCAAAATGTTTTCCCATTGGCTTGGCACTGGCCCACATATTAAAGTCACTTCCATGGAGCTCTGGGTTGTGCCCTGCGATGAAGGACCGGCCTGCCCCAGGAACTCCAGAGCTCCTCTCAGCAGTGCCTTAAAGAGGGCTCTGAGCGCGGAGCCAATGGGAGCCTGGGAAATGACTGCACAGCAAATTGAAATCAATGAACAGAAATAAGTGGCTCGACATTTGCAGGTACTCTTCACAGCCACATTAGCAACGCAGCTATCAGCAGCTCCTGCAAATTCCACTTGCATCTCTTCATGCTGCCAGTGGGAGGTCCTGGGTGGGAGGATATGCTCCTGGGGTGGGGCAGGTGTTGACGTTTAGGATTGAGGTGGGAGTGGAGTGGAGGGGAGGGGAGGCCAGGTGGTGGAGAGCAGCAGCATTAGGCAGGTGAGAGAGTTCTGAGCCTGGAGGCAAGATCCAGGTGGCAGTGAGAGAAGTCCTGGGCATCAGAGAGGTAAGCCTCATGCCAGAAAAATCCTCAGAAGCAACTGGTGTTTGAGAAGCCATACTCTGTTACTGATCTGCAGCGCTACAGGCTGTCGTCTTCATCCTGATGTTCAGTGCATGAATCTTCCAGCCACGGTATCCTCTTCGTGATGGACCAGCAGCTCCGATCTGAGAGTGAGCTGGCCGGGGCTCCAGTGTACTCTGTCATCATGGGGCAGAGCAACTTTTCTGAAACCATCAGGTTCACATGGTCCTCACTTGTAACATGCCTGCACCCACCGGCACTTCAGCATTTACACTACAAAGGAAATAAATGAATGACACTGAGCAATGATATGTCATCAAAAGTATGAATACTATTGCAATTTAAAGGTTGCAGTAACAGTCCATGACACAGTAAGGTCCTAGGTGACAAAGAACTTATTTTAAATGAATTCTGTTAGTTGCTAGCCAGTGGAGGAAGCTCTAAAATAATATTAAATGATAGCGAAGATATTAAAGATATTTGAGGACTTACCATACATAGTGATTTAAGAACTTTAGATGAAGTCCTTGCACAGTGGGCTTATTTCCAAGCAAAAATGTCCCTATTCTGTATAGATTTACACATCTACAAATTCCAAAAAGTGAGTATTCACACATTCACCCGTCTCTCTATCCATGTATGCATTCATCCATTTATCCATTCATCAGTTCCTTTCATCCATTCATCTGTTGTCCAACCATCCATCCATCCTTCCATCCATTTACTCATTATCCAACCATCCATTCATTCATCCATCTACTCATCTATCTATTCATCCATCCATCCATTATCTGACCATTCAACCATTAAGACATTCATCCATTCACTGTCCAACCACCCATCCATACAGATATACATACATCCATATAACATGGACCAAGCACTGTGTTAGACATAGGATATGCACAGGAGAGTAAGACAGTATTGCAATCAAGGAGTGCAGGATTTAGTGGAATAACTTTGAATTATACCATCTATTCAAAGCCAGATAAATTATGGTTGCATACAAAAATTACACGCTTGAATCTAACAGTGTTGAGTACTCCAGTGGGTGAGCGAAACAACTCCAGGCAAGAAGAGCTACCTGTGTTCCCTGAATTTATCCCCCTGTATTTCTCCCTTTTCCCCAGCAATGCTTTTATATTCATTTTCATGACTGTACCTAGACCCCAGAAGTTACTGTCCTTTCTCTTCAAGCCTTTGTAGGCAAAGATCTTTCTCTTTCCCCTTTAGCAAAGTAGGAAGGCCATTACAAAGGCTAAGGACAAAAGAAATTCTGAAAAGTAAATATTTAAAAATGCCCAAGACTATTTAGGAGGTAAGAATTCTCTATCCCAAGAATTCTTCTAAGATACTCTGAGCTTCTCAGCACACAGAATTTCTTCATTGTAAGATCACATCACTTTAGATGCGTTCTGAATGGCCATCTCTTATGAGTGAACTGCCTGGTTTCCTTCCAGCTTCTGGTCTTCTTGTCCTTATGGTCTCTTAGCTTGGCCATGGGCACCAGTCAGCTGTTGCTGGGTGAAAAAACAACCACAGAATCCCAGTGGTACGATCATCAGCATTTACTTCTCTCATACATGGAGCCACCTAGCCAGGGTGGCTCTGTTAGTCTTGATGGGCTCAGCTGGGATTGGCCCTAAGTTTTAAGTTGGGCCCTGTGGAGGGCACTGCATACGGAAGCCATCTTGAGCTATCCACCATCTTGGAAACCATTAGGCTTCACTTCCTCACTGAGCAAACCGTTTCTCAGAAATCATGTGACCAACCGTTCTCCCCAGAAGTGGTTGGGTTTCTAGGCAACGGGAGAGATCCACCCACATCAATGATTGGTTCATGCTTTTCTATCTCATTTGCATTTCGGGCAATCAATCAATGCCCACCAGCCTGTATATAAGCTCGCTGTTCTTCCTTAATAAATGAGACTTGATCGGCACCTCGTCTTGTCTCCACTCTGTGTGTCTGTGTGTTTGTCCCATCTCTCACTCCCTCCCCCAGGAAACCTGTTCGACTGTCCCGCGGGCTGGGACAGGACCCAGATTTGTTCTACATTTCTTTCATCCTTCAGGTACCAGCACGAGAGCTGGGGACATGTTCCTCTGATGACAAGGGAAGGGGAACAAGAAGGCAAGCAGAAACAAAAAGGCCCCTTGGGTCTATGCTCAGAACTGAGTCACTTCTAGCTACATTCCATCAACCAAAGCAAGTCATATGGCCAAGCTCAAAGTCAAGGGAAAGTAAAAAGGACCACAAAGTTGGACAATAAAGTGTGTAGGTTCAAGGTAATGGGAAGAATCAGGTCCAGATATTTAATTTACCACCAGGAGAAATAGAAAACTTCAACAATGGATACATCGCGTATAGATTTTCTAATCTTCACAACTCAAAGGACAGGTGATTAGTATGCCCAATTTTATGTATTTGTTTACTTATTTTACTTTTTTATTTTTAAAGAGATTTTTGCCTTAAGGTGCATACAGTTGCCAGAGAGAGAGAGAGAGAGAGAGAGAGAGAGAGCGCTAAAGATAGTAAGAGGGAAAGTGAGAAATCACGCCCCAGAGGGAATGGCCATACCACAATCCCTTCTCCTTCATTCTCTTCCCAGGATCTTGGGCATACATGCACATACACCTGGTGTGATTTTCAAGCCACTGGGCCCAGGACTCAAACCATGGTTGGTCACATGGTAGTCCAGCAACACAACTACTATGCCATCTGCTGACTCTACTTCCTTTTTAAATTAATTAATTTCTTCTATAACCAAAAAAGAGAGTGCACCCCCAACAGGGTCCTGACACCAAGATCCAGTCGCAGCCTTCAGCCAGTCTCAGATTATAGGCGCATGCAGGTCCTGCAAACGCAGGGAGGCCTCTGGACTTGAACTGAGAACCTGTCCACATGGGATGGCCTCGTTGAGCATAGCATTTTGCCACTGCACAACGGTCTGGCTCCAACTGTGCCCAATTTGACAAAGCAGCCACTGTGATGTAAAGCAACTAGGTGACTTGGCCAAAGTCCCCCGGCCCATCCACGTGTGGCAGTCTTGCCTCAGCACAGCATCATGGTTCAGGAGTTAGTCCCCTTCCACTCATCCTCTTTCCTGAACACATCCAGATGCCACTCTCCCATTGCAAATGGCCTGGCCTCCAGGGCATTTCCTGTTTTCAGTCTGGAAGTCTGCCTGCTTCTGGTCTCATTTGCATAGCTGAGCTGATTAACAATTGCTGAACCCTAGCGGAGCTTGGCCAAGCAGGCCTAGGTTAGCTTAGCTCTCTTCTCTCCTGCAAAATTTTGTGTGGCTCCCCCAAGAGGAATGGTTTGCAAAGCACCAACATTATTATCCATAATGTATAAAGCCCTCAAACATATATTGATTGACATTAATACAACATGTAGTAAAATGGAGGGTCATTCTCGCACATGGGTGGAAATGTTCCGAGTATAAATTACCTTTATAACTATCAGGCAAACGCCTGTTAACATTATGGTGGCCTTTCATCAGCCTCCGGGCTAGATAGCTTGGCGTCTTCACTACTATTGGTGGCCTCTTAGTTTTATCTACATGTATTTATATAAAATGTTGCCTTTTAAATGTACTTTTATTTATTAGTGAGAGGAGAACACAGCTTTCAGCCGTGGCTTTGGGTTATAAATGAGAGATTGTATTGTTATAGGAGAGGTAGTTCTAAAGAAAATGAAATCGGTCCAAGAAAACCTTCTTTTCAAAATACTGGTTTCTATTTTTGCCATATAATTTAAACAGTGAACTGGTCCTACAAGACTTTTAGTTTTACATTGTTTTTCCTTTATTCATGATAAAGTGTGAGCGCGTGCGTGCATGTACTTCAGAGTGAAAGAAGCGGGGGGAGAGAGCGAGAGAGAAGCGCCTTCCACAGGGTTTGGTCACAGCACGATCCTCTTATTCTCATCTGCTTGGATCTTGGACAGGCATACATGTCCAGTGCGTGTCAGGCGGACCTGGCTGAGGACTTGAACCATGGTGATCATGTGGGATCTGGTTTCTCTTGAGCAGGACATTACTTCTGCACCCCAGAGAGGCCCACAGTTCTATAAAGCTTTTTACAAGCAGAAGTCGCTGGCAAACCTGCCTCCTTTCTCCATTCATTTCTATTGGTTATTTCTTTTTTTTTCTTTTTTTTGGAGAGGTTTTTGCTATAGGGTGCGTGTGCTTGCCAGACAGACAGAGAGAGACAGAGAGACAGAAAGCGAGAAATCACCCCCCAGGGGGGATGGCCATGCCGCAATCCCTTCTCCTCCATTCTCCTCTCGGGATCTTGGGCACGCACGCACACGCGCCCAGCGTGAGTTTTAAGCCACCGGGTCCGGGACACGAACCGCCGTTGACTATGTGGGAGTCCAGCAACATAGCCATTACACTAACTGCTGGTCCCTCTATTAGTTATTTCTTCGGGCATTTACCTGTTTAAATAACACACTTACTCTGCTCCTTCAGGATTTTGCAGTTTCAGGCATGATCCTTCCTTTCTATTGGCTTTGTATGATGAAATAGGAAGGTTTAGTTCTCTTTCACCACCCTCACCCGTACTCACTCTTCCCTGTCTATTCTCTCTCAAAATACCTCAACACAGGTTGAGCATCCCTAATCTGAAAATCTAAAATCTGAAATGACCATGCAAACAATATTCATAGTCAAGCCACGCAGTGCTCTGTTAGATTTTCCCACTTTCTCCCAGCGGTAGATGATTTGCAAAGATAATTGCGCTCGTCCTACAAGCCCCTTTGCCACGTGACTGCTGCTCTGGCACATCTTGGTTGGTTTCTCCACTTCTTGACTCTGGGCTCCGCCATGTGAATTGCTCTGGCCAATCGGACATTGTATTTGTTTCCCATTGCTTCTCTAACAAGCTACCACAAATTTCATGGCTTAAATCAACACTGTTTTTATTCTCACGCAGTTCTGGTGGTCAGAAGTCTGAAGTCAGTTGCAGAGGGCCAAAGTCAACGTGTTAGCAAGACTCGTTACTTTTGGAAGGTCTGAGTGAAAATCTGTCTCCTTGCCCTTGTTCGATTTCTAGTGGCCACCTGCATTTCCTGACTCATGGCTCATTCCTCCGTAGTTCAAGTGCATCGCTCTCATCTCTGCTTCCATCATCGCATGCATCACCTTCTCCTCTGACTCTGCAGCCTCCCACCTCCTTCTTCGAAGGACCATTGTGATTATATCAGCATCCCCTGGATAATCCAGGATAACCTCTCCATCTCAAGATCCTTAACTAAATCACATCGGCAAAATCCCTTTTGCCACACAAAGTCACATTCACAGGTTGTAGGGATTAAGATGTGGACATATTTGGGAGGGCGCTATTCAGTCTGTCACAAGCATGAACAAATGTGGTGCAGTTTGAGACCTGAGACCATGATGTGACTCGGTCTCTACCATCCCACCATCCCAGTGGTGAGGCCATGTGTAGAAAAACTGAGGCTTCCTAGCCAACAGCTTGGCAGCCACGGAACATGTGAATGAGGCCATCTTGGATCATCAGGCCTCAGTTGAGCCATCGGATGAGTGCAGCCATATACACACCTAGAGGCAAGACCAGCAGGGCCACTCAGATGAGCCCAGCCCAAGCAGTGGACCCACAAAGCTGTGACCAAATAAAGTGGTGATTTTTTTTTTTTTTTTGGAGAGGTTTTTGCTATAGGGCGCGTGTGCTTACCAGAAAGACAGAGACAGAGAGACAGAAAGCGAGAAATCACCCCCCAGGGGAAATGGCCATGCCACAATCCCTTCTCCTCCATTCTCCTCTCGGGATCTTGGGCATGCACGCACACATGCCCGGCATGAGTTGAAGCCTCCAGGTCTGGGACTCAAACCGCTGTTGGCTACATGGGAGTTCAACGACATAGCCATTACGCTAACTGCTGGTCCCAATAAATTATTTTTTAAAAAAAAAGAAGGAAGGGAAGGAGGGAAGGAGGAAGGAAGGGAGGGAGGGAGGGAGAAAGAAAGGAAGGCGGTAGAATCCTGAAGTGGGAGAAATTATGCCAGATATAATAAATAAGACAAACGGTGATCATTTGATGCATTAGTTGGGCCTCAAGCAGTGCACTGATGCCTTACTTTTTACAACTCTCGGTGACTAGCACATTAGGAGAATCAGCTATCCCACCAAATCCCACTTCTACTGCCTCAATTTCTGCTGCTTTGCCGGGAAGCAAATTTCTCCAAAGCCTAGCTTCCTATGGCTATATTAATGTGAACTGTAATAATACACAACTGTAAACTAGTTTATGTGATTCCCAAATGAATGAGTAGGGGGAAGGTAATTTATTATCAATTTGCATCAAATTTCAGTTAATGTAAAAATGCAAAGCTTATTTTAATATACTTATTTCTGGGAAAGGCTTTCCATTAAATAGAGTGTCAAGTGGGGGTAACGATTTGCCTGGGGAAGAATCTTTATGGTTTTGATGTCGGGGCTCCCTGGGAGAACCCACAAGCTTTCGGAAGGCTTTGGGTCAGGCTGCAGGTTCAACTCACAGTGGAGTTGAGTTTTTCAACTTCCCCACTGGCTGGTTTAAACATGATGATGAATGACAATGAAAGATCTGATGGTCTCTTCTGGGGCGAGATGGGAAGACCAGGACGAGAACTAACAGAAGGGGTCAGGCTTGGGAGAAAGCAGCATGTACAGCTTTGACCTACAACAGAGGTCAGCAAACTGTGGCCCGAGGGCCAAATCCTACCCAACGCCTATTTCTGTAAAGAACATTTTATTGGAACAGGCCACACCCACTCCTTTACTTACTGTGTCTTCTTCTTTCACGGTACAATGGGAGAGTCCAGTAACTGCAACGGAGATCCAGTAACTGCAACGGAGATCCTATCCTGCAAGTCTCAGAAACTTACCAGCTAGCCTTGTATAGAGAAAGGTCTGCAGACCTATGGGCCACAGAATGGCTCTGCATCTATTTGAATGTAGGTTAGTTGCAAGTGACAGGATGTTCTGGTAACCTTTTGATGTGTAATAAAGTATCTCAAGACCTAGTGTCTTTTTTTTTTTTTTTTTTTTTTTTTTTTTTTGGAGAGGTTTTTCGCTATAGGGCGCGTGCGCTCGCCAGACAGACAGAGAGAGACATAGAGACAGAAAGCGAGAAATCACCCCCCAGGGGGGATGGTCACGCCGCAATCCCTTCTCCTCCATTCTCCTCTCGGGATCCTGGGCACGCACGCACACGCGCCCGGCGTGAGTTGTAAGCCACCGGGTCCGAGACGCGAACCGCGGTCGACTACGTGGGAGTCCAGCGACATAGCCATTACGCTAACTGCTGGTTCCCAAGACCTAGTGTCTTAAGACAGTCGTAATCATCTATTTCTCATGAATCTGTGATTCAAGCAAAGCCTGGTGGGGAAGGCTTATCTTTACTCCAGGTGTTATCAGCTGGAACTGCTCAGCTTGGGGCTAGAGAAGTTGCTTTCAAGAGGGCACACTCAGGGACCAGCAGTTGGCATAATGGCTATGTCACTGGACTCCCACATAGTCGACCGCGGTTCGAGTCCCAGACCCCGCGGCTTAAATTCATGCCGGGCACATGTGCGTGCGTGCCCAAGATCCCGAGAGGAGAATGGAGGAGAAGGGATTGCTGCGTGGCCATCCCTCCTGGGGGGTGATTTTTCGCTTTCTATCTCTCTGTCCCTCTGACGAGCGCACATGCCCTATAGCAAAAACCTCTAAAAAAATAACGAGGGCACACTCAGATGGCTGGCAAGTGATGCTGACTGTGAGTTGAGCTGGAGCTCTGGCAGGTCGAAGGTCAGGGACCCTGGTTCCTCTCTAAGTGGGTCTCTCTCGGATTTCCTCACAGCCCTGAGTCTGGTTTTTTTTTTTTTTTTGAGAGGTTTTTGTTATAGGGCATGTGTGCTTGCCAGAAAGACAGAGAGAGACAGAGAGACAGAGAGACAGAAAGTGAGAACTCACCCCCCCAGGGGCGATGGCCACACCACAATCCCTTCTCCTCCATTCTCCTCTAGGGATTTTGGGCACGCACGCACACACGCCCGGGGTGAGTTTAAGCCGCTGGGTCCGGGACTGGAACCGTGGTCAACTACATGGGAGTCCAGCAACATAGCCATTATGCTAACTGCTGGTCCCCCTGAGTCTGGGTTCTAAGAGCAAACATCCCAAGAGACAGGAAGGAGGTGATGGCCTACATCCAGAAACTGGCCAAGAATTCCACCATATTCTATTATCAAGTGGTCACAGAGCCCAGGCTCATGGGAAGGAGACAGAGATTCTCACCTCTTGATGGAGGGAAAGTCAAAAAATTGAGGGTGGGCCAGCCCCATGACCTAGTGGTTGAGAGAGTTGGATGCTACATGACTGACTGCACAGTTCAAATCCTGGCCCTAGCAGCTTGAAAAACATGCCTTGTAAGTGTGTATGCCCTAAATCCTGACCAGATGGAGAAATGGAGAAGGGATTGTTGTGTGAACATGCCCTGTCGGAGCTGCTATTTCCCTCACCCTCTCTTTCTGTTTCATTTATTCAAGCACACGTGCCCTCTGGCAAAAAAAAGAAAAAATAGAAAGGCTGTTTAAAAATTATTATTAATATTATTCGTGATTGAGATGTCATGCTTCTATCCATTTATGGAGCACAATGTTATGTTTTGATATATAGATACAATACGGAATGATTAAATCAATCTAACGAACATATCCATCACCTTGCTAAGCTATATTTTTTTGTGATGAGATAGTTAAAATCTATTTTTAGCAATTTTGAAATAGACGATGGATTATTATTATTTTTAAAGAATTATTTATTCTATTTTATTTATCATCATTATTACTTCTTTTTAAATTGGCTACAGGGCACATGTGCTCCCCAGAGAGAGACAGAGAGAGAGAGAGAGAGAGGGAAAGTGAGAAAGCAAGCCACTAGGTTTGAGACTCAAATCATCGTTGGCCATGTGGGAGTCCAGTACCTTAACCACCATGCCACCTGCTGGCCCCTATTATTATTTTTTTTATCTAGCAGAGAGAGACAGAGACAGAAGGAAAGGAAGAAGCACCCTACATGGAGAATGGTCATGCCACAATCCTTTCTCTTCTGTATCTTCCTCCTTTTGGAATTTTGGACATGCATGCACATGTACATGCACCTGTGTGTTTTTCAAGCTGCTGGATTTGAGACTCGAATGATGCAATTAGCTATGTGGGATCCAGTCCCATGAACCATCAGGCCATGGGCTGGCCCCAGTGTATTATTATTTATTACAGTCACCATTCTGCGTAATAGATTACCAAAGCTTATTCCTCTAGTTTTACTGAAAATTTGTACCCTTCGGGGTCAGCAGTTAGCGTAATGGCTATGTCGCTGGACTTCCATGTAGTCGACCGTGGTTCGCGTCCTGGACCTGGCGGCTTAAAACTCACGCCGGGCGCGTGTGCGTGCGTGCCCAAGATCGCGAGAGGAGACTGGAGGAGAAGGGATTGCGACGTGGCCATCCCCCCTGGGGGGTGATTTCTCACTTTCTGTCTCTCTGTCTCTGTCTGTCTGGTGAGCGCATGCGCCCTATAGTGAAAACCTCTCAAAAAAAAAAAAATTCGTACCCTTCGATCTACATCTTCTTTTCCTCTTCATCCTTCTCCTCCAGTCTTTGGGAACCATCATTCTATTCTCAATTTCTATGAGTTCAATTATTTCAGATTCCACATGTAAGGGAGATCATGAATTATTTTTCTATGCTGGTTTGTTTCACTTGGCACCATGTCCTCTAAATTTATCCATGTTGTTCCAAATCACAAAATTTCCCTTCTTTTAAAAGACTAAATGGTATTTAATTGTGTATCTATACTACATTTTCTTTATCTTTTCACCCTTATGGGAGAGTCCTATTTTATTTTATTTGATATTTACCATAGGGTATGTGCACTCACGGGAGAGAGACAGAGAGACAGAGAGGGAAAGTGAGAAAGCATTCCCCAGAGGGCATGGCCATGCTGCAATCCCTTATCCTCCATTATCCTCTCAGGATTTGGGGCATACATGCACACAAGCCTGGTGTGTTTTTTAAGCTACCAGGTCTGGATTTTGAACACCGTAGTCAGCCATGTGGGATACAGCCACCTTAACCACTATGCCACCTGACTGGCCCAAGAGGGAAGGGTTGTATTTTTTTTTTTTTTTTGAGGGGGCTTGTGTGTGTGTATGTGTGTGCTGTAGGGTGTGTGTGTGTGTGTGTGTGTGTGTGTGTGCTATAGGGTGTGTGTGCTTGCCAGAGAGACAGAAAGACAGAAAGTGAGAAATCACCCCCCAGGGGGCATGGCCATGACGCAATCCCTTCTCCTCCATTCTCCTCTCGGGATCTTGGGCATGCATGCATGCGTAACCGGCATGAGTTTAAGCCACCAGGTCTGGGACTCGAACTGTAGTCGACTACATGGGAGTCCAACGACATAACCATTACGCCAACTGCTGGTCCCAGAAATACAGATTTTTATTTAATCTCCCATGCCAATAAGTCTGGAACTAGATATTTACAAGATTGGTCGAGCTATCCAATGAGCTTTTATCGAGGGCTACTCTTCTTCATCCGCCTATTCTGCAATCTTTAGCATATTCTTCTAATTCTTAAATCTGTCATAAGACAAAAGTGACAGCACCAAGTTTTAGGTCTCCACATAATAGTGTCCTGAGCAAGAAAGAAGAAAGTGGGTAGAGGGCCGGGTAGTGGTACAGCAGTAACACAACTGGAGCCACATCAGAAAGGTTCTAAGTTAGTATCCAAAGACATCCGTGAGCACACCAGGTGTGGGTGTGCATGCCTATGATCTGAGCTGGCTGAGGCTGGGGGTGGATCACGGTGTAGGGTCTCTGCTGGGGTTACCTCTCTCTCTCCTTCTCTCTCATGGAAGAAATAAACAAACTTAGAAAGAGAGAGAGAGAAAGCATTTCTGAAATGCTTTCTCTTATATAAGGAGAAAATCTTGGGACCAGCAGTTGGCATAATGGCTATGTCGCTGAACTCCCATGTAGTCAACCGCAGTTTGAGTCCCGGACCCAGTGGCTTAAATTCACACTGGGAGCATGTGCGTATGTGCCCAAGATCCCGAGAGGAGAATGGAGGAGAAGGGATTGTGGCGTGGCCATCCCCCCGGGGGGTGATTTCTTGCTTTCTGTCTCTCTGCCTCTCTCTGTCTTATTGGTGAGTGCACGCACCCTATAGCAAAAACCTCTCCAAAAAAAAAAAAAAAAAAAAAAACCAAAAGAAAAGAAAAGAAAAAGAAAAAGAAAAAACTCTCCTCTCCAAATGCCTAACAGACTTCCAGTTATGACTCCTTATTCAGAACCGGGTCACGGGATCATTTCTTTCCCATCACTAGCAAAGAGGGTTGGGATTCCCATAGCTGGATTGGAGTAATGGTCCTCTGAGGCTAGGGAAGAGACCCACATTTTCTGCTCAGTTGCTGCATGCTAGCAAAACCAGGTTTCCGGTTTAGCAGAAAAGAAGGAAAAAGAGGTTGTTCAGTAGTCAACCAACAGTGTCTGCCATGTTGGATATTGCCCAAGTTTGTCTCTCTGTCAATGGAGATCTTGGATGTAGTAGTAGGGCATCAGGGTTAGGTGGGGTGTCTGGGAAACATCGTGGAGCTGGATGGAGCCTGGATACAGAGGCCTTTGCTGACATGGTGGACTTTTATTTCTGAGCCCAATCTTCAGCTAAGACTGTCCAGGTGAAAGCCACTTAGGTGGCAAATTAACATTCTCATGGCAAAACTCCTTCATTAGCACAGCTCTCCTGAGGGTTCTGGAATCCAGCTATCTCAGCTAGTTGAAGCATCCCTTGAGGCTCTGCAGCTGAGCAGTTGGACAATGTTTCCCAAATTCTGGTCTGCAGACAAGTACTAGAATCCCCTGGAGGTGCTTGTCAGAAACATAGATTCCCAGGCCCTGCCTTCAGAGATTCTGATTTAAGAGGCCTGGGATGAAGCCCCTCAAGGCAGAGACAGTGTATCCTGAGGCTTCTTTAGCAAGTGCCCTCAGGTGATTCTGAGGCCCAACCAGGTTCGGGAACCACTGGTTTATGATTCTGGTGCTATTGAAGCCATCTGAAGCTGATGAGGAACAGCTGGGGTAGAGTTTTCAGTTACCTCAGTAAATCCATACAAGGGGAGCTACTTGCTCATTCCTGTGATGGTAGCTGCAACGTGACTGCAGAGACTGGGCCTTCTCTCAGGCCCTGGCATTTCCTGAGGACTACTCTTATCTATCTCTCAAAAAGTGGGGACCCTTCAGAAGACTGTGAGGTTACCCTATCCCCACAGTGCTCATGGAGGACCTGAGCTGCCTGCCAGCTTGGGGCTCCCAGCGTACCTTGGTGTGTTGGTTTTGTTTTGCTGTGGTAAAAATTACCATAAATGCAGTAGCTTAAAACAACACAAACTTATTCTTACAGTTCTGGAGATTACAAGTCCCAGATAGGTCTAACCAAGTTAAAATCAAGGTATCACAGGGCTGTGTTCTTTTCTGGAAGCTCTACAGGACCACGTCCTTGCCTTTTCCATCTTCTAGAGACTGCCCATGTACCTTGGCACATAGCCCCCTTTTTCTGCCTTCAAAGCCAGCAATGACAGGTCAAATCTCAAATGGCATCATTCAAACCTCCTCTCTTACATCCCCCTTTTCCTCAGAAAGATCCTTATGATTATATTGAGGCTACCCTGATAATCCAGAAAAATCTCCCCAATCTCAAAGTCCTTAACCTAATTATATCGGCAAAGTTTTTTCTGTCATATAAGGTCACATATTCACGGGTTCCAGGGAGTAGGACACAGACATCTTTGGGGGCCATTATTCTGCTTATCATACAGTCTCTTAGTTGAATTGGCTTCTCTTTCTTGGGATAAACTAGTTTCCTCAGAATGTTCTACTGAGTGCACTTTTGCTCTGGAAGTCAGACATGTTCCAAGGACGGTTCTTGGTCAAGGCAATTCCTGTTTCCTGTGGTTTGGCCAAGGTGGGGTTATATCCCCTGGATATTCCCTGAAGAAAAGTCATTAGATTCCATGCCTTTTTCTTTCTTAAACCTAGATATGGCTCTTTAAACACTGGCCAGTTTGTTGTTGTTTGAGTAAACTAAAGCATTTTAAAACATTACCATCATGATCTGTAATTTTCTTCTATTTAAGGCATTGTCACATCACAGCAAGCACATAGAAAATCTCTCTTTTCAATTTTATTATTTTTATTTCTTCTTAAAGAACTGTGTGCTGCCTCTCACTTCCTTGGGGCATTCCAAAGGGGACCCAGTAACCTCCAAACAACATAATCCTAAGGTGTGTGTGTGGGGGGCCTCTTGATCTAGTTGAAAGTGAGAACTGTCAGGGTGGAAATGGTGCCATCCTTTCTGTCTTGAGATTTCTGATTCTATGACCTCCATCTATAGTTACCGAGACCTCTATCACATATTATAAAGCTTCTGCTCCCCCATTGGTACAATGAGGATGCTAATACTGTGGCAAGCACAGGTAGTACCTTGCATACATTCCCTACTCCCTTGTCCTGCAACGCACACAGGCCTGTCTTCCAACTAGTAGCATCTGCATCTCTTGGCTTCCTCTGGCATGTGCACCCACTGTGCCTGCATGCAGCAGGCTAGGGGGCTGGCACCCAACTAATGACTCATGCCAATTAGTGGATAAATGTCCCTGCCTTCTTGCCCCCTGAACAGGATAATTGAGGTACACAGTCTACAATATCTCCCCAAGGTTCCCAGCAGGCTCAAGTCCGTGTTGAGACTTTGGGGTACATGGTCCTCAATATCTCCCCAAGGTTCTCAGCAGGCTCAATCCCCCATTGTTTGCAGTGGTAACTTATTTTTTTAAAAAGAATTATTTATTTAATTTTATTTATTCATTCATTTATTTTAATTTGACGAGAGAGAGAGAGAGAAAGTGAGAAACCAAGCCACCAGGTCCAGGATTTGAACCATGGTCGGCCATATGGGAGTGTCCAGCGCCTTAACCACCACGCCACCTGCTGGTCCCGCAGTGGTAACTTTCTTGATAATGACCTTTTAGTGACTGCCTTCCCTGACTCACTTTCCTACTTTCCTACTAGTGCCTCTGGAACTCCCTCCCAAATAACCAAGTTGCATTCACATTCTAACCCTAAGATCTCCTTTTGGGGGAACCCAAATGAAGACTAATACTACTGAATAAAACATACTAAATAGGAGATTAAATAAGATGAGCAAGCAATGTTTACACTACACTCCCTAACAATGACTAGTGCTCGATCAACATTGTCCTTTGAGTGCCACAGTCAAGAACACGAGCTGGTGACCTGTAACCCTGCACTGCTGTTTACTGACCCCATGACTCTGTGACCTCTCTGCGTTTCACTTTTCTCATCTGTCAGATGGAGATAATCATAATACTCCATGGGTTGTGTGAGGGTTAAAAGAGATAATATCAACAGAGCTCCTGGTACATTAGAAGACTCTATAAGCATTAGCTATTTTTCTTGGGTTCATTTTCCTACCAGTGGGCCAAGTGGATATTCCAGGCTCTTTGGCCTACTAAAAAGACTACAAAAGAAAATCTCAATTCTACAATCCTGTTGGGAAACAGTGAGATGAGAATGGCAAATACATTTTCGTTTATTAAAGATGTGGTGTTTTAGGGCCAACTGTAGTGGCACAGTGGTAACACAACACCCTACAACACTGAGGTCACATGAGAAGGCCACGTTCATTTGTATCCAGAGGTCTCTACACGTCGGCTGTGTATGAGTGCCCATGGTCCTGGCCAGCAGTGGCTGGGGTGGATTGCGGTGTGAAGATCCTATTGGAGGATGCCATTTTCTCTCTTTCTCCTCTGTCTTTGTGTTTCTCTCTCTCACGGAAGAGACAAACATCCTTTTAAAATGTGGAGATTCTAAACTTTCTAAACTTTATTTTTTTTTGAGAGGTTTTCGCTATAGGGCGCGTGCGCTCGCCAGAGAGACAGAGAGACAGAAAGCGAGAAATCACCCCCCAGGGGAGATGGCCACACCTCAATCCCTTCTCCTCCATTCTCCTCTCGGGATCTTGGGCACGCACGCACACGCGCCCGGCGTGAGTTTTAAGCCACCGGGTCCAGGACGCGAACCACAGTCGACTACGTGGGAGTCCAGCGACATAGCCATTACGCTAACTGCTGGTTTCCGAGATTCTAAACTTTTCTTAGACTTTTCCAAATAGAAAGAATGTCAGCTGTCAGCTTTATCTCCAGTAAGTTCAAGTACTTCCAGAAAGAGTTCCCTGAACTATAGACATGGCAGAAGCATCAGCCTGGGCAGGAAATGGTCTCTTAGAACCAGGCTAGAGTCTCATGGACAATGGTTGGCCACTGGGGCCAAAGGCGATCAGTAAAATCAGACCATGGGCTATTGACGACACCATCACTTGCTTCCTTTTCCCCCCAGTTCCCTCTACTAGTTAAAGGGGCTAAGGGACTTGGGGCTGGCAGGAAGCATGATGGTTAAAGACACTGGATTCCCATGGCGGACCGTGGTTCAAGTCCCGGACCTGGTGGCTTACTTTCTCACATTCTCTCTCTTTGTCTCTCTCTCTCTGATCAAACTGGAAAATAATAACAAATAAAGTTAAATAAAATAATTATAAAAAAGGGGGCGGCTAAGGGACAGCATGAAGACAGACTCTCATCAGCTTAGGTTTCCCTAGGGAATGGGAGAGCACACACAGGTTGCCAGCTTCTCAGTTAAACAGAACCTCTAGACGCAACTGAAGAGGGAACATAATCAACTGCGGAAGGAGGGAAAGGGGGAACGTGAATGGCCAGAGCCTGAAATCAAAACCAGATCGACAAGACTTCCCCTGCGCTCTAATGTCCAAGATGGGTTCAACTATTTTTCTTAATGCATGGCATTATGGCATTCAGCAGTTGGCCTTGTCTACTTTGTCCAAGGAGACAAGGAGATTTTTTTTTTTTGAGAGGTTTTCGCTAGAGGGCGCGTGCGCTCACCAGACAGACAGAGAGAGACAGAGAGACAGAAAGCGAGAAATCACCCCCCAGGGGGGATGGCCACACCGCAATCCCTTCCCCCCATTCTCCTCTCGGGATCTTGGGCACACACGCACACGCACCCAGCGTGAGTTTAAGCCGCCAGGTCCAGGACTTGAACCATAGTCGACTACGTGGGAGTCCAGCGACATAGCCATTACACTAACTGCTGGTCCCGAGACAAGGAGAATTTTTGAAGTAACTTTTGAATTTGACTCAATGCAGTCATTTATAATGGGTAGTACAGACCCTCCAGAACATCTAGAGAGCTCCTTTCAGTATTTGTATTATGCTATACAAATTCCATAATTCATTTATTCACTCATTCCAAAATCATTTATCAAGTGTCTATGATGTGGTTGTGTCTTAGGCTGGCTTCTCTAGAAGCTGGCCTGATAGAAGGATTTGAATGCAAATAATTTACTTGGCAGACAATCCTAAGAAACATTGATAGGGGAAGGAAGAAAGACAGGCAATAAAGAGCATGTTATTGAGACCAGCAGGTGGGGTGGTGGTAAAGGCATTGGACTCTCACATGGTTGACCACAGTTCGAGTCCTGGACCTGGTGACTTGCTTTCTCACTTTCTCTCTCTCCCTCTCTAGTGAGTGAGTGCATGTGCCCAATAGTAAATTTTAAAAATAATAAAGAAATAAACTTAAATGATTCTTTATTATTTTTAATTAATTAATTAATTAATTATTTTTTTTTTTGGAGAGGTTTTCGCTATAGGGCGCATGCGCTCGCCAGACAGACAGAGAGACACATAGAGACAGAAAGCGAGAAATCACCCCCCAGGGGGGGATGGTCACGCCGCAATCCCTTCTCCTCCATTCTCCTCTCGGGATCTTGGGCACGCACGCACACGTGCCCAGCGTGAGTTTTAAGCCACCGGGTCCGGGACGCGAACCACGGTCGACTACGTGGGAGTCCAGCGACATAGCCATTACACTAACTGCTGGTTCCCAACTTAAATGATTCTTAAGGGGGGGGGGGGGGTTAGAAAAAAAGAGCATCTTATCAAGCCCAATATCACTGAGAGCAAATGAAATTTAATACCACTGAGGCCATTTGAAGGCAGCCTGAAATGGAAGCCTCAGTTTTCTCATCCATGGCTATGCTCCCATCAGGCATTGTTTGAGAGCTGCTGGGGAGGGCATTCATTCCCTAGTACTTCCGGGCAGCCCCAGAAACAGCCAGGTGGGCTCTGGCAGCCAGAGACGCTGCCTGTTGCAGCTAGAGAGGTCTGGCCAGAAGTGGTGTAGCCTGCGGGTTACAGGTGGCGGCAACGGCATCCGCTAGACCAAATCTCATTCAGCGTTGGTTATAGGGCCAGGAATGCAGAGCGGGATGGACTGCCAGGAAGCTTGCAGTTTGCAGAGGACAATGGAGTTGCCCACAGTTCTGATGCACTATGACAAGTGCCTTGGAAACAGCAAGCCCAGGATGCTATAGGGACAGGGTCTGACACACAGGAGTCCAGAAGCGGGACAAGGGCAGGCTATCTAGGAGAAAGAGTCTGAAGTGAGTCTTGTAGGATGGGGAAGGGGTGCCTGGGAAAGAAAGTTAAAAAAAAAAAAAAATCACCAGGTAGAGAGACTTGCGCGTGCAAATATAGGAAGGTGCAAGGTGGGCATTTTGACAAATGTCCTTTATGTCTTGTTTTTCCTAGCAAGTATTTCCTTTGACCAAGAGAAACCTTTCTTCAGCTCTGCACACCCTCCGCCGTGCCCATTATTGGCTGTCTAATGCACTCAACAAATTCTATTATTTTATGCTAGATGTATGGGGCAATCCGTTAATATCTGACAGTTATTACCCAGAAACTAAATGAACCTTGGAGTGAATATTTTCTTTTCCTTTAAAAAATAAAATAAGGAGAAAAGGTGAAATGTCAGAGAAAAGAAAAACTATTTTAAGCCGTGAATCTTCATAGATGCATATGGCATGCTTCTAAAAAAAAAAAAAAAAACATGAAAAGATGCGAATTTGAGATGGGGCTCGGATGCATTCCCAAGACCCGCGTGGATGCTTCGCAGACGCCTGCAAATGGCTTATCAAAGGCTCCAGCTGCTGACCGGGCTCATTTGTCTAAGGCCTGCCATCTGATGACGTCAGAGTACGGAAGCTCCTGGGCCTGACTTAGAAAAGGTGTGTGTGGGAGCAGGGTGGGGCCTGCACTCCAACCTAGCCACAGGATTTCTTTCTAGCCCAGCAATGCTTTTGCTCTGTGTTGGATGACTTGATGGAATTGTTCTGGTTGGTGGCAACTTAAGTTTCTTAAACACCAGATTAAGAAAATATGCGGAGGGAACCAGCAGTTAGCGTAATGGCTATGTCGCTGGACTCCCACGTAGTCGACTGCGGTTCGCGTCCCGGACCCGGTGGCTTAAAACTCACACCGGGCGCGTGTCTGTGCGTGCCCAAGATCCCAAGAGGAGAATGGAGGAGAAGGGATTGCGGCGTGACCATCCCCCCCTGGGGGGTGATTTCTCGCTTTCTGTCTCTATGTCTCTCTCTGTCTGTCTGGCGAGCGCACGCGCCCTATAGAAAAAACCTCTCCCAAAAAAAAAAAAAAAAAAAAAGAAAATATGCGGAAAGTTCGAACTGGCCATGGGCAAAACTGGGAAGCCCATGAGGTCTTTCTCCTTCCCTGCTCTTCCTCTTTACATTTCTCTGCTAGTTCGGCTGTTTGAGAGCCAGCATGAAAAGGTTGACCAGATATTTTTTTTCCAATGGGACTAGGGACTTGCTGTTACCCCAACACAGATGGATTTGCATTTTAAAAGAGAACCGTGGGTGGGGAGCAGTGCTTAACACAAAGGAATGTCTCGATAATGGAAGAAATTTAGGCACAGTGGGGGCTGGATTTTCTGGCTCCTTTCAAATCACACCAGATAGATGACTATCTTGTTTGCCAATTGTGCAGGGGAGTTGGCTGCCACAAATGTGGTCAGATATTCATCTGGGGTGTGA
Organism: Tupaia tana; assembly: GCA_026018925.1. Taxonomy (NCBI): domain Eukaryota; kingdom Metazoa; phylum Chordata; class Mammalia; order Scandentia; family Tupaiidae; genus Tupaia; species Tupaia tana. The sequence goes on from JAKSZU010000009.1 coordinate 133,638,949, forward strand.
GAAATCTAGATCATCTTGGGGGGGGTGGGTAGGAACTGGAGGGGGGCGGGGACTCTCCTGGGGTACTGATCATATTTTTGTTTCCCAGTCTAGCCGCTGGTTACGTGGTTTGCTTTGTGAAAATTCATCAAGTATAAAAAGTATCACGAGGAAAAAGTTTACTTTCGGGTCCAGCAGTTAGCGTAATGACTATGTCGCTGAACTCCCATGTAGCCGACCGCGGTTTGAGTCCCGGACCCGGTGGCTTAAACTCACGCCAGGCGCGTGTACATGCGTGCCCAAGATCCCGAGAGGAGAATGGAGGAGAAGGGATTGTGGTGTGGCCATCCCCCCTGGGGGCTGATTTCTCGCTTTCTGTCTCTCTGTCTCTCTCTGTCTTTCTGACGAGCACACGTGCCCTATAGCAAAAACCTCCCCCCCCCCCAAAAAAAAAAAAGGTTTACTTTCAAAAAGTAATTCTGTAGTCTGGGAAAGGAAGCCCTGGGACTGGGAGTGTGTCTGCTCTTTCCCCTGCACTGTCCCAGAGGGATATGTGTCACTGCCTTTAACCCTTACAACTGCCCTGGCAGCTGGGTCCATTCTGAAGATGTGGACACCAAGTCACGGACAGGTTTAACCTCTTGCCTAAGACTACACAACCAGTTAGCAGCAGAGCAGGGATTCAAACCCAGGTCTTCCAACTAGAAAGTCCGTGCTCGTTCGAACATAGGGCAGGAGAGAGGATAAATTCCCTTTCCCTAACCAATAGGTGGCTGTATACAAATCTTCATTTGGTCGGGGACCAGCAGGTGGCGTAGTGGTTAAGGCGCTGGACACTCCCACATGGCTGACCACGGTTCAAGTCCTGAATCTGGTGGCTTGCTTTCTCACTTCCTCTCTCTCTCACTCTCTGTCTCTCTCTGGTCAAATTAAGAAATAAATGAATGAATAAATAAATAATTATTTAAAAAAAAAAAACTCTTCAAAAAAAAATATCCTCATTTGGTCAAAGATCCAAGAGGGTTCTGTGTTTGTCAGAGGACAACTGCTTATCAGGAAAGGAAAGACTGGACAGGTGGCAGGTGGGGCTGTGGGGACCAGGATGGAAGATTTGGCTTTGGCCATCCCAGAGTGGTGATGGTGTTCAAAGCTTGGAGAGGAACTGATGTGTGTGGATAGAGACCCCAGGGAGGCATGGTGAGCTGGCTCAGGGCATGGGGCAGGGTGGGCGGGATTGGGATATGCCAAGGGTCTGATGTTGAGATGACTCAGTGCTGTGGTTTTGACCTGCAATGAAAGGAATCGTGGGAACCTTGTATCTTTTTTGAAGATGTTTGCCATAGGGCATATGTGCTCTCCAGAGAGAGAGAGAGAGGGAAAGTGAGAAATCACCTCTCAGGAGGGATGGCCGTGCTATACAATCCCTTCTCCATTCTCCTCCTGGGATTTTAGGCGTGTATGCACATGTGCCCAGCATCATTTTCCAGCTGACTCAAACCACAGTTGGCCATGTGGGAGTCCAGCACCTTAACCATCATGCCACCTGCTGACCCAGAATCTTGTATCTTTGAGAACCAAAGAGGTAGAGGGTTGATTTTAGCTTTCCTGGACCTAAATCTAGAAGCAAGGTAAGTGAGCAAAGAAGGGGTATGCAAAGATGACCACAACTATACCTGCCATCCCACATGGCCATCTGCAATGTGACCTGCCACTCATCCATCGGGTCCGTGTCTCTACCCCTTTGAATCTGGCAGGACCCTGTGAGTCCTTTGACCAATACAATATAATGGAAATAAATCTATACCTGTTCTTGGTATAGTCTGACGCAGTGGCTTCCTTTCCTTGCCTCCAGAGACTCTTGATCCTGGGCCAGGGATGTGCTCTCTAAGACTCCAGCCACCATGCTGTGAGAAGTCCAAGCCAGGTGGAGAAGTTCCAGCTGAAAGCCCCAGCTGAGCCACCAGTCAACTGCCAACATCTATCCAGGTCACATGTGTGCCATCTTGGATGCCTAACCCAGCCCAGTCCAGCCCAACCCTGGCTATAGCTCCAGCTGCTTGAGAAACTCCAAGTAAGAACCATCCAGTGGAGTCTACTCAACCCACAAAATCCAAGAAACAATAATAATAGTTTCAAGTCACTAGATCTTCTGGTGACGTGTTACATAAGAAGAGAGCGTTTGGGATGCTAGAGTGCTGAGGGTCCTAACCTACGATGTAAATGGAAGGAAATTAAAGGAGGCTTCAAGTGGAGTCAGCCCGGCAACATCAGGAGCCTAGAGACCTGAGTTGCAGCCTCGGTCCTGCTGCTCACTGACTTCAGAATCTTCAGCAAGTCACGACCTCTCTGTCCCTCGGTCTCCGCGTCTGTAAAATGGACATGATTCATTCCACGCAAAACACAGAATATTGCATCTAGGTCCCACCTGAGGCTGGGAATGCAAAGATCCACGTGACTCAGCCCCTGAGCACTTATGCTCATTTTTTTTTAGAGAGAGATTTTTGTTATAGAACACATGTGTGCTTGCCAGAGAGACAGAAAGTGAGAAATCAACCCCTAGGGGAATAGCCACACCACAATCTCTTCTCCTTTATTCTCCTCTTGGGAATGCACATGCACCCGGTGTGAGGTTAAGCAGCAAGGTCCGGGACTTGAACCGTGGTCAGTTACATGGGAGTCCAGTGACATAATCACTACGCCATCTGCTGGTCCTGCACTTATGCTCACTGGGAGGATGTTTGCATGCAAACACATGTAATTCAATGTTAACTATATGCAAACCTCTCAGACCAGTACCTGGCACATCCTAAGTGCTCATTGTCATTATTATTCTGTACTTGCAACATATTTGTCTGACTAGCATTTCTGCCCTGATTGTAGCTTTAAAAAGCTAACCGGGTACAATTAATTTGGCAAATGGAAAATGGTTTCACGATACATTTAAACATACGCGAGGGCTTCAAAAAGTTCATGGAAAGTGCCTATGATGAAAAATACTATGCGTAGATTTCAATTCTTTTTTTTTTTTTTTTGCACCCAAATGAATGCATACTTTATGACCTTGCAGTTTCACTCCTGGGTGTGTCCTCAACAGAAATGGGTTCACGATCCACCAAAAGAAATACAGGAGCATGTCCACAACCACTTTTTTCCTAACAGCCCCCATGCTGGAATCAATCCAAATGCCCATCAATAGTCAAATAGATAAATAAATTGTGGGGGCTTTCTTACAATTGAATACCACCCAGTAATGAAAAAGGATGCAAACAGCGTATATGGATCTATCGCACAACGAGTGAAAGAAGCATGGAACGGCACCTGCCGCCCAGTCGGTTTATAAAAACACGCAAAAGTAAATCTAGCGTGATGCAGATCAAAATAGTTGGGGGATGCTGCAAGGGGGCATGAGGGAACCTTCTGGGCTGCTGGCTAGGTGCCAGATCTCCACCTGGGTGGCGATTATGCAGGTACATACACATGTAAACACAATCAAGCTGTGTGCTTCAGGTGTGTGTGCTTCTTTGTAGTTAAGTCGTAGCTCAAAGAAAAAGCAACTGAAAAGGAGGAAAAAGTCTCTGTGGGTGGGCAGCTCCCAGGTGGGGCACTGTGGGTGAGTTGGGCAAGAAAGGGAAAGGTTCTAGGTGGGGAGTCTCTGGAAGGAAATGTCCTGGCTTCTCCTGAGAGGTGGCTGTCACCCTGGAGGCCAGTGGGCAACTCTCCCCCAGCGGCGTCCTGGGCTGCTTGTGACTCCCTAAGGCTACGCTGGGGCCAGTCTGGGCGGGGAGGGGGGCTCTCATGTGGACCCCCAAGTCCCTGAAATCTGACCCTTTCTTCCACAGGCCAGTCTGAGAAGCGTGAAGCGTTGGTGACTTGCAGTCCAGGACGCAGCCACCGACGGTGAAGGTGAGCACAGGAGGGCGGAGGCCAGGGCGAGTTGAGCAGCCTGTTTGCTGTAGAATTCAGCTGAGGACTGGACCACAGGAAAGGGCCGCTCCTGGAGCAGGGCGCCTGGGGCCACGGGTGGCAGCAGGGCAGGCTGCCCGGAGGCGAGAGGACTGGCTAGAGAAAGGCTCCCTCTGTTCCCTGTTCCTGCCACTATTTTCCTTAAAGCTCCGCGGGCCTCCGTCACTCCCCGCACACGGACTTGGACGGGGGATTTCTCAGCGCCAGCCGCACAGTCTCCCCCCCCCCCCCCTCCCCTCGCTAGGGGCCACCGCGCCCTTTAGTAGACTATTCCCAGCTGGCGGTAGCCGGGGCCTGCAGAGCGCGGTGGCTTCGGTATAATTAATTAGAAGCGAGGGTGGATTTTATCACCATGTAAGCCGGAGCAGGTTCGCTGCTGCCCGCGGGCTTCCCCCAGCAGAGCTCTCCAGCATCGGACCCTGCGGGCGTTCCGGTCCCTTCCCGTGCTCAAGGGGCGCCTGGGCCGCTGAGGTCCCCTGCAGCGCGGCCAAGCCCCTAGGGAGCCCCCTCCTTCTGCTCTCCCGCCCGTGCGCTTCATTTTGGCATTTCTCCGGGGACGCGGCGGCGGCCCGGAGGCAGCCGGAGGCCTTGGCACGGCCGCAGGGTAATTGGAGCGCGCAGGGGACCGGGTAGAGGAGGGGGAAGGGATGTCCCCCGGGGCGCTGCCCGCTGCCTCAGCCCGGGAGGCGACCGCCGAGACCCAGAGGGCCAACCGGGGTCCGCGCGGCCACCGAAGCCCCCTCCCCGGCTCCGCGCCACGCCGCGCCCTCCCTGCGGCTCCGCCCGCTCATTAGCGGAGGCCGGGCCGGCTCGTTCGCCTCCTCCGGCCGGCAATTACCCGCCCTGCTGGCTCTGAGCGCGCCGCCGGGCCAGACAAAGGCGCGGGCGGGGGAGGGGGAAGGGGGGAAGGGAGGAAGCCCCGGGCGCCCGCGCCTGCAGAGTCGCGGCGGTGGCGGCGGTGAGATAAGGGCGGCTGGGACGCGCCGCGCTCCAAATGGAAATGAATCCAGCGAGCAGGGCTGGAGAGCGCGGCTGCGGAAAACGGCTCGGCCCGGTTCGGACCTGCGTTCTTAACGCGAGGACTCCCCCCTCGCCCCCAACCACCACCAGCACCACCAGGGTTAGGGGCATCTGGTCCCTGGTTGTCCTCCGGGCGCCAGCCACCCTCAGCCCGCGCTGCTGTGCGTTGGGAAAGTGCCGGAGCCAGGCGTGCCACGTGCCTTGTGCCTTCTGCTCCGTACCTCGCTATTCCCCGCTGCAGGGCTGTGCACCGCTCGGGTGCTAAATTCAAGCCTCTCCCCCAGGCCCAGACAGGTTCCAAGCCGCCCAGGTCTGCGGTGAAGTCAGCGTCGCGCCTTGGTAGTTCTTGTTTCCAGCCATCTCCTTGCAGGGTCAGGCGGCTTGTTTTCTGGTAATATTTGGAAAATGAGGCATGGAGAGGTGAGATGATTTATTCACAACTCCGCAGAGATTAGTGGCAGCATCTAGAGCATAGTTCGTGGTCTTCCAACATTTAAAATATCCTGACGTTTCCAGGAAAAGAAAAAAAAAAAAAGAAACCACCCAAATCTTGCACTCCGGTATTTTCAGAATCTAAAACCCCTTTCAGAATCCTTCCCCCCAGAATCTCCGAGAGAGAGACAGAGAGACAGAGAGAGACAGAGAGAGACAGAGAGAGAGAGAGAAGAGAGAATCTGGGACCCCTTCCCCCAATGGGCCATAAAGATTCTGCAAACCATAGGTACCTTTCCAAATTAGCTAATTCTGTAATTGTTATGATGCTGAATATGAGTTGAATTTCTAGAACCTTGGAGAACCCAGGTGTGGGGGCGAAAATCTGTGAGGTGCCCACCCTCCTTTTCTGGGCAGGGACTATGAGCCTTTGGGGGTGCTGTTGGGAATTTGCTGTTATTCTTCCCTGGCATCTGTCACCATCGCCCTGAGGGGCTTTAAGAGGCCGCATCCCCCGTCAATCCAATGCGGGGACAGTGCAGTGCAGGGACAGTTGGGGTAGGGGTCAGGGAGACTCGGTCTCAGGGCACGCCTGTGGGATGAGATGTAGGCGGCCCCAAATGAAGACAAATGTCCCGCAATAAAGCGCCATTCCCAAGGGTCCCCCTTGCTGTCTGCTGTCAGGGAGGCTTAGGGCTCTGGAGGTCAAGGTCTTCCTCCCAGCCCCCCAGGCTACTTAGCTCTGCACAGAGAATAGCCAGTGGGGGACTCGGCCACCTCCTGCTCACAAGCAGCAGCCTCAGAGACCAGGCGCTGGGCCAGAGAGAGCTGTCGTGTGAGAGGCTCAGTGCAAATCATTCTGTCCTCCCTGCGGAGAGGACATCTCCCTGAGCTGCCCTGTGCCTACAGCGGTGATCTTTTTATGTGGGCTCCTTCCTGGGGACCTGGGAGCACCTGCTTTTACAGAGCAGTCATCTGCCTCGTGGCTTCCCACCAGGAGGCCCTGTCCTGGGTCGTGTTGAGCTGACCTGTTCCTGCAAGGCCTTAGTAGTTGGGAAAATATCAAAAAACCTTCTGTGCTCTTTGGTAATGATCAAGCTGACTCCCTTTCCCAGCACCCCCCCTCCATCCAGCAAGGAAAGGGTTAACAGCAGGTGCCCTGGAGGGACTGCAGGACCCTACCCCAGCCTGCTTCCCTTTTGATTTGTCAGTAAGGATGACAGCTGTCTCTGGACTTGCCTTTCTTTAAAATAAATAAATAAATAAAATAAACCAAAAAGCATTAGTTGGTGACCGGTTAGTGAACTTGAGACCTCACCCTTAAATATCTCTTCCATGGAGGTTCCAAATATCTCTCCCATGATTTCATTGTTTTTGTGTTAGCCTTTGGCCTCTCCTGTGGTTCTGTTTTCAAAAGTTCTTTACATCTTCATCTTTGCAAATCTTTCTTTCTTTCTTTTGATTTTGCTATAGCTTGTACAATCCTTGGAGAGAGAGAGAGGGAGAGAGAAAGTGAGAAAGCAAGCCCCCCGCCCCCACCCCCCCAGGAGATGGCTACACTGCAGCCCTTTCTCCTCCTTTCTTTTCTTGGGATTTCGGGCATGCGCACACATGTGCCTGGAGTGTTTTTGAAGCCATGGGGTCTGGGGCTTGAACCTCATAGTTGGCCATTTGGGATCCATTAGCCTTAATCACCGCACCAGTGGCTGGCCCAGTCTTTTGCAAATCTTGTGCCCTAGGGATGGGGCAGCCAGAGAGGAGTGGGTGCCAGGTCGGAAGGGAGTGCATACCCACCTGCTCTCACTGGCCCGCCCAGCTGGACGACAGATGCTGCTGTGTGCCTCAGAGGGCCTTTGGGGAAAGGGGAACTGCGGGCCTGAAGCTGGAATCTCACCGAGGTGTAGGGTAGGCCAGCCTGGTGCTTTGGAAAATCTGGGGCAGCTTCCATACCCCTTTCCAGGGTTTGGTCCTGGCCAACTGTGGGTGACTGTGTCAAGAGCCACAGCTGGCTCTTGTCACCTTCCCACATGCATGTACTGTTGCAGAGGAAAGCAGAGAGCCCCTCAACACATCATTGCTTAAGGTTTCCTGGGCTGGAGAAAACAAAACTGGTCTTACCCCTTGTTGGAGAATTTTCCACTGGAACCAGGCAAAACCATACGGTTATACTCTCTTTTCAGAAGCCAACTCAGAATGCCTTCTGCCACTTTAAGGTTCTTACTGAGCACTGGGATCTGAGGTTAGGGAGCTCAGCCCTTAGAGGCTGTCCTGCATCCTTTCTAGGTTCAAATTCGCACACGTCCACTTTTTTTTTTTTTTTTAATTTATTCATTCATTTATTTTAATTTGACCAGAAAGAGAGAGAGAAGGAAACTGAGAAAGCAAGCCACCAGGTCCGGGATTTGAACCATGGTTGGCCATGTGGGAGTGTCCAGCACCTTAACCACCATGCCACCTGCTGGTCCCATGCACGTCCACCTTCTAGCTGCGTGTCCTCGAGCCAGTTGCTGAATTTCTCAGAGCCTCAGTTTTCTCATTTGTGTAATGAAAATAATAAAAGTACCAACTTCTTAATGTCGTCGTGAAGATGAAATAAGCTACAGCTCATATATTTAATATTGCGCCTAAATCAAGGTAGTTACGCATTTGTTATCAGTTGTTACTTCATTTCTTTTTCTTTCTTCTTCCCTTTTCCCTCCTTCTCTTCCTTCCTTTCTCCCTCTCTGTGTCTCTCTCTTGAATTCTCGTTGTCCGGGGCTGAATGCAATCAATTCAACTGTGGGAGAAATCAGAGTTTGAGTTCAGTTGTTCAGGAGAGAGAGAGAGAGAGAGAGAGAGAGAGAGAGAGAGAGAGAGAGAGAGAGAGAGAGAGGCTACTCCAGGTTTTCGCTATAGGGTGCGTGCGCTCACCAGAAAGACAGAGACAGAAAGCAAGAAATCGCCCCCTGGGGGGATGACCACGCCTCAACCCCTTCTCCTCCATTTTCCTCTCGGGATCTTGGGCACACATGCACACGCGCCTGGCGTAAGTTTAAACCACAGGGTCCAGGACTCGAACCACGGTTGACTATGTGGGAGTCCAGTGAGCTAGTCATTACACCAACTGCTGGTCCCTCTAGGTCTTTTGACTGAGGGGGTTTAATAGAGGGAATCAGCTCTATAGGTGAGGAGCTGAGTAGCCACGCCAGTGCGCAATGCAAAGATTCATACTAGCAGAAAGTTGCTGCTTACTGCCTTGGGGATGAAAGGCCAAAGGGAGGAGATAATACTCTTAGAACCCAGAAGGCAGGTCCATATGGTCACAAAGGAAGGGCCCATCTGGAAAGAGCTAGAGCCACAGAAGAGCCACTGGGGCTGCAGGGCAGGCTATGAGGAACAGCGAGAGGGGAAGAAATACCCCACCTCTCCCTTCCTCCTGCTTTCTCATCTCCTGCCAGTGCCTCCTGGTGGCCAAACCTTCCCAGAAGCCAGAGCAAGGGAGCCTGAAAAATGGTTCCCTGCAGTATAGACCAGGTCAGGAGAAGTGCCGGGATGGAGCCAACCAGCATTTGACCAGCCCTAGGAACAGGCCTTGCTGCAGGCTGATTGCCATGGCAAACACGGAGGGACCTGGGGCCTTTGTGGACCTCACCAAGCTCAGTTCAGCTCCAGCAACCAGTTGTACCCACCCACCCCCCATTCATTTCTACTGCTCTGCTAGCTATTCCTGGCTAAGCTGTAAATGCTATCTGTGTCACTCAGGGAGCTGGAGTTGTGTGTGTGGCCCCAGGTCATAATGTGCAGTGTCTTCATCAATTGTTCCCTCAAGCTTCATGCTTCTGCTTCTTTGGGAACTGGAGAGAATCTGTGGAGTCAGGCCAAGGGGGAGAGATGGGAAGAAGAAAGACTCTAGACAACTTTCTGAGGACTGGCCTTGAAACGTTCAGGTGAGAGGCCCTGAATATTTATTTATTATTTTTTTTAAGAGGTTTTTGCTCTAGGGCGCGTGCGCTCGCCAGACAGACAGAGAGAGAGATAAAAAGCGATAAATCACCCCCCAGGGGGGATGGCCACGCCGTAATCCCTTCTCCTCCTGGGATCTTGGGCACACACGCACACGCGCCCTGCGTGAGTTCAAGCCACTGGGTCCGGGACTCGAACTCCGGTCGACTACATGGGAGTCCAGTGACATAGCCATTACGCTAGGCCCTGAATTCTAAACGTGCTTCACACTCGGCCCCTGCCTCTTTCTTCTGTGCTTGGGATCATAGTGTCTCAGAAGATAAATAGAATGATATTTCTGTGGGGACCTGTGGGAAAATTCTAGATGGACAGCAGGCCTGCCTTAGATCAGGCCTTACTTATTGGAAACCTTACATAACAGAACGGTCCCTGGGAAGTTGGGTTTCATTTGGAAATTTAGACATTGGCTTAATTTGTTTGGAACCTCAAACAAAACAAAACAGCAGCCCTTTCTGCGTCTTCTATGTGTGCATTTTCTTTATTGAACATCTCATTTTGGTGTGGTGCGATTCCTGTTTTATTGCTTTAGCTTGATGGGAAGGCGCTGAGTGACTGGTGGCATTTTAATGTTGATGGCCGTCTTGGGAACACACCAGATATCTGGCTTGAACAACCTTCTCCTGTGCCAAGGTGGGAACGTGGCAGGGCTGAGTGAGCAGTTGTTAGAGGGCTGACTGATCCCTGATCCTCTTCTGTCCCCTATTGTCACTTTTTTTTTTTTTTTTTTTTTTTTTTTTTAGGTTTGTGCCATAGGGTGTATGTGGTCATAGCAGAGAGAGAGAGAGGGAAAGTGGAAATCGCCCCCCATGGAGGATGGCCATGCTGCAATCCCTTCTTCTCCATTTTCCTCTAGGAATTTTGGGCACACACGCACACACACTTGGTGTGATTTTCAAGCTGCTGGTTCAGGACTCAGAGTATGGTTGGCCATGTGGAAGTCCCGTAGCTTACCCACTGTGCCACCTGCTGATCCCAATCATCAATGTTTTCCTCTTCCTCAGACCTCAGGAAGAGTAGGCATTCATGGACAGAAGGGACAAGAGACATTTGAGACGAAGAACAAGTGATCAGATCTCAGAACCCCTAACTAGGGCAGACCTTGGGCCACCACCCTCATAACACTTGCGTCTGGGTTCTAGAAAACAAGAGAAAGGGGCCAGCCAGGTTTCTTCAAGTAAGTGTTCATTTCTGGGTTGAAGGAACCTGCTAGGAGAGAAGTTTGCCAAGCAAATGACTACATAAACAACTTTCCAGGGGGCCTATTTAAAATGCTCAGGGGAATAAATTGTTTTAAAGCATTTAAAAAACACCATTTACATACAATTAATATGTTGATTGCACAGCGTTTCTTATTAATTCATTATAGCAAGGGCTTCCACGTAGCGAAACAGCTTTTCAATACTTAGCTTACTTTGTGGTATAGCATGAACCAAGAAATTATATCTTTAATCACTAGATGTGTGCATCTATCTGTATATGTAAAATGTAGAGTCTCTAGTCATTGAACCTCATTTCTTAGCCTCCACACCGTGCCTTGCACAAACACATCCTTTGCCACACAGGGTGGAATGAAGAAGATTTTATTTTACATCCTTATAATGCTGGAAACCTGGTTTGTTACCATGGTAAAGGGCCATGGCAAGACGAGGCACTTGATAATGGTGATTTACTGTGTGAGAACCGTAGATGCTATGGTTGAGAAAAACCCACTTTCACTGCGTAGGAGGGGTAGGAGCAGGGTGGCAGTTGGTGAAGACCTACCATAGAGCAGTGGGTGCCAATGACAGACATCTGCGAAACTTTGTTTTATATGTGTCATGGAAATAGGGGCTTGTGAACAAGTTTCTAATTGTTAAAGTAGTCAGTTAAATTATTTCAGAGATCTATTTTTTGAATGTTTAAATTATTTCATTCAATTTTATCTATTTATTTATTTACTTATTTTAATTTGACCAGAGAGGGACAAAGTGAGAGCGAGAGCGAGAGAGCGAGAGAGAGAGAGAGAGAGAGAGAGAAAGCAAGCAAGTTGCCAGGTCTGGGACTCAAATCACGGTCAGCCATGTGGGAGTCCAACACCCTTAACCACCATGCCACCTGCTGGCCCCATCTGAGACACTTTCACGAGGGATCACCAGGAAATGTAGTCTTAACTTCGAGGCTCCTCAAATAATGAAATGTCTTGGTTCTTCATGACTGCATAAAAAACTACCCCAGAAGGGAACCAGCAGTTAGCGTAATGGCTATGTCGCTGGACTCCCACGTAGTCGACCGCGGTTCGCATCCCAGACCTGGTGGCTTAAAACTCACGCCGGGCACGTGTTGCGTGCGTGCCCAAGATCCCGAGAGGAGAATGGAGGAGAAGGGATTGCGGCATGACCATCCCCCCTGGGGGGTGATTTCTCGCTTTCTGTCTCTCTGTCTCTCTCTGTCTGGCGAGCGGACGTGCCCTATAGCAAAAAACCTCTCCAAAAAAAAAAAAAAAAAAAAAAAAAACTACCCCAGAACTTGCTGACTTAAAGCAAAAATGACTTCCATTTTCTGTACTTCTGTAGGTGGACTAAGGCTCAGCTGGGTGGGTCTTCTGCTGGTCTTGCTTGGGTTATCTTGTGTGGCTGAAGTCGATGGTGGGTAGCACTAGGATGTCTGAGATGGTTTCATTCATGGATCTGGCTCTTTGGTGGAGATGGCTGGAAGGCTGGCGCCTTCCACGTGAACTCTCCATACAACCAGCGTGGGCTGCTTGGCGTGGTGGCTGCATCCCAAGAGTGAGTGTTTCAAGAGAACAAGGTGCAACATACTTATCCAGCCTCTGCCTGCGGAGACCCATGAGCCAAAGCAAGTCACATGACCAGATCCAGACTCAGTGGCAGGTGGATTATACACAGGGGGGAATACTGAGAGCTGAAGTTCACTGGGAGCCACTCAGATGACTGTCTGCCACAAGGGGACCACTCTGTCCTCTCAGAGATTCTCATCGTCATCCTGTGTTCCCTATTTCTCATCCCTTCCTCTCTCCCACACCCGCCGTGTCCCCAATCAGAGGCAGATGTCGGGGGAGGAGGGCAGCACAGTGGTCGTGTTTGATGGTGTGGCTCTTTCTCCCTTCACTACCCCCACTTCGTCCACCAGCATCTGGGACAAGCTGTCCTTATTTCTGAACTTCTCCCCCTCCTCCCCCCTGACCCCACTCTCAGAACATGAAGAGTTATCCTATACACAGACTGAGCAGGCAGGATGGAGTTTTTACAAAGATTCCAAGTCAGATGTTTAAATATTTCACTGAGCCACTGCAGAAAGCCCTTCATTATGGGATGGAAATGCTTGGAAAATGGCCTTCTAATTAATGTGAAATGAGAGAGTGCCCCTCGGTGCAAGGGGGACTTGGCAGCTGTGAGGGTGATGTCAGTGTGCCAGCACTTCCTGGGCGGGGTGATTGGATGGGGCCCGATCCCAGGATATATTTGCCTCATGGAACCCATTCAGCATAAATCCTGCCACGGGGCCAGGCTGGAGACAGCAAATTGAGAGCCTTCCACAGCTCGCTGAGTTACCGCTTCCCAGAAATTGCTGAAGCCATTGATCTCGATCTTTTTAAATCATGAAATGATTTTGGCATTCAGACACCCAGCGGGTCTGCGCTTGGTGACCTGCAGGAAGCAGGAGCGGGTTCAACAGTGGATCCTGGGCACGGACTTTGGCTGGGCACAGGCTGGGTCACGTGGACCACCTTACAACGACCTTTACGCCGGCACGCAAGGCTGCTTTTAAATAAGACACAAAACGGCCCGCTCGGCAGCCCTGCCTCTCTCCTCCGAGAGTCTCAGCAGAGCTGTGTGTTTGTTTTTTTGTTTTTTTCTTTTTTTGGAGAGGTTTTTGCTATAGGGCGCGTGCGCTCGCCAGACAGACAGAGAGAGACAGAGAGATAGAAAGCAGGAAATCACCCCCCAGGGGGGATGGCCACGCCGCAATCCCTTCTCCTCCATTCTCCTCTCGGGATCTTGGGCACGCACGCACACGCGCCCAGCGTGAGTTTAAGCCGCCGGGTCCGGGACTCGAACCACGGTCGACTACATGGGAGTCCAGCGACATAGCCATTACGCTAACTGCTGGTCCCAACAGAGCTGTGTGTTTGTGAGCAGCTCTGTCCTGCCATGACAGTCTGGGAGACTCTGGGTTATGTCGATCTGTCTTGGGTGTTTCCTTCCCTGAACGGTGTCATTGGCAGAGTGGCCATGGGGTCAAGGGAATTAGCAAGCTTGCTTCAAGCCTGAACCATCGAATGGGAATACTCAAACAGTATTGTCTAATATTTATTGAGCACCTAGTGGGTGCTGGCACTGTGCCCTGTACTCTGCCTTTTAAAATTTTTTTTAATAATTATTTATTTATTTTTAATTTGATCAGACAGAGACAGAGCAAGAATCAGACAGAGAGAGAGAGAGAAAGTGAGAAAGCATGGTGCCAGGCCCACGACTCGAGCTACAGTCAGCCATGTGGGAATCTAGCATCCTTAACCACCATGCCACCTGCTGGCCCTCTGCCTTTTTTTTTTTTTTTTTTTGCAAGTGACCTTGACAACATACCTATGAAGTGGGTACTGCTAGTATTCCCCTTTTATAGATCAAAGGTAGTAAGGAATTTGTCCCACAGCTAGCTGTTTTAAAAAGATTTGCTGCTCTCCTGCTGCCTGGCTTAGTCCTACGCATCTTATGATATTCAATTTCATCGATATTGATTGAATCCTCGAATCATACCAGCACCGGAGGAAGACAGGGCTAAAGGACAGCGAAAGAATAGAGTCTCTTGGGACCAGCAGTTGGCATAATGGCTATGTTGCTGGACTCCCACGTAGTCGACTGTGGTTCAAGTCCAGGACCCAGCGGCTTAAACTCATGCCGGGTGCGTGTGCGTGTGTGCCCAAGATCCCGAGAGGAGAATGGAGGAGAAGGGATTGCGGTGTGGCTATCCCACCTCGGGGGATGATTTCTCACTTCCCATTTCTCTGTCTCTCTGTCTCTCTCTGTCTTTCTGGCAAGTGCACATGCCCTGTAGCAAAAACGTCTCTAAGGAAAAAAAAGAATAGAGTCTCTGTACTCGAAGGCTTATAATCCAGGCAGGGCTGGAGAGCTAAATGTTTTCAGGTTGCTTCTGAATAGTCAACCATGCAAAAGGCAACTTTACCTGCATGCCCCAATATTGGAGGCAGCGGAGTACAGTGGGAATGTCATGGGTGTTGGTGACCCAGATTTGAGCTCCTGGGTTCGAGTCTGAACTCTTCTGTGTGGTCTGGGACAGTGTAATAAACCCTTCTGAGCCTCAGTTTCCTCTTCTGTAAAATGGGGGGGGACCATACCTACTCAGAAGTATTATAGGATGGCCAGCTTGGTGCAGTGGTAATGCACTGCCCAAGTGCTAGTGAATCCATATGGAAGATTGTGGTTCAGTTCTTGGGTCAACCTGTACAGGCAAGGTGTGCATGCCCATGATCTTGGCTGGCTGGGAAGCTGAAGGAGGGGCTAGCAGTGCCAGACCCTCTTGAGGGTACTTGTCTTTCATGCTCTGCCTCACTCTCATGTACTGTAGGGAGAGTCTGGCAGAAAGTAGGCTCCTACCAGTGTTCTCATCCAGTGTAGTCATTAGGGGAACTGCATGAGAGGTGGTGGACACGAGTTAGAAAATGATCTGGAGGGGGGCTGGCAGGTGGCGTGGTGGTTAAGGACGCTGGACTCCCATATGGCTGACCACAGTTCGAGTCCCGGACCTGGTGGCTTTCTCTCTTTCTCTCTCTCACTCTGTCTCTCCCTGGTCAAATTAAAATAAATAAAGTAAAATAAAATAATTCTTAAAAAAATACATTTAAAAAAAAAAAAAAAAAAGAAAGAAAATGATCTGGAGGTGGGCCAACCTCATAGCCCAGTGGTTGAGGGAGCTAGACTTCACATGACTGACCGTGGTTCAAATCCCGGCCTCTGCAGCTGCAAAGACATGCCTGCTGTGTGTGTATGAGTACTCCAGATCTCGACAGGATGGAGCAGTGGAGGAGAATTGCTTTCCCACTTCCCTCTTTATCTCTGATGCCTGCATGTGCCCTCTGGTAATTAAAAAAAAAAACACACACACAATTAAAAATAGAAAATGATTTGGGGAAGAGGGCAAGCGAAGTGTATCCATGGGGTTGATTTTGTGCCTGGTTGTTCACACATGCACATGCGCACACACACTGCACACTCAGCACACACACCTGCATGCACATACACACAGGTGTGTGCACATCGACCGGAGAACTGGGGGCGAGGTTGGAGGCTGGGGAGGGAGGTTCAGTGGACAATACCTGGAGAAGCTGGGTGGCAAGCAGCTCTTTGACATGGGAAGACTGGGAAGCGACCCCTGAAGAGGTCGCCCCTGAAGTGGCACTAGGAGCCGCCGGGCAGGCTGAGCACACTGCTGCAAGGAGGTGTGGGGTGATTTTGGGGGTCTGCACACCCAGACATGGCTGCATTAGTGCAGAGCTTTGCCCAGACCACAGGGCAAAGTGTGAAGGCGACAGGTCCTTGCAAGGCTTCTTCGGATTATAGCTGGTCAGAGATCCTGAAGTTATATATATTTTTTTCCAGAATCACGTGGTCAAGAGCATGTTGGCTCCTAGAAGAGTGTGCTGGGATCCACCTTCTGGAGCAGGGACAAGGCTGGCCTAATTGGCGCTTGGTGACCTGGGTCAGCCATGCTGCCTTATATCAGACAGTTGCAAATGCCAGGCTGATAGGTTGGCGTTTTATATTTGTTTGAGGAGAACTAAGAATCAGTCACTTTGTGGGGACCAGCAGTTAGCGTAATGGCTGTGTCGCTGGACTCCCGTGTAGTCGACTGCGGTTCGAGTCCCGGACCCGGTGGCTTAAACTCACGCCGGGCACGAGTGTGTGCGTGCCCAAGATCCCGAGAGGAGAATGGAGGAGAAGGGATTACGGTGTGGCCATCCCCCCGGAGGGTGATTTCTCGCTTTCTGTCTCTCTGTCTCTCTCTGTCTTTCCGGCAAGTGCACGCGTCCTATGGCAAAAACCTCTCAAAAAAAAAAAAAAATCAGTCTCTTTGGAGTGCAAATGACAAAAACCCAACTTAACCCAGCTGGGGCCAAAGTAGAAATGTCCAGCAAATAACTTCAGACATAGCTGAATCTAGGGGTTCAAATAATAAGTTTAGGGCTCTGTCACTCCATTTCTTCGCCAGCCTTGAGCTACGTGGTGGGCAAGATGGCTGCTGGTAGCTGCAGGCCTCAGCCTACCCTGGTGTGAACAGAATCCTTATCTCTGGAAGAAAAGTCTCAAGGAGCATCCTGACTGGTTGCACTAGCATCCCGTGCCCAATGACAGTGTGTGGTTATTGGGGTACACTGACTGGCCAGCCAGAGCTGGATTATAGAGGCGTGTAGGGGTGGGTGTGTGTGTGATGGGGCGTTCAGTGGAAAGCTCAGAACTTTCCGTGGAATTGGCTGCCCACAGGAAAAGAGGTTCTTTCAGTAGAAGATGGGGGGGGGCGGGGGGGCTGGGCAGACAAAAAGCAGCAGTTACTCCTACGGTTTCCCAACTACGGGCCCGAAGGGTATTACTGAGGCGGTCCCAGAAAGCTTCATTGGAAAGCAAACTTGCCTGTCCGACTGCTCTGTGGAGGTGCCTGGGGCTGCCAAGGAAGAGGTCCTGGCTCCCCTCTTCACCCCGGCCGCCCCCACCGAGCCCAGCTGCATCCATTTAGCTGGGCCATTTGGATCAGGAACAAGGGCTCTCCTTTGACTGTCTGCGGCTTTCAGGATGGCCTCGTGCTCATCCAAAGGGCTACGCCTTGTCCAGATGTCCAGAGGGGCCGGTTTCATGTGTCTGACAAGGCTGCCTTTCTGGGCAGGAGGATCTGAAGGAGGGAGACGTCTGCAGCCTGGGCATGGGGTGATAAATGCCCCCTCTGGAATGCAGAGATGAATTCTTAAAAAGAAAAAAAAAAGGCTTTCATCATTATTGCAAAGACCCCAAACAAGGGGTGGAGGAGGGGTGCTAGCGAAACAAGGAGTCAGGGGCGGGTAGCTGGCGACACAGACACTTGACTGTGAAGCCTCTGGGGACGGCTCCCACCAGAGCGGCAACCTCTTTTCCTTCTGAGCAGCCCACGGGGCTAAGGCCAGTCTAGCCAGAGCTCGGCTTCCCGCTGTGTGCGTTGTGACTGTCTGTTAATCAGCCCTGGAGAATGGGGGTTGTGTTTGCCTCTCCCTCCCCCCTCCCCCAAAGTCCCCCACACCACCCCAGAGCTGCCCCCCACACAAATGGCATTGTGTAGCTGGGACAAAAAGGGCCCTTCATTCCTCATCCACGCCTGGGGACAGAAAGCTGAGTGTAGCTCAGTTTACTCTGGTTTAGGAAAAATGGGGCTGACGGGGACAGGAGAGGCTGGGAACTCGAGGGCTAGACAGGCATGGCCGGAGGACACAGATGAGCTGTGACTGCGTGGAGGGACCGTGTGCCCCAGATTCACCCAGCAGTCTCTGTGGTGCCTCTTGACCAACGAGCCTAAGAACAGGTCACCCACGGTGGGTACTCACTGATAGATAGCTGCGTCTACAACTGCTTGCTCATTAAGTCCACTCCCCTGGAGGGATCATCCTGGCCTTGACAAACCTCCCAGAGGTTTTCATTTAACTCAGGCAAGATTTAAGGAGTCAGTGTGCTGTACTTAGTTAAGCATAGACTTGGGGATCAGACAGACTTCGGGTCAAAATCTGTGTCACAGGGACCGACTGGTGGCGTGGAGGTTAAGACAGCTGGACCCCACGTGTCTGACTGCTCAGTTTGAGTCCTGGACCCAGTGTCTGGAAAAACACACTGGGCACCTATGTGTGCATGCCCCAAATCCCGAGAGGAGAAGGGAGGAAAAGGGGTGGCAATGTGGCTCTCCCTCCCTGGGATTGGCATTCTCTCTTTCACTCTCTGTCTCCCTCTCTCTGTCTCTCCCTGGCAAGTGCACACACCCTCTGGCAAATTAAAAAGAAGCCAAACCGTGTCACAATTCCAGCTATGTGATCTTTGGCTTGTCACGTGCCTTCTCTAAGTCTCTCTCCTCCTCTTTAAAATGTAAAGAACCACTGTGTCTATGGGGTTGTTGGCTGGGTCAGATAACAATTCACACAGGGTGTTCGGCCCTGAGTCTAGTAGGGAGTGCTCAATAAACAGGGCTAGTTCAGGGAACCAGCAGTTAGCGTAATGGCTATGTCGCTGGACTCCCACGTAGTCGACCGCGGTTCGCGTCTCGGACCCAGTGGCTTACAACTCACGCCGGGCGCATGTGCGTGCGTGCCCAAGATCCCGAGAGGAGAATGGAGGAGAAGGGATTGCGGTGTGACCATCCCCCCTGGGGGGTGATTTCTCGCTTTCTGTCTCTATGTCTCTCTCTGTCTGTCTGGCGAGCGCACGCGCCCTATAGCGAAAAACCTCTCCACAAAAAAAAAAAAAAAAACAGGGCTAGTTCATGAAAATAATACTGATAGCTGTGCACAGTGTTACATATTTTTTTTTGAGAGCTTTCTGCTATAGGGCGCGTGTGCTCGCCAGACAGACAGAGAGAGACAGAGAGAGACAGAAAGCGAGAAATCACCCCCCAGGGAGGATGGCCACGCCGCAATCCCTTCTCTTCCATTCTCCTCTCGGGATCTTGGGCACGCACGCACACGCGCCCGGCGTGAGTTTTAAGCCACTGGGTCCGGGACTCGAACCATGGAGCTCAGCGACATAGCCATTATGCTAACTGCTGGTCCCAACACAGTGTCACATATTTTGGGGAGAAAATGAGAATTCAGGAAGTCCCACCTTATGAATGAGTTGGGTTCCAAAGTTAACTTGTAAGTCTGTTATTTGGGTCTAAAAACATAGTTCCCATAGAAACACTGCTAAGAAGAGTCTTGAGGTTCCTCGTTAACCCACAAAAGCCTATTCAACTGTCAACATGCCAGAAATAGCTGAGTGGTGGCTTTATGGCATGGCAGAAAATTCTTTTGTGCTTCTCTCATTGAGAAGTGGGGGTCTGTGCCCCCTTCCCCCACTTTAAAAAAGTTTATTTGGGGACAGCAGGTGGCATAGTGGTTAAGGTGCTGGATTTCCCCATGGCCAACTGTGGTTTGAGTCCTGGACCTGGTGGCTTGAAATTCCCGCCCAAAATCCCAGGAAGAGAATGAAGGAGAAGAGATTGCAGCATGGCCATCCTCTGGGGGTGGGGGTGTGTGATTTCTCACTTTCCCTCTCACTGTTTCTCGGGTGAGTGCATGTGCTCTGTGGCAAAAACCTTAAACAAAAAAAATTTTTTTCTATGAGTGAGAGAGAGCATTCTAATAGGTGTTGGGTGTACTCAGGGAGATTTCTGGATATGAATCTGGAACCTTCTCGTGTGGGTCAGCCTCACGGAACATGGTGCTTTGCTGCACCACTTCCTGACCCCTGTGTCCCCTCTCTTGGAGTCCAGTGGGCAGTGGCTGCTTCGGTCAATAGAGGGTGGCAGAAGTAAAACACTGTCCCTTCAGAGGCCAACTCCCCGTAGGCCCGGTGGCTTTTGCCTCATTGGCTGGAACATTTGTTCTTGGAAGCCTGAGCTGCATGTAAGCTGTCTGCCTCTCCTGAAGCCACCATGCTGACGAGGCCATGTGGAGACGCCCTGGGACCACAGATAAAGAGAAGAAGAACAAGGGAGAGAGAGAGAGAGGAAGGGAGAGAGCAGGAGGTTGAGAGCTTGCCTGTGAGTGCAGAGTTATTCAAGTCTTTCCTCATACTGGAGCCTTCCCAGCTGAGACCTGAGGCTGGGGAGCAGGGGCCTGGCTGCAGTGGCACCAGGATAGTGCAGTGTTCTGCCATGCCAGATGCCACGTGCAAGATTGGGGTTCAGCTTTCATTCCCAGGTCAACTTGTATACTCTGGGTGCACACACGTGTGCCCGGGATCCTGACCCACTGAAAGGGCTTGTGGGGGTTACAGCATGAGACCCTGTTGAGGGTGCTTGACCTCCCCCCTTTTATATGATAAGAAATAAGCTGAGAGAGAGAGAGAGAGAGACATCTGGGGTCAGCCACATGGCCTGGTAGTTAAGGCAGCCACATCCCACATGGTTGACCACGTGCTTCAAATCCTGGCCCAACAAGGATGGAAAAATGGAGAAGGGATTGTGGCCTAACCACACCATACTGGAGTGCTGCTTTTCACCTTTCCCTCTCCCTGTCTCTCTCTAGAGAGAGAGTGAGCCCTCTGGCAACTATTAAAAAAAGACAACGTGAAGCAGAAGCAAGATGCTCCCTACTGGGACCAGCAGTTAGCGTAATGACTGTGTCGCTGGACTCCCATGTAGTCGACTGCAGTTCGAGTCCCAGACCCGGTGGCTTAAACTCACGCCGGGCACGTGTACATGCATGCCCAAGACCCCGAGAGGAGAATGGAGAAGGGATTGCGGCGTGGCCATCCCCCCTGGGGGGTGATTTCTCGCTTTCTGTCTCTCTGTCTCTCTCTGTCTGTCTGGCGAGCGCACACGCCCTATAGCAAAAACCTCTCCAAAAATAAAAAATGATGCTCCCTACTGTGTCCTGTTTGAATTCCTGTACTACAGCATCTACGAGCTCAAAACACAATGGCCGTTGGTTTTCGGCTACATTTTGGGGGTGGGTCATTACACAGTGATAGCTACTGTGCCTCTGTCACGAAGACAGTGATCACCCTAACGGGCGAACAGCATTGAGACCTTGCTGCATGCCAGGCACTACCCTCAGCACATTCTATGCATTAACTCCTGGGAAATGTGTATTGTTAAAAAACAAACAAACCAAAAACTATGCATGCATTTCAAAAAAATTTCGCACCCAAAATGAACTTGCACTATAATTCCATTCTCCACAAACTTTGGAAGGTACTGGAGTATATCCAGCTGGAAAGACGTTGCCCCGTGTGGTGGATTGAATTGTTGACCCCCTTTCTTCACCTCTGCCTGCATTCATGTTCTTGCTATGGTTTTATCATGGGGGAATGTACCTTTTCCTCCTTGACTTTGGATTTGGCCATGTGACTTGCATAGGCAATAGAATGTGGCAGAAGGGGGAACCAGCAGTTAGTGTAATGGCTATGTCGCTGGACTCCCACGTAGTCGACCGCGGTTCGCGTCCTGGACCTGGTGGCTTAAAACTGACGCTGGGTGCGTGTGCATGCGTGCCCAAGATCCCGAGAGGCGAATGGAGGAGAAGGGATTGCGGTGTGACCATCCCCCCTGGGGGGTGATTTCTCGCTTTCTGTCTCTATGTCTCTCTCTCTCTGTCTGGCGAGCGCACGTGCCCTATAGCAAAAACCTCTCCAAAAAAAAAAAATAAATAATGTGGCAGAAGAGACAGTGTTCTAGTTTGAAGCGTAGGCCTTCAGAGACTTCATGACTTTCTGCCTGTGTACTCTTGGGTCTCTACCATAGCCATGAAAATCAGATGCCCTACGTGTACAGGTCCCAGGAGGAGGATGAGAGACTTGTGTGGCCAAGTTCCCTAGCCAACCATAGCCCTGAGTACAAAATAAATGCTCATCGTTACTTGCCGCTATGACTTCTTTTTTTTTTTTTTTTTGAGAGACTTTTGTTATAGGGTGCATGCATTTGCCAGAGAGACAGAGAAACAGGAAGGAACCACCCAGCAGGGAGGATGGCCATGCTGCACACCCATGTGCCTGGCGTGAGTTTCAAGCTGCTGGGTCTGGGACTTGAACTGTGGTCAACTACATGGGAGTCCAGTGATGTAACCATTATGCTATGTGCTGGTTCCGGATGCTGCTATGATTTTAAGATTCTTTTTTTTTTTTTTTTTGGAGAGGTTTTTGCTATAGGGTGCGTGCGCTCACTAGAAAGACAGAGACAGAGAGACAGAAAGTGAGAAATCACCCCCCAGGGGGGGATGGCCACGCCGTAATCCATTCTCCTCCATTCTCCTCTCGGGATCTTGGGCATGCACACACACACGCCCAGCGTGAGTTTAAGCCACCAGGTCCAGGACACGAACCGCGGTTGACTACATGGGAGTCCAGCGACATAGCCATTACGCTAACTGTTGGTCCCGGTTTTAAGATTCTTTATGCTGGAACAAATGTGAGTGACTGGGGGCACTTGAGTAGATAGGGAAGTAATTATCCAGTTGATAGCACTGTGCTGTGTCAACCTAACTGGACTGAATTATGTTACCCAGAGTTCATTTTCCTATATATTTCTGAGTTGGGGCTAGCTGGAAGAGAAATTTGCACATGATTTGAAGGTGGAGGTGTGGGAGCTTCCATTCTCATGCTCTGGCAGTTGGGAGGAGGTCTGGCAGGTGCTGTCACAGCTCACACGTGTCATCACGGATCTGTGGGCTCACTTCGTTGGTGTGGGTAGCAGATGGGTCTACAGCCTTTCTTTTACCTGCCAGGTCTCCTCCCTTCCCTTCTCGGAGTCCTGGGGCTGGTGGTGTGCAGCTGCCTGGTGGAGGGCCTACAAGTCACCCAGGGCTTTTTCGTTCGTTTGTTTGTTTCTTCTATGAACGTGAGAGACAGACAGGCAGACAGAGAGGCAGCACCCTTAACAGGCTCTTGATGCTGCAATCCACCCCCAACCTCAGCCAGCCCCAGATCATGACATGTACATGCCTGGTGCACTCAGAGAGGCCTCCAGATGTTTTCTTTTTCTTTTTTTTTGGAGAGGTTTTTGCTATAGGGCGCGCGCGCTCGCCAGACAGACAGGGAGAGACATAGAGACAGAAAGCGAGAAATCACCCCCCAGGGGGGATGGCCACGCCGCAATCCCTTCTCCTCCATTCTCCTCTCGGGATCTTGGGCACGCACGCACACGCGCCAGGCATGAGTTTTAAGCCACCGGGTCTGGGACGCGAACTGCGGTCGACTACGTGGGAGTCCAGCGACATAGCCATTATGCTAACTGCTGGTTCCCAGAGAGGTCTCCAGATGTGACCCTGGAACCTTTCCATGTGGATCAACCTTGCAGGGCATTGTCTTAGCACTACGACATCATCCAGCCCCAACCCACGTCTTTGAGGTTGGTGGTTGTGAGAGAGAGATGCAGGTCCCAGTTGGCCCTGGCAGGTTCGTTTTGTCCTCTGTCCCTCCCCTTTCATGTCCAGCTTTCCTTCCTGGACACTGGCCATGCTGCCTGAGAGCTATCACCAGGCGTAGAAGCAGTCGCCTCCCCTGGCTGCTGAAGCAGCTCCTTCCACGGCATCCAGGCTGATTTTGGAAACGGTTCTGCTTCCCTGATCAAACTCCAGCTGGTGCAAGCAGTGAAGCAACTGTATACAGAAAACATTGGCGAGCCTGGTGTCCCTAACTGCACAGGTGCCACCTCCTCGCATTTAAGGAACTTGAAACCTTACTGAGGGGAAAAGACATGTCAGAAACTGGGTGGGGTGTTAGGCACTGTGGGGCTATGTTCAACAGTGGCTGGAGACCCCAATCCCAACCTTAGGTCCTGTGTGCTAATCAGAGAAGGACAAAGCAGGTGGAGGAAGATTATCATTGGAGCAAGAAGAGATTTGAGATGGATTTTGCCTCTAGTGGCCTTAGGAGAATTGGTGTCTTTAGACTTCTGGGCAGGGCTGTTTATTTTATTTTTTGTTGTAGAGGTTTTTGCTATAGGGCGTGTGTGTTCACCAGAAAGAGAGAGACAGAGAGATAGAAAGTGAGAAATCATCCCCCAGGGGCGATGGCCACGCTACAATCCCTTCTCCATTCTCCTCTCGGGATCTTGGGCACGCACATACACGCGCCCGGCGTTAATTTGAGCCACTGGGTCCAAAGCTCGAACCGCGGTTGACTACATGGGAGTTCAGCGACATAGCCATTACACTAACTGCTGGTCCCTGGGCGGGACTGTTTCAAAGACAGGGGAAGGCCAGGGAGGGGATCGCAGGATGGAGAGAATCACTATTACATCCCGTCCTCTGTAGCCTACATGTAAAACTTGTTTGCTCTTTCCATGGCCCATGAACCTGGACTTCTCAGCCCCTCCGCCCCCTCGCCCCCAGGCCGGGTTGTGGACCAGGCAGTCAGCAAATACCACGGATCTTGGCCTTCTCTCTTAGGCGGCTTCACTTCTATTTTTTATAGTGTCAGTGTTCATGCTGCCTGCCTTTCAAATAGATGCACGTTCAGCTACAGCTAATTTGGAATTTGTTTCTCCAAAAGCATTTAGAATTGTTTTTGCCTAATGCATCAGATTTAAATCCCGGGGCTAATTAATACTGAGGCATGAGAAAGAAAAGAGAAAGTCGGTTAAAATGCCTAGTGGAAATGAACTGGAATAACCCTCTCCTCACTCAGCATGGCGCTTGGTGCAGTCCAGATGTGCCGACGAGATCAGAGCTGGTGCCACGCTCATTTCAGACCTCACTTCTTGCCCCAGTGGGCAAGGGACTATAAGACGAGAGGTGGTGTGTGTGTGTGCGGGGGGGGGGGGGGGCGGAGGTATTTGTGTGTTGTTGAATGTGTGTGTTGTGTTTGTTTTATGGGTTGCGCCTGTCTCATGTGTTCTGTGTTATGTTTGCATGTTGTGAACATCATGTCTGTGTGCATCGTGGATGTCATACGGGTCGTCGCTATTGTCAATGTTGTTATATCATGTGTGTTGTCTATACCGTGTGTTTGTGTGATTGGCCTTATACGCAGCCCATGTTTGTGTTGGATGTATTATAACCTGCTCGCATGGTGTCTACCTGCACTGTGTTGATGTATGTATTATATGCATTCTGTGTTTGCATTTTATGTGTTGCGTGTTGTGTGTTGCATGAATGAGAAATTCTTTTTAGTACCAATTCACTGAAGCTCAAGGGGCTTGAAATGAGCTTTCAAATATGACTCATTGTATTTGACTTGGAATTTGGCATCTTTATTGAAATCAGTGGGGTGTTCCTACCCACTTCAGCCTGAAATCAAAAGGGGCGGGATGTGAAATTTGAACATCTGAGGGCTCTCCACCGGCTACAGTCTGAGTGTTTGTGTCTACCTTAAAGTCAGGTTGAATGCTAACCTCCAAGGTGACGGTTTTAGGAGGTGAGGCCCTTGGGAGGTGATTAGGTCATAAGGGGGGAGCCCTCAAGAATGGGATTAGTGTCCTTATAAAAGAGGCCCCAAGGAGCTGCCAGTCTCTTTTTGCTATGTAAACACTTAGTGAGGAAGTGCCATCTCTGAACCAGGAAGTGGGCCCTCACCAGACGCCAAATCTGCTGAGCTTTGATTTTAGACTCCCCAGCCTCCAGAGCTGGAAGAAATACATTTCTCTTGTTTAGGAGCTACTCAGCATATGATATTTTGTTACAGCAGTCAGAACCGACTAGAAAGCCAAAGAAAGTTCTTCCAGCTGCAACTGTCTATATCGAGAGGTGAAAGTTTGGGGTCCTCAAGAAAAGAGGTGCGAAGTAGTTCAGAAGTAACACCCCAGGGCTGGTGGTGCTACTGTAAGGGTCCAGTGATTGGGAGGGGCAGAGTTCAGTAGGAAGAAAAAGAATAGGACCCTGGTCCTGGCACCTGAATCACAGGCTTGGGCCCACCAGTCACTAAGAGTGAAGGCCTCTTTCCTTGGTTCACACAAGGTAAGGCTTTGGTGCTGGCCAGGGCCTGGAGTTTCTGTGAATGGCCTCTGTGCTGGGTGATAGATGAGCTATAGGCAGGAGGAGTCCGGAGTCAGCACATAGACTCAGCTTTGGCACTGAACAACAGTGTGTGACCTTGACCATCTTCCTCAGCCTCCTTAAGCCTCTGTCTGTATCTTAGTTTGGGCTTCCCCAGAAGAGACCTGGAAACAAGGATTCAGATGCATATAGTTGATTTGGGAAGCAGTCCCAGGAAACAATGACAGGGAAAAGAGGAAGTGAGGCAGGGAAGAGAAGGAAGAAGGAATTGTCAGACCAGTTACTGTTGTGGGCCATTGGGGTTCAATTGTACGGGCATTTCTGGAAAATGGTGTAGAACATCACACAATAGCATCCGGACTAAGGGTCAAGGGGGCTGGGGTGTTTGCCTACTAACTCCTGTCAGGCATTGGTTGTGGGTTGCTCCTGGGGCAGTGACAGGCATTAATTCCTGGCATGTCTGGCCTGCTGCAGGTATGGACAGGCCAGGTAGCAAAGGCCAGAGAAAGACCCCAGGCAGAGATGAGGTACTGGCAGTGGAACTCAGGCTAGACTGCACCAGAACAGGAAAGACCGAGAGAGAGAGAGAGAGAGAGAGAGAGAGAGAGAGAACGAGCGAGCGAGCAGTGACAGCCATTTCCCTTTCCTTTTCTGCAAAATATGGAACTTAACCCATATGATCTTTTTGTTTGTTTGTTTCTTCTATGAGTAAGAGAGACAGAGGCAGCACCCCCAAAAGGGCTGATACTGCAACCTACCCCCAGCCTCAGCCAACCCTGGATCATGGGCACATGCCTGCCCAGTGTACTCAGGGAGGTCTCTGACATAAACCCAGAACCTTCTAGTGCGGGTCAGTCTTGCAAAGCACTACATTACCACTGCACCACTGCTTGGCGCCTTAGACCATATCATCTTTGATGTTCCTTTCCATTGTAACACTCAACGACCCATGAAAGAAAGATCCCTTATTCTCTCCCCACTCCTCTACCCTGCACTAACTGATTTAGTGAAGATGGGAGCATTTACTATGTCCCAGATGTTGGTCTTGATGCTAGGGATACTTAAGGGCAGGCAGACAGCAGGGAGACAAACTCAATATGAGGTGACCTGTGCTACAGCAGAGGTTAGAAGCCAGGTTGGGGTCATGGCATTTAGGAAAGTAGGACTGACTCTGGCTGAATCAGTCAAGGGGGCCAAGAGAGAGAGGAAGGTGCTCAAAATAGCAGGAATAGTATTGTAGTGGTGGAGAGATGGCAGATTTGAGAAGCTAAAAATGGTTAGGGTGGCTGGAACACCGAGAGCAAGATGGGAAGTGACAGGGCTAAGGTTGGACAAGTGCACGGAGCATGGGGGTCTTTGGAGTCAATGTCAAGGATCCCTGTTTGAACCTGGAGGTGCTGGGAAGATCTCAAAAATGTTTGCATGGGAGAGTGACAGGGTTGGACTTGCCTTTCAGAAAGATCAGCTGGGTCACAACAGACAGGAGTTAGACCTAAAGTGTGTGCGTGTTTGGGGGGGGGGGGGGGTTGGGGCTCAGTAGGTAAGTGTCTTAGTTGTCTTGGGCTACCATAACAGAATTCTACAGACTGCGAAACTTGACCGACATTTATTTTCTCATAGTTCTGGAGGCTGGAAATCCAAGATCAAGGTGCCAGCAGGGCTGGTTTCTTTTTTTCTTTTTCTTTAGTTCCCAAGTTTTATTCAAGAGCTCATACAAGGGGACCAGCAGTTAGCATAATAGCTATGTCGCTGGACTCCTATGTAGTCGACCACGGTTTGAGTCCCAGACCTGGTGGCTTAAACTCATGCCGGGTGTGTGTTCATGCATGCCCAAGATCCTGAGAAGAGAATGGAGGAGAAGGGATTGCGGCGTGGCCATCCCCCCGGGGGGTGATTTCTCGCTTTCTGTCTCTCTCTGTCTGTCTCTGTCTTTCTGGCAAATGCACGTGCCCTATAGCAAAAAAAAAAAAAAAAGAAGGCGCTTATACAAAATATTCCAGATAAATGAATTTTAATCCTCATCTTCCTCCTCTTCTTCATCCTGGTTAATCTGGAAGTAACGTAATGCGTAATTCTTTGCTGTTCGCAACTACGCGCAACCAATCACGTAGATTATTCTTCTTCACGTAGTTTATGGTGAGATATTTTAAATACCCTTTGGAAAAAGGCACCTCAGAAGTTACAGTGACCTTGCTCTTGCTTCTTTCGATGGTTACAACCCCTCCACCGAGATTCCCAGCTTTTCCATTCACTTTGATTCTCGCTTGGAGAAACTGCTCAAAATTGGCAGCATCCGTGACTCCATCTTCTACAGGGTGAGTGCAGTCAAGGGAAACTTCAGAACCTGCTTCTTTTTCTTTGCCCCCCCTTCACCACAAGCTTTTTCACGGGGCGCCATGGTGGCAGCGGAGGCAGAAAGGGCCAGGGTTGGTTTCTGATGTCGTCTCTTCCTGTCTTGTCGACAGCCTCCTTCCCCTTTTTTGGGGTCCCCACATGGTCTCTTTTTTGTACTGGCATGGAGAGAGAGAGAGAGAGAAAGAGAGAGAGAGAGCGAGCTCCAGTGTCTTTTCCTCTTATAAGGACACCATCCTAGGATGAGGGCCCCACCCTCATGACCTCATTTAACCTTAATTACCCCCTTAAAGGCCCTCTTGCTAAATGCAGTCACATTGTGAGTAGGGCTTCAGCATGTGGTGTGTGTGTGTGTATATATATATATATATATATACACACACCCACACACACATACATATACATACATACACACATACGTATGTGTGTGTGTATATATATATATATATATATATATATATATATTTTTTTTTTTTTTTTTTTTTTTTTTTTTTTTGCAGTGTTATCACTTCCAGGGGAGAGATGGCAAGGGCTAGGCTTCAGCTGTGGATGACCAGGAGTTAGGTATATGTGAGGGGGGTGAGGCGATGAGGGCAAGGAAGCAGCTAGTGGTGCTCCACGTCACATCCCTCTGGCCCATCTCTGAGCTCGCCTGTGGCTGTGGTGGGCAAGGTCTCCGTGGACACTGATGGTTTCCCTGCTGGGGTAGCCAGCTTCTTGGTGCTCTGTCCAAGGGCTTTGTCTTGTACCAGGGGAAGCTGCTTAGCCCACGCTCTCGGAGTTCCAAGAACTGAATGCAATCGAAGCAGTTCACAACTACTGAGGGACGGTGGGTGCAACCCCAGATCCCCTTCTTTTTGCTGAGAAATCCTGAAGCATGTTCTATACACTTCCAGAGGGCCCTGGCAGGATAGAGGTCCAGGTGCCCACACATTTTTTTTTTTTTCAGTTGCCAGAGGGTACGTGTGTTCACCAGAAATCGAGAGAAAGAGAAGGAGAAAACACCCCCAAGGGGAGCATTTTTTTTTCTTTGTTTGGAGAGGTTTTTGCTATAGGGCACATGCGCTCGCCAGAAAGACAGAGAGAGACAGAGAGACAGAAAGCGAGAAATCACCCCCCGGGGGGATGGCCACACCGCAATCCCTTCTCCTCCATTCTCCTCTTGGGATCTTGGGCACGCACTCACACATGGGCCAGCGTGAGTTTAAGCCACCGGGTCCGGCACTCGAACCGCGGTCGACTACATGGGAGTCCAGCAACATAGCCATTATGCCAACTGCTGGTCCCCAAGGGGGGCATTTTCACACTGCAATCCCTCCTCCAGGTCTCCATTCTGTCAGGATTTGGGGCACACATGCCTGGTTTGTTTTTCAAGCCACTAGCGCTGGGACTCAACATGATCGGCCATGTGGGAGCTGGCTGCCTCTACACAGTGCTAGGGGGCTGGCTCCTGCCCAACCTTTTACTGGCTCTCCTCTCTTCCCTGTCTTACTCCTCATTCCCTTATTGGGAATCACCTTCTAGATGAACTACCTATGCCCTTTTGTCAAAACCCAAATCACTGCAGCTTGACACAGGGCAGTAAGAATACTGCTGTACCAGAGTACTGGATTACTGGAATACTGCTGTATCAGAGTACTGGACTACTGGAATACTGCAGGAGGATGAGGCTTGGGAAGAGAGGCAGTGAGTTCAGTCAGAGCTATGCTGAGACCAATGGGCAGTCGGCACAGGTGACCAGAACCTGGGATGGCATCTGGCCTACCTCTTCCCTCTGTCTCACAGTGCCAAGAACAGGAGCCTGGTTTTTCCCTAAATGCCACTCACACAGACCGCCTGCACATCTAGCCGACTTTACTGAGATTCCTAGTGATGCTGAGTAGGGTGCAGAGTTACACTAGAGTACTGTAAAAAGTTAGCCGCTAAGAGCGAAGTCGGCTGAAAGCCCAGGATCTCCCTTCACCATGCCCTTGTGGATTCCTTGGCCAGCCACCTTCCTTGGTGGGTGACTGCTTCCACCCCCTAGCCATCACCTCCCACTCTTCCTGCCCCTCCCCATCCCCAGTTCCTGTTCATTCCTTGTACACAGTGTTTTATTGATCTCATTTAGTAGTCTGCCTCTAAAGCACACCCCTAGAGCCTTCCTGCCTATTTCAGGTGTTTCCCTGAACATGGTATATCCCTCCCTAAAAGGAACTTCATTGCCAGCCACTCACATAACTCTCTGACCCTGCTCCAGTGACATGTACATGGGAGGGCAGAGGCGAAGCAGCATGTAAGGGAATTCACACAGGACTACTTGGCAGTTACAAAGAACCCTCACATATATCATCTCCTTTGATTCTTCCTTCAATGGGTGAGGAAAGTGAGAAAAGGAAAAGGATTTGGATTGTTTGAGGTGAAGTTACCCAGAAGAACCTGAAGCGAGGGTGCTGGACAATGGTGCAGCAGTAAAACACAGTGCTCTGTGAGGCTGACCTACATGGGAAGGTTCTGGATTTGTGTCTGAAGACCTCCCTGAGTGTACTGCCCATGATCTAGGACTGGCTGGGGCTGGGGAGGAGTTGCAGTATTGGGGCCCTGATAGGGATTCTGACTTTCTATCTCTTGTTCTCTCTCTCTGTCTCATGCTCACATAAGAGATGAAAAGGAAAGCACTTAAAAAAAGAACCTGAAATGAGTTAGTTGCTAGTGGTTTATTTACTTTTTTTTTCTTTTCAGTTTTTGCCATAGGGCATGTGTGCACCCCAGGGAGGTACAGAGAGAGGGATAGAGAGCATGAGAAAGCACACCCCAGGGGGGATAGCCATGCCACAGTCCCTTCTCCTTCAGTTTCCTCTCAGGATTTTGGGCATATACACACACATGTTCCTGGCATGATTTTCAAGCTGCCAGGACCAGGACGTGAACCACACAGCTGGCTATGTGGGATCCAGCTCTTAACCTCCATGATACCTGCTGACCCAGTTGCTAGTGGTTTATAAAGGCCAGGGTTCCAGGAAACCAGTGAGGAGGTTCAGGGAGTAGGGCAGGGAAGTGGAGGGAGCCAGGCAAGGTGTGATCTTGGCCAAGTGAGTCTCAGTTGATCCTGTAGGGGTAATCTGGACCCTGGGTTATACCTCTCAGTTTATTCCAACTTGAGACAGAGGTACTGGGCTTTCTGCTCCCTTATAGGCTGTTCTTTGACCCCCTGGGGAGCATAAACTCTTGGGTACTTCCAGTTCTGCAGAAGCCTGGTAAAACAACTGTGAAAGTCCCAGGCCAACTAGCTATAGAGAATGACAGGTGTGAGGACAGTTGAAACCAAAAGATCTCAGAAGATGAGGGAGAGGGCACAAGGGAGTCATCAAAGGAATCTGAGGGGATCTGAGCCAAGCATGAACAGTGTCTGCTACACTGGTAGGTCCATAGTAGCCCCGTGTATTAGTTTTCTATTGCTGCACAATGATTGCTACCAACTCACAAGGTTAAAATACCTCAAATTGTTATCTCACATTTTTTGTAGCTTTGAAGTCCTGGAATGGTGTGACTAGATTTTCAACTCAGTGTCTCACCAGGCTGACATCAAAGTGTTGACTGAGGCTGTGTTTCTCCTCTGAAGCTTGGGGTCCTCTTCCAAGCTCACTGGTTATTGGCAGAATTCAGTTCCTTGGGGTTGTAGGACTGGAGCTCTGTTTTGTTGCAAGCTGTTGGCTGGGGACCACTCTCAGCTTTGAGAGACTACCCTAGTTTCTTGCCACATGGCCTCCATAGGCAGTTCACATGGATGTTTGCTTTCTTGTAGGCCTCTTGGAGCATGGCACCGTGCCTCCTCCTTCTGCAACCAGCCAGAGAAAACTCAGCTTTTAAAGCCCTCATGTAATTAGGCCAGGATGATCTCACTTTTTGTTTTTGAAGAGGTTTTTGCTATAGGGCATGTGTGCTCGACAGAGAGATAGAGAGACAGAAAGCAAGAAATCACCCACCACCACCACCCCCCGCAAGGGGGTTGGCCATGCCACAATCCCTTCTGCTCCATTCTTCTCTCGGGATCTTGGGCACGTATACACACACACCCGGTGTGAGTTTAAGCCATCAGGTCTGGGACTTGAACCGTGGTCGGCTACATGGGAGTCCAGCGACATAGCCATTATGCCAACTGCTAATCCTAGGTAATCTCGCTTTTGCTATATAATATAATATAAATATGGGAATGATATTTCACCATATTCACAGGTTCTGCTAATACTCAAAGAAGAAAGGCTTATATAAGAATAAGAGTCATTGGTGGTGGTTGTGGGGCAGTCATCTTAGAATTCTGCCTACCAGACTCTACATCCTTGCAGGTATTCCTGAAGCTAATCCGGCAAGTTGAGTAACATGATAGGTGTTTCAGGCTCAGGTGTTGGTAAATTCACAGGCACTGGAAAATTCCTGAATCGTGTCCTGAAGCAGCCAATGATGGTGGTTACACAGTCAGTCAGTCAACAATTAGCAGATGGCTCTGATGTTTCTCTTGTTTCCTGGAACTCATTCATGTAAGATTGGCAGAGGATCCCAGAGAGATGCAGTCATTCAACTTCAGTCATATGCCTTAAACTTTCTGGTGATTCTTGAGGCTGCTTCTTTGAGCAGCATGTCCACCATTATTTGTGGCTTCTAGGCCTTGATCTACTCTTGCTGCCATCTAACTGTAGCTCTGTTAAAATTCCTCTCTACTTCCTCTTTGGTGTTAAGAATCCGCTGATATCTGGCACTGCCATTGTAATTGTATTTGGGATAGATTAATACCTCTTACCTGTACTAATGTAACACTAACTACTGTAGCAAACCCTCAAATAGCAGTGGCTTAATACAACCAAAGTTTATCTCTATGCCATAGAATAGTCTGATAGAGATCTTTCTGGTTAATGGTGGCTTTCCTCCAGGGTTATTTTATGTTATGGCTCTGCTATTACCTTGTGACAGTGATTCTCAAACTTGAGTGAGCTTTGGAATCCCCCAGTGGGTTTGTTAAAACAGATAGCTAGGCTCCACTCCCAGATTTACTAAGTGTGGAGTGGGTTCTGTCTTAGTCTGCTATTGTGTTGCTAACAGAAACACCTGAGACTGGGTGATTGATAAAGAAATAGAGATTTATTTGACTCACAATTTTAGTGTCTGGGAAGTCCAAAAGCATAGGAAGGACATTAGGTCAGCCTGCAATATAGCTGAGAGATTGGTGGGCACACACAAGAGTTTTAGTAGGGCTAAACTAGTGGAGCCACAGAGTGGAATCACCCTGGAGACCTCGGAATTGTAGAGCCAACAATATGCATTGATCGTTTGGGAAAGCTATAAGCACTAGACTCCAGGTATGAGCAGCCATATAGTCTGCAACCAGAAAAGCTTTAAGGACAGGGCTGCTCAGAGCTTTGGAGGCCCAACACCCACTTTAGGATATGGGACATGGAGTCAGAGGAGATTGTTTTCAAGCTTAAAAATGTAATGTCTACCTGTTTAGGTTTCAGATATGCTTAGGGCCTATTACTCCCTTCCTCTTGTGGAATGGAAAATTCTACCCTATGTGTTTCATCATTGTATTTTGGGAGTGTGTGATTTATTTTGGCTTCACAGGTCCATTAGCTGGAAGGAGTTTGCCTTGAGTCTCAAACGAGACTTTGAACTTGTGAGTTTGTGCTGGAACAAATTAAGAGTTTGGGGACTATTGGAATGGGATGATTGTATTTTATATGTGAGACATAAATGAACCTTGGGGTCAGGGACAGAAGATTGTAGTTTGGATAACAGTTTGTCCCCCAAAGGTTCATGTTTTCTAATTTAGTCTTAGTGGGCAGTGATTGGATCATGGAGGTGCCAGTCACATGAATGAATTAATGCTATCTCAGAGAGAACTGAGTGGGTTCTAACTATCATGAGAAGAGGCTAGTTCTGGCAAGAGTGGGTGGTTATAAAATAGAGGCCTGCCCACAGCTCTGTGATTTTCCGCATGTAGCTACTATCTTCTTGGCTTCTGTTGATACTGTTGTAGGGTAACCTGATGTCTGCGATAGGCCTTTGGACTTCTCAGTCACCAGAACTGTGAGTCAAATAAACCTCTATTTCTTAAATAAATCACTGAGTCTCAGGTATTTCTGTTAGGAACATAATAATGGACTAAGACAGGATCTAAGAATGTACTTTTTAAAAATTTATTTTTAATTTTTTTTCCAAAAGGCTCAAGTGGAGGGACCAACCACTGGCATGGTGGTTAAGGCAGCTGGATCCCACATGACTGACTATGCAGTTAAAGTCCTGGTCCTGGGGACTTGAAAAACATACTGGGTACATGTACACATATGCCCAAAATTCCAAGAGGAGAATAGAGAAGGGATTGGAGAGTGGCCATCCCCCCTGGTGGGTGATTTCTTACGTTTTGTCTCTTTGTCTCTGCTAAGCACATGTGCCCTATAGCAAATTAAAAAATAAAAGAAACAAACAAACAAAAAATGCAAGTAGACACTATCAAAGCTCAAGGGCAGAATATTTTGTGTCAGGGACTTTCATGGCACAACTATTTTGATGGAACATGGTCTGACTATGAGCCCAATCTTACAGGGTTCCACATTTTAGCTTCCAAGTTTGAAGGTGCTGTGGTTTGAATGTGTCCTCCAAATTCATGTGTTGGAAACTTAATATTAAATGCAATGGTATTAAGAGATGGGACCAGGTGGGACCTTTAAGAGGTCGTGAGGATGATGAGGTCATGAGGGCCCTACCTTCATGAATAGATTAATCCATCCATGTATTAATGCATTAGTGGGTTATCAAGAGAGCAAGTTAATTCTTTTAAGAGTAAGTTCTTGTAACAACAGGTTGTTATAAAAGTTAGCTCAGCTTATTATTATATTTTTAATAATTATTTAATTAAAAAAATTTATTCTTCAATTTGATCAGAGAGAGGGAAGGAGGGAGAGAGAGGGAAAGTGAGAAAGCAAGCCACCAGGTCTGGGACTTGAACCACCGTTGGCCATGTGGGAGTCCAGTGCCTTAACTACCATACCACCTGTTGATCCCAGGTCAGCTGTTCTTAAGGTTATTTCTGCATGCACACTTGCTCTGTCTCACCATGGGATACCTCCTACCATGTCATGATGCCGCAGAAAGGTGCCAGTGCATATGCTCTTGGACTTTCCAGCCTCTAAAACCATGAGCTAAATATATCTTTATTTATTTATTTCAAAATTTTTGTCAGTGGGTGTGAGTGCTCACCAGAGACAGATGTGGGAGAGGGTGAGAAAGCACTACATAGTGGACTTGGTCAAGCTGCAATTCCTTCTCCTCTATTTCTCCCTCCTTTCAGGATTTTGTGCATGCTTGCACATGCACCCGGCATGTTTCTCAAGTTACCAGGTCCAGGACTTAAACTGTGCAGTTGTTCGTGTGGCCTACAGCCACCTTAATCACCATGCCCACTGTCTGGGACCCATACTTAACACTCAGCCTCAGCTTCCCATTCTTGACTTTTCTCATGGAAGTCATGGTTTCAACTGAACTTTCCTCTCGTTGACAAACGCCGCCCGGCACTTAACTGGGTGGTAGCCATAGCAAGTACAGTCTGGAGATGACCACTCATCATACAAGGGTTGCTAACTTCCTGCATCTGAGAGAGATTAACCAGCCAGTAATGAAAGAAAGGCATGCTTTCTGTTTTCATGTGGGGAAAATATTAAAAACATAAAAATAGCAGTGCCAGGAGAACAATAAGGGCCACTTCTAAAAGGAATCGAGAAAGTAAAAGGGTTCAGTTCAGGCTTCCAATTCATGGCACGTAATGCCAGATGATAGCAAGGCAGTCTTTCATTATTTCATTGAGCGCACAGTTATTCAAGTCTATGTACGCTGAGTCATAAGGTTCCCTGGAAAGCTACAACTGATAGGTTTACAGGGCCACAGAAACAAAGTAGGAGAGAAATGATTAACAATGATGATTTGGCTTGCTTCCAGATTACAAACTGACCATGCCAGAAGGTTAGTCGTTTTGTAGTTTGATCAGTGAAAATGACTTCAGTTATAGCCCTGCTCCTGGCATCAGAAAGCCTGGCTTTTTTTTTTTTTTTTTTTTTTTTTTTGGAGAGGTTTTTGCCATAGGGTGCGTGCGCTCGCCAGACAGACAGAGACAGAGAGACAGAAAGCGAGAAATCATCCCCCAGGAGGGATGGCCACACTGCAATCTCTTCTCCTCCATTCTCCTCTCGGGATCTTGGGCACGCACACACACGCGCCCAGCGTGAGTTTTAAGCCACCGGGTCCGAGACTTGAACCGCAGTCAACTACGTGGGAGTCCAGCAACATAGCCGTTACGCTAACTGCTGGTCCCAGTAAGCCTGGCTTTTGATGTCAGCTTTGTCATTCAGTAGTTGGGTGAACATGGGCAGATCAGCTTTCCTCGCTGGCCCTTAGAGTCTTCATCTTCGGACATGTGATGGTCCCTTTCAGTTCTGACATTCTCTGGATCAGGTATATTTCAACTAGAAACTTACAAAGGACCTCACTTTTCCTATTTGCATCATCCCAGCTACAAACATGCAGAGGAAGCCATGATTAACGTTATGGCTGACGCCGGGCACATCTATTGGGTATGGAGGTTTTGTTAAGGTCGTTCAAGTTAACATGACAGCTCCTTCTATGACCAGAAGCATATGCAAAGGGAAATGTTGCTAAGAAAATGAAATAGAGGGGCTGGCAGGTGGCGTGGTGGTTAAGATGGCTAGACTCCCACATGGCTGACTACAGTTCGAGTCCCAGACCTGGCAGCTTGCTTTTTCACTTTCCTTCTCTCTGTCTCTGTCTCTTTCTGGTCAACTTCAAAAAGATCAAATAAAATAATGACAATGAATACAATTAAGTAAATTAATTCTTTGAAAGAAAATGAAATAGATGGTGAGCAGTGAGATACAGGAACTCATAATTGAGCTAGCCATTGTGGTTGATGCCAAAGGGACATACTTACATAGTTAAAACAAGAGACTTCACAAATGGATTACATAATAATTCAAGAACCTATTTCGTGCTGGATGTTTCATAAACATTATCTCTAATTCTAATCTCAAACCTCTTTGTGTTGGTTAATTTTAGGTGTCAACTTGACTAGATAAAAAGATACCTGGATAATAGCTGGTAACGCATTGTTATTTCTGGTGGCTGTGAGGCTGTTTCTGAAGGAGATTGGCATGTGAGTTTGTGGACTTGGGTGGGGAAGATCTGCTCCTGATGTGGGAGAACACCATCAAATTGAATGGGGGCCTACATAGAACAACAGGAGACAGGAAAGGTGAATCTCCCTTCTTTTCCTGCCATTGGACATCAGAACTCCAGGTTCTCAGACCTTTGAAATCCAGGACTTGCACTAGTACTCTCCATCTCCCCCTGCTGCCACCCCACGCTCTTGGCCTCAGACTGAGCGTTATAGCATTGACTTCCCAGGTTCTGAGGCCTTTGCAGTTAGACTGAACCATGCTGCTGGCTTCCCTGGTTCTGTAGCTTGCAGACAGCCTGTCATGGGACTTGTCAGCTTCCATAATTGTTTAATCAATTCCCCTAATTAATCCTCTCTCATCTATCTATCTATCTTTCCATGTATCTATATATCTTATTGGTTCTATCTCTCTGGAGAACGGTGACTATTATGCCTTCAAAGTAAGCATCATCATACCCAGTATAGAGATAGGGAAATTGAGGCCCAGGTAGAACTAATTGCCCAAGGACACCCAGCTAGAAAGCAATGGAGCCATGTCTTTCTGATTGCAGAGCCCATGTGGGTTTGTTTTCGTACTGTCCACTGCCTCTCTGGTTAATGACTTAATAGTACTACTAAAGTTTAAAGGCAATGAGACCAGCAGTTAGCGTAATGGCTATGTCTCTGGACTCCCATGTAGTCAACCATGGTTTGAATCCCGGACCCAGTGGCTTAAACTCATGCCGGGCACGTGTGCGTGCATGCCCAAGATCCCGAAAGGAGAATGGAGGAGAAGGGATTACAGCGTGGCCATCCCCCCTGGGGGGTGATTTCTCGCTTTCTATCTCTCTGTTTCTCTCTGTCTGTCTGGTGAGTGCAAGCGTCCTATAGCAAAAACCTCTCCAAAAAAAGGAAAAAAAAAAAAAAAGGCAAGAGTAGTTTAAGGTAAGGCCCAACAGAAGTGATACTAAGAGAGAGTTCTGGATATGAAGGAGTAATTCCAGCAGGCTAGGAACGTTAAAACACCACGCAGTGATACTTTGGGCAGGGGCTAGCCCTTATACTTGCATTATTTAAAAATATGTGCAGGGCCAGCAAGTGTAATGGAGGTTAACGTGCTATATCTCACATGACTAGCTTCATGGTTCAAATCCTGGACCCGGCAGCTTGAGACTCACACTGGGTACATGTGTATGCATGCCCAAAATCTCAAGAGGAGACTGGAGAAGAAGGGACTGGGTTGTGGCCATTCCCCCTCAGGGATGATTTCTTTCTTTTTCTCTCCCTCTCTCTCCCTTTCCCTCTCTCTCTGGTGAGTATATGTACCCTGTAGCAAAAAAAAAAAAAAAAAAAAAAAAAAAAAAAAAAAAAAAAGCAAGTAATGTAAACCACTATATTTATCTGTCAGAGATACTTAAGAAATAATATCAGTATCACAGTCAGGAATCTTAGCAACTGGTGGAGTTCATATTTGCTTATATAAATAAATTTTGGCTTCTAGTTCTGGCAATACTGTGATCAAGATACCCTGAAAAACCATTTTCTACAGTTATCTGGAAATAAACAAATATTTATTTGAATGAATAGATGTGCGCACAGGAAATTGACAGGGGCTGTGAATGAAAAGGGTACTGAAAACTAGGGCAGTAAGCTTGTGAATGATGATGCGACTCCCTTATGCTGGGGTGAATAGGGAGAGACAGTGACTCAGTAATCTAGGGCCTTGAACAATTTAGTGTCCACTCGGGGGGCAGGAGCTTATGCCTTGAAAACCTGTGACACGAAAGCTGGACTTGACATACATTCTTTGCGTCAGCTGGTGATATGATGGTTTAAGGTAGCTGGATCCCACAGGGCCAACAGTGTGGTTCAAGTTTCAGACCTGGCAGCTTGAAAAACACACTGGGCACTTGTGTGTGCACCCCCAAAATCCCAAAAGGAGGGAGAAATGGAAGCAAACAGATTGTGATGTGACTGTCCCTCATGAGAGGTTCTCTCTCATTTCTTTCTCTCACTCTCTCTCTCTCTCTCTCTTTAGCGAGTTGCATGCATGCTCTGGCAAAGTAAAGCAAAACAAAAGAAAATAACGCCAAACAAAATCATCTGGAATCCTCTGAGTGAAAGCAGATTAGAAAAAAATCTGCCCATTGACTTAGAGGGGCTCATCGGTCTTGGTCTATGTTCTGAGTGGAAACAGAATCTCCTGAGAAATTTTTGACCTATATCTTATGAGGTTTTGGAATTGAATATATATTACTTGTGTGGTCCAGGAAGCTCCAAAATATTATTATAAAGATGATAGCAAAACCCCAGGAGAACTTGGCAGAAACAAAAGCAAAACTTCAAAGAAGGACATCCCATCAGTATGGCCTTAGAGAGTTCCTACACATAAAACCATGCTTACAGTAAGCCCATAATTCAAAAGTGGAAAACAGTTGAAGAAATGATCCATTGTGAGCAAATGATAGTAGGATTAGACACCCAAGAACTTCACTGAAGGCAAAAAAAAAAAAAAGTTTATTTATTTATTTATTACCAGAAAGAAAGACAAGCACCCTCAATAGGTCTTACCTTCCATGTCCCCACACATACTTTTCAGCAAGCCATGATCATAGGCACATGTACTTGGCATGTACAGGCCAACCTGGGAATCAAACCCTGATCTTCCATATGGCTTCCAGCATTGTCGAACATTGTTACTGCTGTGCCACCACAGCTGGGCCAGCACCGGAGAATTTCAGGTAACAAAACAATCTATTAAAAAATATAAAATTAGGAGGGACCAGCAGTTAGCATAATGGCTATGTTGCTGGACTCCCATGTAGTTAACTGCAGTTCACGTCTCAGACCCAGTGGCTTAAAACTCACACCGGGCGCGTGTGTGTGCGTGCCCAAGATCCTGAGAGGAGAACAGAGGAGAAGGGATTGCGGCGTGGCCATCTCCCCTGGGGGGTGATTTTTCGCTTTCTGTCTCTCTGTCTGTCTCTGTCTGTCTGGCAAGCGCACACGCCCTGTAGCAAAAACCTCTCCAAAAAAAAATAAATAAATAAATAAAATTAGCACATTTAAAGTGATTGAAAGCATAGAAACAAACAAACAAAAAACTAAGGAAAAAAAAGACACTATGAAAAAGAACATGCATATTTGAAAAAAAAGAGCTAAATAGGCCTTTTATAAATTAAACATATAGTCATTGGAATAAAAATATCAGTGTATGGGGGCCAGTAGGTTATGCAGAGGTTAAGGTGGTTGGATCCCACATAGCTATGAGGTTCGAGTCTTGGACCCAGATGGTTGGAAAAAATGCTGGGCATGTGGATGTGTGTGCTAAAAATCCTAAGAGGAGAATGGAGGAGAAGGGATTGTGCTCTGGTCATCCCCCCTAGGGGGCGATTTCTCACTTTCTTTCTCTTCATGAGTGCATGCATCCTATAGGTAACTAAAAACAAACAAACAAAAAAATAAACTGTATGAGTTTGACAGGCGTGATTGAACCAGAATGATATCATAGAATTACCCCAGAATGCAGCACAGAGAAATAAAAATAAGAAAGGGAATTTAAAAGATAGAATAGCATGAAAAATTTCCATATACAATGTAGGAGGAGTTCCAATGAGAAAGAACAGAGAGAATGCGGAGAAATAATATTCAATGACATATGAGCTAGGAATTTTCCAAAATTGTGGAAATACAGATTTAGAATATATCCTCAGTAGGATAAATAACAGTAAAACCTAGCCACATTTCAATAAAATTCCAGAAAGAAAGAAAGCATCTTAAAAATAGAGAGGAGAGACAGATTATCTCCTAAGAAGTAACATTAAGAATGGCAGGAGCAGATTTCTCACTGGCAACAATAAAAGCCAGAAGGCAGTAAAATAATATCTTTGAAATACTGAGTGAAGATAGTTTACCTAGAATTCTATGTCTTGTTTAATGATGAATCAAGAATAAAGGGACCAGCAGTTGGTGTAATGGCTATGTCACTGAACTCCTATGTAGTTGACCACGGTTTGAGTCCCGAACCTGGTGGCTTAAAACTCATGCCGGGCGCGTGTGCGTGCGTGCCCAAGATCCCGACAGGAGAATGGAGGAGAAGGGATTGTGGCGTGGCCATCCCCCCCTGGGGGGTGATTTCTCGCTTTCTGTCTCTTTGTCTCTCTCTGTTTTTCTGGCAAGCGCACACGCCCTATAGCAAAAACCTCGGGGGAAAAAAAAAGAACGAAGGAGAGGGGCTAGATAGTGATCCACTGGTAAAATGAGACTCTGTGAGGTTGACCCACATGGGGAAGGTTCCAGGTTTGTGTCCAGAGACCTCCTCAGTACACTCGGTGACTGTGTGCCCATGATCCAGGTTGGCTGAGGCTGGAGATAGATTGTGGTATCAAGACTCTATTGGTGATGCCCCCACCCCACCCCACTTTTGCTCATGGAAGAAATAAAAGAATTTGAACCAAAACAAGAATGAAGGTGAAATAAAGACATCTGCAAATGAACTTATCAATACTTACTACCACTAACAGATCATTGCTGAAAAGGCTCCTAAGGATGCCCTTCGGAAAAATGGAAAATGACCTTAGAAGGTAATGTGTGATGCAAAAAGCTATGGTAAATAAACTAGTGAGCACGGATGTGTGAAATAATAGCAAAGCTGTCTAATTTGAAGGGTTAAAACAAGATAGTATCAAAATAGGGCAATAGCAATGTAAAACGTGAAGGACGGTGGGACCAGCAGTTAGCGTAATGGCTATGTCGCTGGACTCCCACGTAGTTGACTGCGGTTCGCATCCCGGACCTGGTGGCTTAAAACTCACACAGGGCACGTGTGCGTGCGTGCCCGCCCAAGATCCCGAGAGGAGAATGGAGGAGAAGAGATTGCATGGCAATGGATGGCATGGCCATCCCCTCGGGGGGTGTGATTTCTCGCTTTCTGTCTGTCTGGTGAGCACATGCGCCCTATAATAGCAAAAACCTCTAAAAACAAAAACAAACATGTGAAGGAAGGCGATTAGCACTGCAATGCTCTGAGGTCCTTGTATTGTTTAGGATGAGAGCAGAGCAACTGATGAACTAACTTAGTTATATCAAGTATGAACACTGAACACTTAAGGGTAACATTCTAAGCATGGAAAGAGAGTCCATAATTTCTCTCTTTCTTTTCTTTTTAAGAATTATTGTATTTAATTTAATTTATTTATTTATTTTCATTTGACCAGAGAGGGTCAGAGAGAGAGAGAGAGAGAGAGGGAGAGAGAGAGAGGGAGAGAGAATGAGAAAATGAGAAAGCAAGCTGCCAGTTCTGGGACTCTCGAATCTCATTGGCCATGCGGGAGTCCAGTGCCCTTAACCACCACGCCACCTGCTGGCCCCTAGAGTCCATAATTTCTAAGCCAGTAGAGGAGAAGAAAGAGAATAAAGAAAACTCAAGTCATCTAATAGAAGAAATGGAGGATAAATAAGTATGGGAAATAGAACACAAGAAGACCATACGCACAAATCCACCAAATCACACATCACACTGTAAGGACTAAATACATCAATTGTGAAATGTATGAAAAGTGAGAATAATTTCATAACTTAGTAAGAATGGTGGTCTATAAAAAGGTAAGAGGTCCTGGGGCCAGCAGGTGGTGCAGTGGTTAAGGTGCTGGATTCCCACATGGCTGACTGCGGTTCGAGTCCCAAACCTGGTGCCTTGCTTTCTCATTGTTTCTCTCTGTGTCTCTCTCTGGTCAAATTGAAAAAAAAAAAAGGTAAGAGGTCTCCTTCTACCAAGCACATACATATCGAGAGTAAAATTCTGGTGCTACCAACATGGCGGAGGGGTGGGTAAGTAGAAACTAGAAGGATGTTGCAGCTTCCTATAGTGCTTATCTGGTTCCAAGGGAAATGTATCCATTCTGGTTACTACACCCCCATAAAAATCACTCTCAAATTTAGTGGCTTAAAATAACCACAATCATTTTATTATCTCTCATGATTTCTGTGGGTCAGGAATTATGGAAGGGCTTAGCTGAGTGGTTCTGGCTTGGAATTTCTCATGTGGTTACAATTAGACTGTGGCTGGCGCTGGAACAGCATGGGTTGGAGCAACGGGGAACTGGTCAGGCATCTTTCTTCTCTTCCTTCACACGGTCTCAGGGCATCTCCACGTGGCCTTTCTGTGGCCTATTTGGGCTTATCACATGGCAGCCTCAGTGTAGTTGGACTATTTCAATGGTGGTTTAGGGCTGTAGCATGAGTGGTACAACAAGCAAGATAGAAGTTGTGTCACCTTTTATGACCTAGCCTTCAAAGTCATAGTGTCACTTACACTACATTGAAGTTATACTCAAATCACAAGCTCACCCAGAGTCAAGGGGAGGCCATATGGACCCACTCCCACCTCCCTTGCAATGGAAGGCGTGTCAAGGCGCCACTATAGAAATATATTGCAGGATGTATTGGGTTATGAGAAAAGTAATGACACATTTTTGCACAGAAAAAACAGAAGAAATACATCATGACTTTTCTGACAGCCAATTAGAATAGTACACGGGAGGGGACCAGCAGGTGGCGTGGTAGTTAAGGTGCTGGACACTCCCACATGGCTGACCATGGTTCAAGTCCCAGACCTGGCGGCTTCCTTTCTCCCTTCCCCTCTCTTTATCTGTGTGTATGTCTCTCTCTGGTTAAATTAAAATAAATGAATGAATAAATAAAATTTAAAAAAAGAATAGTATAAGGGATTGGGAACATTGTTGGGCTACCTTTGCAAAATATACTTTATTACAGTATCAGTATAAGAAATTGATCATAAGAAGTTGAAGAAATTGGTTGAAGCTAGAGATAATCACAAGAAAAAGAAACTTAAGCAAGTGTCGCTTATAAACTAGCAGAGCAACATTTGATAGTTAGAAAATAAGACTTTGAAGAAAAAAATTATAGTTCAT
Source organism: Tupaia tana (assembly GCA_026018925.1). NCBI lineage: Eukaryota > Metazoa > Chordata > Mammalia > Scandentia > Tupaiidae > Tupaia > Tupaia tana. The sequence goes on from JAKSZU010000009.1 coordinate 133,683,479, forward strand.
ACAAAATGCAAAATAAGATGGTAAAATAAATTCCTTATGGTAGTTACAATAAATATAAGTGAGCCAAACTCACTGATGAGGCCCCAGTATGTTAGTGTCTACTCTTGGCTATTTTATACTCTTTAAACTATACAATGCAAAATAGCTGAAAGGAAATGAATAGAAAAGGATATATGAGAGAAAATTCAAATAAAATTGAGATACCATTTTTAAGATCAGACATAATGGAATTCAAGGCAACAAACATCACAAGCAACAAACAGAGATGGTACCTACTGGGAAAAGAAATAATAGTTTTAGAATATATAACAATTATGAACACACTTTTTTTTTTTTGCCACAGGGTGTGTGCACTGCCAGAGAGAGACAGAGAGAAGGAAAATGAGAAATCACCTCCAGAGGGGATGGTCCATGCCACAATCCTATCTCTTCCATTTACCTTGTGGGATTATGGGCAGGCACGCACATGAATCTGGCATGATCTTTTTTTTTTTTTTTTTTTGGAGAGGTTTTTGCTATAGGGCGCGTGCGCTTGCCAGACAGACAGAGAGAGACATAGAGACAGAAAGCGAGAAATCACCCCCCAGGGGGGATGGTCACGCCGCAATCCCTTCTCTTCCATTCTCCTCTCGGGATTTTGGGCATGCACGCACACGCGCCCGGTGTGAGTTTTAAGCCACCGGGTCCGGGACGCGAACCGCGGTTGACTACGTGGGAGTCCAGCGACATAGCCATTACGCTAACTGCTGGTTCCCTGGCATGATCTTTTTTAAAAAATTTACTTATTATTATTACTATTTTAATTTGACCAGTGAGAGAGAGAGAAAAAGTGAGAAAGCAAGTCCCCATGCCTGGGACTTGGACGGTAGTTGGCCATGTGGGAGTCCAGTACCTTAACTACCATGCCACCTGCCAGCCCTCTCTCCTCCCCCAGAGTGATTTTTAAGCTTCCAGGTGTAGTATTTGAACTGTAGTCGGCCATGTGGGAAATTTAGCATCTTAACCACCATGCTACCTGCTGGTCTCACACACTTTTGTTTTTTAAAGAAATATTAGTTAAATTTTATTAATCATTACTATTATTATTATTATTAGTTTTAAATTTGCTATAGGGCATTTGCACTCACCAGAGAGGCAGAGAGAGAGAGAGAGAAAATGAAAAGCTGCCAGGTCCAGGACTTGAACTGTTGTCACCTGGTGGCCTTGCACACACTTTTTTTTAAGTGCCAGAGGACATGTGGACTCCCCACAGATGGAGAGAGAGAGAGAGAGAGAGAGAGAGTAAGCACAGCCCAGTAGGGTATGGCCACACCTCCATTTATCCATTCCTTCAGGATTTGGGGCATATATGCATATGTGCCTAGCATGTTTTTCAATTTCTGGGGCTGGGACTTGAACCATGGTTGGCTATGTGGGATCTGGCTCCTTTAACCATCAGGCTATGGGGCCAGCCCAACATACCTTTTTAAACTGATGTAGCAAAATACATGAAATATCTACAGTATTCTAGATCTTGTTCTAGGTTTAAAGGATCTAACACAGACCAAAACAGAGAGAAATGCTTATCTTCATTAGACTTTATGTTCTATGTTGGGACCAGTAGATGGTATAATGGTTACGTTGTTGGACTCCCATGTAGTCAACCATGGTGTGAGTCCCAGACCCGGTGGCTTAAAACTCACGCTGGGCACATGTATGTGTGTGCCCAAAATCCCGAGAGAAGAACAGAAGAGAAGGGATTGCAGTGTGGCCATCTCCCCTGGGAGGTGATTTCTTGCTTTCTGTCTCTCTCTCTTTTCTCTCTCTCTTTCTCTCTCTCTTTCTCTCTCTTTCTGTCTCTCTGGTGAGCGCACATGCCCTATAGCAGAAACCTTGCTAAAAAAAAAAAAGAATTTATATTCTATGCAATCATCAGCATAACCTCAAGTATTTAAAGCAACAATGTGTGGAACTAGAAAATAAAGTATATAGACCAGGAAAGATGGCTAGTGATGTTAAAATTTCTCTCTCTGGAAACTGATAAAAAAGACAATAAATAAATAAATAAAGCTTTGAAAATTTGAATCACATAATTAATTAACTAATGGATATGGATAGAATTTGATACTCAACCAAAAGATTACCTATATTGAGACCAGCAGTTGGTGTAAGGGCTATGTCACTGGACTCCCATGTAGTCGACCGTGGTTCGAGTCCCAGATCCAGTGGCTTAAACTCACGCCGGGCGCACGTGTGTGTGTGTGCCCAAGATCCTGAGAGGAGAATGGAGAAGGGATTGTGGCATGGCCATCCTCCCTGGGGAGCGATTTCTCACTTTCTGTCTCTCTGTCTCTTTCTGCCTTCTGGCGAGTGCACACATCCTATAGCAAAAACGTCTCAAAAAAAAAAAAAAAGATTACCTTTTTTTTTTTGAATGTACATGGCACATTTATAAAATGAGAGAACACAACATATCGCAAAGGCAATCTAAGTATATTCCAAAGCGTCAGCATCATTCAGGGTTCAGAACCTTTTTCTTTTAGCCCAGAGACTCTTCTTTGAGAGAACTTTTGGAAGGTAAAGCAGGAAAAGGTTGAATGACTCTATTCTCTGCATAAATCCACCTCCTCTGAACAAAAGCATATCCCAAATAGCAATAACCATGGCCTATAGCAGTGCACGAGACTGTCTAGTTTTCCAAATGGGAATATCTTCTGTTTGTCAGTGTTTGTCAGGCTGAAACCCTGGTTCTCTTCAGCTCTGTTCTTTTTTTTTTTTAGAGATTTTTGCTATAGGGCGCATGCACTCGCCAGAAAGACAGAGAGAGACAGAGAGACAGAAAGTGAGAAATCACCCCCCAGCTGCTAAGTGGTGCCACCAGAAATCCATGGATAGAAATTAGAAACTTCCAAGCCAATGTATCCCAATGTTTATGAGCAGGAAGTCTGTCTTCAGAAAGCCCTCCTGGGTTTCATCTCTTCCTCAAAGTATTCATGTAAAAGTTCGTCCCAGGGCTAGCCCGAGGTGTGGTGGTTATGTAAGCTGGATCTCATATGGCCAACTGCATGGTTTGAGTCCTGGACCTGGTGGTCTGAAAAACACGCCGGGCGCATGTGCGTGCATACCCCAAATCCCAAGAGAATAGAAGAGAAGGGATTGCAGTGTGGCTGTCATCCCGGGGCGGGGGGTGATTGCTCTTTTTTCCTCTCTGGTTAGTGCAGAGGCCTATAACAAAGTGAAAACAAAACAAAACGAAAAACTTCAATTAGTAGTGTCATAGTGTCGCCCTCTACTTTATTCTTAAAACAAACAAACAAAGAAAAAACCCCCAAAACATCAAAAGTCTAGCCAGAGGTAAGGTGGACAAACAGAAGTTCACAAACCTATAGGCTGATTCTGTACTTCTTTCCCATTGGTGCCCTTTCAGATGTAATTCTCCACTCTTGCCCATATATTTAAAAACTGAATGAGTCTTTTGATTGGCATTTGGAGTATTGGAACCTGAACCCCAGCTTTATTTCTAAAGCCTGTTCCCATTTGTATTCACAGGCGAGTTCTGCTCTCTGGCGCCTTCTCTGCCTTTTGACATTTAGGTGTTACCCGAGGTAATAAGTGGCCCAGATTTTAGTCTCTGAAGTGGAGATGGGATACCTCAAATCTGCTTCCACCTCATCCTGGGTGACCACTCAAGGGTTTTCACATGTACAGCTCTGTATTTAATGGGCTGTAGTAGTTAATTTGGTTTCACATTTGAAAACACCTAGCAAAATGGTTGGTTGCCAGAGAAGCTTCTTATGCGTGTGCTTGTAAGAATGGACTTGAGCTAATGCATCCATTTTCACAGCACCTGTCTACTTACTGCGACCAAGGCGTCTGCATTCGTGGTCCCCTACCTCCATTCCAGACCTTCCTGGTGGATGTGGGCAAAATGTTCAGGGCCATTTCCGAGTAATTGTCTCTTCTTTCTATTTTTTTTTTTTTGGAGAGGTTTTTGCTATAGGGCACGTGCACTCGCCAGACAGACAGAGAGAAACAGAGAGATAGAAAGCGAGAAATCACCCCCCAGGGGGGATAGTCGCGCCGCAATCCCTTCTCCTCCATTCTCCTCTCGGGATCTTGGGCATGCACGCACACGCACCCGGTGTGAATTTTAAGCCACCGGGTCCGGGACGCGAACCGCGGTCGACTACGTGGGAGTCCAGTGACATAGCCATTACGCTAACTGCTGGTCCCTTTCCATTTTTATTTTGAAACATGTCAAACCTTTAGAAAAACAGAAAGCGTAGTACAACGAACACTTGTATACCCTGCATCTTGATTTAGAAATGATGCTTTTGCCATATTTGGTCATCTATCTATCAATTCTCTGGACCATTTGAAAGTAATTTCCAGGCATTATGACGCTTTACCTCTAAATATTTCAGACGATATCCCCTGAGAACAGGACATTCTTCTGCATAACTAGAAGACCATTTTCCCATCCACAGACTTGCGCTGATACAGAAATACCAGCTCATGTGCAGCCTATACACAAATTTTGTCAGTAGTCCCCATACTGTACTTTGTAGCACGTTCTTTTCTTGATTCAGAATCCAATCTGGGATCAATATTGCATTTAGTTGTCATGTCTCTTTAGCCTCCTTTAATCTGTTTCTCCAAGGAGGCAGGTTCCTTTTGATGGAAAATGATATTTAGAGACCAGGGGCTCTGTGGGCTCATTCAGGCTAATTCTTTTGAAACTGGGCTGTGAACTGGCTGTGGAAGGGGCAGAGGTAATCTCCACCTTCAGAATTGGCTCACACCTTTCTGCTCCATCCTCTACCAACTCAGGAGGATGTCCTCCCCTATGAAGCCAACTAGGCCTGCTTTTTCATTGTTTGAATGGAAATCGTTGTACTGATTTTCCTGCATTGGGGAAGATGAAACTAGGTAACGTGGTAGAGTTTTCTGTGTGTTCATATTCAACACTTTTTTTTTTTTTTTTTGGAGAGGTTTTTGCTTCAGGGCATGTGCGCTCGCCAGAGAGACAGAGAGAGATAGAAAGCGAGAAATCACCCCCCAGGGGGGATGGCCACGCCGCAATCCCTTCTCCATTCTCCTCTTGGGATCTTGGGCATGCACACACAGGTGCCCAGCGTGAGTTTAAGCCACCGGGTCCGGGACTCAAACCGCGGTCGACTACCTGGGAGTTCAGCGACATAGCCATTACGCTAACTGCTGGTCCCCAACACTTTTTTTTTTTTTTTTTCTATAGAGCACATGCACTTGATGGGAGGACAGGAGAGGGAAAGTGAGAAATCACCCTTAGCCGGGTGTGTGGTCATGCCACAATCCCCCTCTCCTCCATTCTCCTCTTGGGATTTCGGGCATGCATGTACACAGACTTGCACTGATATCTCCAATGCATGTGCCCAGCATGATTCTCAAGTTGCTGGGTCCAGGACTCAAACCGTGGAGTCAGTCATGTAGGATCCAACCACCTTATCTTCCATGCCACCTGCTGGTCCCTTATTTAATGCAGTTACTGAGCAGCCTTAGACTCCATACCAAGGAGATAGAACAATGAATAAAGCTGGGCATGGGCCTTGTTCTCACAGTTGGCCGTTTGTGGCGGAGACCTAACCAGTGACTGGGTCTGGCTGTGCCACTCCAGATAGAAAGATCCTACCTCTTACTCATTTTGATATCCTCAATGCCTAGCACAGTGCCTGGGTATACAGTAGGAATTTAATAAATCTTTGTTGGACTCTTTTGGAACTGCCTTGAAGACCAGCCAACTACAGGGATTTCTTGGAAGCTCTCACTTTATTTGGACCCTTAATAGAATTCTGAAACCGCGTGCAATCTGTAATGGCTGGTTTTGATGTGTGTGCGTGTGTCTGTTTCTTTGCCATAGGAAATGTGTTCTTGCCAGAGAGAGAGGGAAAGAGAGAGAGAGCGAGCAAGGGAAAGAGAGAGAGAGAGAGAAAGCACCTGCCAGGGTAGGGGTTGGGGGATGGCCACACTGCAATCCCTTCTCCTCCATTCTCCTCTCAGGATTTTGGGCACACATGCCCAGCATTTTTTTTTTTTTTTCCAAGCTTTTGGGTCCAGGACTCAAATCATGCAGTGGGCCATGTGGGATCAAGCCACCTTAACCACCATGACGCTGACCTGTAATGGCGATCTTTTGAGGAGTAGCTGGGCTTACAGGGATTGAAAAGAGATTTCAAAGAAACCACGAGTCAAGTCCCACATTTTATTTTGTGTATTTTTTTTAAGAGGTTTTTGCCTTAGGGAGTATGTGATTGTCAGAGAGAGAGAGAGACAGAGACAGAGACAGTGAGAGGGAAAGTAAGAAATCACCCCCCGGGGTATGGCCACACTGCAATCCCTTCTCCTCCTGGCTCTTGGGCATACACGCACATGCACCTGGCATGATTTTCAAGTCACCATGTCTGGGACTCGAACTGTGGTCAGTCATGTGGGAGTCAAGTGATGTAACCACTATACCATGTACTGGTCCCTCCATATTTTATAAATTAGTCTACTGGCAAGTGTTTTCTGAGATCTACTCTGTTTAAGACACTGTAGAAGGAGCAATGTAGAGAAATATAAGACCCCGTCCTAGTTCTCAAAAACTCGGACCTGGCAGAGAGTCAGGAAAAGTAAGCAGAGGGCCAGTCAATAGCATAGTGGTTAAGGCGGCTGGGTCCCATATAACTGACTGTGTGATTAGAGTCTTGGACCAGTCACTTGTGAAGCACTAGGCTTGTTTGTGTGTGCCCACAGTCCCCAAAGGAGGGTAAGATGGAAGAGAAGGGATTGTGGCATGGTCATTTCCCATGGGGGGGTGCCTTCTTACTTTCTCTCTCTTGCTCTCTCTGTCTCTCTCAGGCTATTACAAATGGCCCTCTGGCAAAGAAAGAAGGAAAAAAAAAGAAAAAGAAAAGTAAGCAGAGATGCGTATGAAAGACAGGCAAAGGAAGGTATGTGTTGAGTTCCTGATGGTGGCACCCAAGAGTCCTTTCTGGGGCGGGCAGGTGGTGTGGTGGTTAGGGCCCTGGAGTCCCACATGGCCAACCACATAGTTCAACTCCCGGACCTGGTGACTTGCTTTCTCACTTTCCTTCTCTCTCTCTTTCTCTCTGTGTGTCTCTCTCTGGTGAGTGCATGCATCCTATAGCACATTAAAATAATAATAATAAATTAAATACAATAACTCTTAAAAAAAAAAAAAAAAAAAAGAAGAGACCTTTCTATGGGACGGGTCCGAGTGGAGACACGATGACTATCAATCTGCCAAGAGACTAAACGAAGCCTTGAGAGTACTGGTAGGTTTGCGGATGCGTGGAGAAGGAAAGGCTGGGTCAGCCAGGTCATGGGAATGGGCTAAGCAAAGGTGGGGCTCTGGGGCTATAATTAAACCAGTCACATTGGGTCCCACTTCTCGTCACACTCAGAAAAGGGTTACAGTCACTAAGATGAGCCTGGGCAGTATGCTTCAGAGCTAAGTCCTCCACTGTCAGTAAGTACCTTGTTGGAAGAAGGACGGAGACAAATGGTTTAGGTGGCTGCTTATAAAGAATAATCAGACAGGAGGTATGTGCAAACTCAAGCAGCTTCAATTCAGCCCGGAGGCAAAGCCCTAGCTTCCCACAGCTTGGCTTCCAGTGTTTGACCTGTGTGACCTTAGGCAGGTTCCTTAACCTCTCTGAGGCTGCGCTTCCTCCCTTAAAGCGTGGCTGATGACGAGGATGTCTACCTGCGAGGCTGGATGGTGGTTTAAGTGACACCATGCCCAGAACAGCATGTGGGCACGTAGTACTTCCCCCAAAACGTTCCAGAAGCTCTGGTCCATCTGATGAGAGATGCTGGAACGGAAGCATTTACAATGGCATCTTGTCCACACTCCGTTTTTCCCGGAGTAGCCATAGACCCGGGTTTGAGCTCTCGGCTTGCTTACATCCTCCGTCCAGGGCTCCTCCGACTGAGACCAGATGGTACGGAAAAGCAGACAAAGCCAGGCAGAAGCAGCAACTCGCTCTTGAATGGGCTGGCAGCCCCCCCCTCCCCTCCCAGCCTCACCCTGGGCCAGGAGCGCGTGCTGGGAAGAGGATTAAATCAATGCCAATTCACATCTCTCCAGAAGCTGGCTCCCTGATCCGAACTAATAAGCAAATCATTAGTGAATTAGGGCTGGGGAGGGCGCGACGCAGCGCTCCTTAACTCCAGCTGGAAGACAAGCGGAAGAGCCCCAAGCCCTTTTCTTAGCGACCTCAAAATGTTCACACCGAGGGGGTTTTCGGTGTTAGAGCAACAATCAAACTCTGGCCCCGCCATGACTCGGCCAAGCCCCCAGCACCCTCCGGGACCGCGGGCAGCCGGCACCTTCTTCTCTGGATGCTGGTTACCAGACCCTGCGCCCGCAGACCTCCCCTGTCTCCTCCCCGCAGGCCCGAACCCCGCGTTCTCTGTGGCACCCGGGGCTACAGGGCCTTCGGAGCCCAGCAGGCCAAGATGCTCCCAGCCCCCGCCCTGAGCCCAAACTGGTGAAAGCCCATTATCTCTCATTTACATCTAAACTAGCTTTTCATACTATTTTAAAGGCTGCTCCTCCCCTTCGGTAATCTCCCTGCGAATGAATTAAAAGTTGATTCTTGAAACGCACAAATCTTGGGGGCAGTTTCTTTTTCCTTCTTATTTAAATCATATGCTGTTTTGGACTAACCCTTTTATTTCCTCCCAATTATGATTTCTGGTGTGTTTTCCAGAGCTTTACAACATGGCATCTGATTATACACAAAGCTTCAGAATAAAGCCCTGTTTTTCCCTTCATTAACGACACAAAGGATGGCTGTGTGATCCACACAGCACTTTGTGATTTAATGCAGCTTTACAGTCTAAATCGCACCCGGCTTGGGCAAAGCAGATTTGGGAGTGAATCAACGCATTTTCTTGCTGCCAGGAGCTCCCTTGCAGATTCCAGCAAATTCTTTCCCCACACGGAATTAGCATTTGATTAAGCTCTGCAGACACGTTCAAACTTTTACCACTGAGTGCCGGCAGGGCTGCAGTAATCTCCCGAGAGGGGGAGGCCACCACCAGCAGCCATTGCCCCCTCCACCCCTGTGCCACCAATGGGTACATGCTGCAAAAAAAAAAAAAAAAAAAATTGTAGGAGTGGTGGGTGATGGGGTTGCAGATTGGGGACAGGGAGGGGGGTGGTACTAGAAAATGTGAGGGTGCTGGAGAGAGCAGGGTGGAGTAGGGGGCTGCTGGGGAGGAACGCCTGAGTCCTCACCATCCTTTTCACCCCAAACTCACCTGGACAGGGTCGCTCTACCAGTGAGCTCACCGCAAGGGGACTTTGATATGACGATTCTCAGAACCTGGAGTCATGTGACTTTCAACCAGAACCCAGCTGGCCTGGCCTCAGGTCTGAGGAAGCCAGGAGGGTCTTTCCTGACGCCCCTGCCCAGGCCTGCGGTCCCGCTGGCGGGCTTTTTCATGCCTCTCTGGGCCAGCTCCACCCAGGCAAGCTCGTGATTCACTTCCAGAAGCGCTGCGAGTTAGGCCTCCCGACAGCCTGGGTTTAAAATCTCGTCCATTTCCATTATGCAAATATAGGAAGCGGAAGTTTATCAAACTGGGGCTTTGTACCTCGAAAGCCGGGCGTGCCAGCATGGGGGGCTATAAAGGCTTTATTGCCACAACTTTGGGGTGATTGCTTCCCTCACAAATGCCAGGAGCAGGATTGAATTATGCAGGTCTTCCCAAACAGGTGGCAATAAAAACTTTACAGCCTCCCACACCATCACATATTTTGTTTATGCCTCTTGCCTCTTAGGTGTCTTATTTTTGTTAGGTTTTTTTTTTTTTTTTTGGACTCTTCTGTTACTATGGAAACGGGAGTAGGTGCAGGTGGTTCCTGTTACCTGTTAAGGCAAATGCAAGGTAAGTCAGTCATTACGGGGTGCTCTGATTTTATCCCCATTTGAGGCAGTAACTGAGGCCCTGTGAGGAGAAGAACCTATTCATTCTAGAATATCACAGCCATTCTAGAATCACCCGACATCCTTGGAAGGCAGGTAGAAATATATAGGAAACGTCCATTTTATAGATGGTAAAACAGAGGTATACGAAACATCTTCCTGGTGGTCGGGAAGTTTGCCACACAGGAGGAGAAATGAAATGGAGCAAGGACCCCCTAAGGTATTTTGTAGGGTTCCTGAAACTTAAAGTCCATTTACATTGTAATGGCCCAGAGTAAGGGTAAGTCTTCAGACTTTGGTTATGATAATGACCAACATGGACCATGAGTGAGGGCCATTTGACCTCTAAAACTCTCACTTACAGGAAAGAAGGTTTTCATTTCAATATGTAAGATGTTTTGTAGGCTGGAAACTGCTGGTTGTGAGCTCAGAGACTCCAGGCTGAATGGCTTTAGAAACCTAGAGAGAAATTTGATTATCTAAGGCCTCACCAATCAAGAATGCCTGCGAGATGATCACGCCCTCCTGAACCACTCACTGAACTGATCATGCGCCTAGGACCTCTGCCCCTAGTTTTGCCCTTAAAAATGCATATAGGGAACATCTCGGGGAGACCGGGTCTTTTCAGCATAAGCTGACCGCTCTCCTTGCTTTGTGCTTTGCAATAAAGCTGTACTTTCCTTCATCACACCATGCGCTTATGGCTTGGTTTTATAGCGCTTGGGCGAGCGGACCTGATTTGAGTTCGGTAACAGAAACACCGCACCTAGGAGTGTATCTTCGGGGTGCCTGTTGGTCCATGGTCCACCTAGAGCTTCAGAACCAAAATTAGGGGCTTGTTTTTGGTAACCTGAGGTCAGGCTGCAGTGACACCTGCTAGCAAATATGGTCCAAACAGCTTTTTCTGTTGCTGGCGACTGTGGGGTCAGGATATGGTAGTCTGTACATGGCACGGACTTGTGAGTGGCTTGGCTGGGAAGGGAGGGGTGCCCAGCCCTGTGTCTTCTGAGTGTGGCGAGAAAAACAGGCTCAGACAACTGGGTGCGGGAATAAGGTCTCAGAGAGTCCAGACAGGGATTCCCGATGCCCTCTCAGGTCCAGAAGATAGAATTTGCCAATGGGTCAGAAGAAATGATCTGAGGTGGATCCCCTGGTTTCTGTTGCCCAGAAGGAGATGTTTTCTGTCTTGGGCACAGTTCTCTCCTTTGGTCAGGCTTGGGACTCCTATCCATGCGTGGGTTGTCGCAAAAGTTACGACACTTTTTTCTCATAGAAAAAAATACTGTTAGGTTTGATTTGGGGATGGCGGTGGAGTCAGAGGCGGCAAGGATGAAAATATCAGAGTCAGGGGACCAGCAGTTAGCATAATGGCTATGTCGCTGGACTCCCATGTAGTCGAACGTGGTTCATGTCCCGGGCCCGGTGGCTTAAAGCTCACGCCGGCGCGTGTGTGTGCGTGCCCAAGATCCTGAGAGGAGAAGGGAGGAGAAGGGATTGTGGTGTGGCCATCCTCCCTGGGGGGTGATTTCTCACTTTCTATCTCTCTGTCTCTCTGTCTGTCTGGCGAGCACACGCACCCTATACCAAAAACCTCTCCAAAAAAAAAAAAAAAACCCAAAAAACAACAATAACAACAAAAAACAGAGTCAGGCCTTGTGGTTTAATAAAACCAAAATCCTTTATTCTGCCAAAAGCTCTCAGGTGAGGTCCCTTGGTCTGGTCAGAGACTGAGGGAGTCACTCCCAGGGTGGGTGCTGCTTATTCTTAAAGGGCCATTTGTCCAATAGGTGGTCACCATGGGTCCTTGTCTGGCCAATGAAGGTCGCTGTTTCTGTTCAATTTTGGCAGGCGCACCAAATGCTGAAGGGTCGGTGATGGCAGGCCAGATGTGGAAAACAGGAAAGTTCTGCCGGCGGGAATGTTCCCCCATGTTTCTTTTCCCTTCCCGCAGGTCTTACAAATATGTCATGACTTATCCGAGAACTCTGTAGAAGGTTGTGAGGAATCCGAGTGGTGCTGGCAGCAACCACAGAGACAAGGAGGCCCTGCGGAAGAGCGATCTTCCTCGGGTGCCCTTGCGTAGACAATGGTATCTTCTCATTAGAATGAGGAAACTGGTTCAAGAGGTTATTGGAGATGAGAAAGGGGACCTGGGCTTCCCACACTCCTCGTGAACTTGAATGGGTCCCCTAACTATCCTGCGTCTTGGTTTCCTCATTTAAGGAAGTCCCAAAGTACCATGTGTCCTAGCTATGTCCCTCAAGTACTTGTCATGAGTAAAAGTGTGACAAAAGCATCAACACTGGTAGAATTCCATACTCAACTAAAGGCTGTTACGTTTTCTTGTCCAGCCAAACCCATTGCCCAGAGATCTCTGTAAAGATGGCTCATACTCCCCTCCTCCTCGGCTGGATGACTAGTTGGGGGAGGGAGGTTCTGCTCAACCATCCTGTGTAGGGGAGTGTCCTCTGTGGCAACACTGCTCAAAAGAATGATTGTGACAAGATAGTCCAGAAACAGTGAGTAAGCATTTAGAACTTTCTCTAATAATATGGTCAAGTGAGGCCAGCGGGTGGTGTAGTGATTAGGGTGCTGGATTCCTACATGGTCGACCATGGTTCAAGTCCTGGACTCTATTGCTTAAAACTCACACGAGGCGCATGTGCGTGTGTGCCCAAAATCTGAGAGGAGAGTGGAGGAGAAAGGATTACAGTATGGTCCATCCCCCTGGGGGTGTGTGTGTGTGTGATTTTTTGCTTTCTGTCTCTCTGACTCTTTCTGTCTCTCCTGCGAGCACATGTGTTCTATAGCAAAAATCTCTAAAAGAAGTAATAATAATACAGGGCCAGCAGGTGGCATGGCAGTCGAGGGTGCTGAACTCCTACATGGCTGACTGCGATTTGAGTCCTCGATCTGGTGACTTGCTTTCTCACTTTGTCTCTCTGTCTCTCTCTGGTCAAATTAAAATAATAATAATAATAATAAAAAAATAAATAAATATTTTCTTTTTGGAGAGGTTTTTGCTATAGGGCGCGTGTGCTCTCCAGAAAGACAGAGAGAGACAGAGAGACAGAAAGCGAGAAATCACCCCCCAGGGAGGGTGGCCACACTGCAATCCCTTCTCCTCCATTCTCCTCTTGGGATCTTGGGCATGCACGCACATGCGCCCTGCGTGAGTTTAAGCCACCGGGTCCGGGACTCGAACCACGGTCGACTACATGGGCGACCAGCGACATAGCCATTATGCTAACTGTTGGTCCCAATAAAAAAATTCTTAAAACAATAATATGACTGAGTAATTTTAGGTCTGTTGAATCCAAACACTAAAACTTTGGACTTTTAAATATTCATCCCCCACCCCCTGCAGTAATTAATTTCTGTTGGACTTTATCAAAGATTTGTCCATGACAGATTAAGAAAACAAAACAGGGACCAGCAGTTGGCGTAATGGCTATGTCTCTGGATTCCCATGTAGTTGACCGTGGTTCGCGTCCCAGACCCGGTGGCTTAAAACTCACGCTGGGTGCATGTGTGCATGCGTGCCCAAGATCCCGAGAGGAGAATGGAGGGGAAGGGATTGCGGCGTGGCCATCCCCCCCTGGGGGGTGATTTCTTGCTTTCTGTCTCTCTGTCTCTCTCTCTCTCTTTCTGGCGAGCGCACATGCCCTATAGCAAAAACCTCTCAAAAAAAAAAAAAAAAAAAAAGAATAAAACATAAACGACAACAGGGCCTTCAGCACAGAGAACCTCAGAAGCGCTGCTCCGTGGGGTCCCATGGCCACCATCCATGCATAGCTGCTTTCTCGGTAAATTCAGTTAGGAATTGTGGACAGAGAGCCTGGCTCCGTGAAGACAGCCCAGTTGGCCACGGCTCTCTGAGGACATTCATCTCGTGTTTGGAGTTGACTCTCAGATCTCTTGTTCTCTCAGCCCGACTGGGTCAAGCCTGCCTCCCCAGGGGACACCCTGGAACGTTTCTTCTCATCAGTTTTCCTACGCTTCAAAAGCACAAATATCGGCCCTTGCTCAGCGGCCCCCCTCCCCTTTTCTTTCTGTCCTAAGTGAACCTAAGCACATGGCAGGATGTATCGAACATGCAAATGAGATTTCATGATCTAGTTCACTAGGCTGTGACGCCCCGGGCCCACCATGCTTGGAGATGTGGCTGCAGCTTGCCTTTTCTGTGTGTGTGTCTCAGGGGTCATAGTCTCTGCACTGCATCCATCAGTACTGTTCCCCCTCTCCCGGGTGCCTGGCCCTGCCCAGCCCTCCAGGTCCATCCCCACCTCTTGCCTCATTCACACCCTTGGTGTAGCCTGCAGCCCTCCCATTTCTCTGGGCTGAACAAGGACCTGGAAAGATCTAGGAGGGGGACTTGAGGGGGGATGTCTTAAGACGTTGGGCCAGTTGTCTCTCTGTCTCATTCTTCGTATCCGGACCTTACGTATAATGATAACCCACGTAATGCAAGCGAAGTTGTTAGGAATACTTCTGGGGACTATAGGAAAGCCTCGCATATTTGTTATTACATCTGATTATTATTGTTCTCTGATTTTTGATTTTGTGGTCTTGGGAAATTAAACCCAGAGCTTCTGTTTCTCGTCGGTAATATGGGGATTACAAAGCTCTTCTTCATATGCTTGTCATAAGGATTAAGGAAAATGATGCTGGGGTCAGGAGACGAGCCACGGGAGAGTGCCAGCATTTTCCCTCCCCCTCCCACTTATGAGGGTGATCACTTTAGGGTTTTTTTTTGGTCCTGTCTTACAGATCTGTCTCTCAATGGGAGGGACATGTCCTTCTGTCTCCCCTTGCCCTGTCCCCAACCTAGTGACTCAGTTTGATAGGCTGACAGGGCATCTTGTCCAGGCAAGAGGGATGTGCTCTTTTGGTGCGGGGTAGAGTGAAGTGTGAACTGTGGGCGACAGCACATGGGTGGGCCCCGGCCAGCCATGTGATCCAAGATGGCAAGGTCTACACCACCGTTCCTTCCTTGGGGCATTGTTGGGCATGATAGCAAACTCAGGCTGGGGTAGAAGACACTGACAACCAGTTTCTAAGAACAGAGCTGGCGTGGTGGTTAAGGTGCTGGACTCCCACGTGTCCGACCGTGGTTTGAGTCCTTGACCTGGCGACTTGCTTTCTCTCTCTCTCTGCTCAAACTGAATAACGATCCTCATCATAATAAGTAAAATTAAATAAGTAATTCTTTTAAAGATAAATAAATGCAAATTAAAAAAGAAAAAAGAACGTGTATCTGACCATTGACGTCAGTCACCTTCCAGTTTCTTCTATGTTTTGCAGAATTGAGCTCCCAAATCTCGTAAGACCAGCTTATTTATAAAGTATGTGGACAGACACTTTTCTTTCATGTTGCTAATTTTATAAATTATTTTCTACCCTCCCCACCCCCACCTATCTTTCTGCAGAACACGTCCCACCATCTTTTACCTTAGCCAGCCTGCCTGGGTGATTCAAACATTTTAAAATAATGAAATAAGTGCAAACCTGAGGAAGAGTAGCAGTAAATCAAGCCATTATATTAATTATTGTCATGATTGGAGTTCTCTAGAGCTGAAAGGCAGTAGAGATGCCACATATTTTAACACTTATTTAATGTCAAATTTGGAGCTTTTAAATCTGCTCTGCATTTTATTTGACTCTTTCCTCTACAAAGTTGCCCAAACCACTGATAATTCTAAAAAAAAAAAAAAAGTTAAGAACTATGGACTAGCTGCTAAATGTTAAACTCATAGTGGGATACCAGCTGGTAGGATTGGTGGGAAGTGGCGTTCGCGTAGGCCCACCCCCGGCCCAGCATGCATTGCAGCTATTGACCTCTTTCAGTCAAGCTTGGATGTTTCTGGCCACACTCTGGATATTCCAGGTACCAGGGCTGCAAAACAAATTTCCTTCAAACTCGGTGGCCTAAAACAATCATATATGGTTGCCATGAATTCTGGGGGTCAGGAATTCAGACAGAGCACCATGGAAATGGCTTGTCCGTGCTGCATGATGTCTGGAGTCTCAGCTGGAAGACTTGGAGGGCTGGAGCCCTCGGAAAGCTCCTGTATTCATGTGTCTGGAAGTTGTCGGCTGAAATGCTGGCTGGCTGTGGTCTCTCTCCGTCATCTGTGGCTCCTCACAGCTTGGTGACTGAGTTCCGAGGGTGAGTGTCCCCAGAGAGAGCCAAGTAGAAGCTGCACCCATTTTATGTCTTCACCTTGGAAGTTTCACAGTACCATTTCTTTTCTTTTTAAAATTTTTTATCTTTTTTTTTAGGTTTTTGCCATGGGGTGCATGCCCTTACCAGAAAGACAGAGACAGAAAGAGAGGGAAAGTGAGAAGTCACTCCCCGCCCCCAACACACACCACCTCAGGGAAGGATGGCCACATCTCAGTCCCTCCTTCTCCATTCACCTCTTGGGATTTGGGGCATACATGCACACGCACCTGACATGATTTTCAGGCTGCTGGGTCCAGGACTCAAATTGTACTCTTGGCCATGTGGGACCCAACACCTTAACATCCATGCCACCTGCTGGCCCTCATAGTGTCATTTCTGCTGAACACCGCTGGTGGGAGCAGTAGTGGAACATGGATTCCACCTCTTGATGAGAAGTACAAGATGCTGGGAGAATACATGGGACTCATGGGCATTTTGGGAAAACACAGTCAACCATACTTGGTGAGGTCCCATTCTCTCCTCCAATAGAGAGTTGTTGGTCATCATCTTCTCGCTAAAGAGGCCCGAGCAATCACTCCAATAATGTTCTCTAGTGGTAGATATCTTGACCACAAAGCTACACTTAAAGGAACTATGAGAATGACCTTTCACAAACTCAGTACGGATCAGGACACTCCCTACCTAAGTACTTTGATGCTTTCTCACCAGCCTTAGGAAAAGATGGAGGGCGCAAGGGTCAGCAGAGGGTATAAGGCCTATATCTCCCACTTCACCTCCAGCTCTTCCTGCTCTCCTCCCATTCCAAGCTCCAGTTCATGTCTCCAACTTACCACACCTTCTTTTGCCTTCTTTTGAACATAACATCTCCTCTACGAAGTGCTGCCTCTATTTGTAACACTTCTCTGCCAATTCTTTCCCTTGCTTATTCTCAGTGTCTGAAGGATCCAGCTCCTGGAGACCCTGAAATCAGCCATTATTCCCCAAGAGTATTCACCATGCTGGATGGCTGGCCAGGAGAGGCCAAGTCAGAACCAGTCTATCTTTCATGACTTTCTAGACCAGTTCTGGCCAACAGAAATATGAAGTGGGCCATGAATGGGAGCCATGTGATTTAACATTTTCTAGTAGCCACATTAAAAAGTAAAAAGAAACAGAGCCAGACAGTGGTGCAGTGCAGGAGGCGCTCTGTGAGGTGAACTCACATGAGAAAGTTCTTGACTGGAGACCTCCCTGACTGTGCCAGGCATGCACATGCCCATGCCCATGATCTAGGGCTGGCTGAGGTTGAGGGGGATCGTGGCAAGAAGACCCTTTTGGGTGTGCTCTTTGTCTCTCTCTCTCTCTGTCTGTCTTTCTTCATCATGGAAGAAAGAAATAAAAATAAACTTTAAAAATTAAAAAAGGACATTTATTTTGTTTTATTTAATTTTTAAAATTATTTATTTCATTTTATTATTATTTAATTAATTTATTTCTTTTGCTATAGGGCGCATGCGCTCGCCAGAAAAACAGAGAGAGACAGAGAGACAGAAAGCGAGAAATTACCCCCCAGGGAGGATGGCCACACCACAATCCCTTGGGATTCCCCTCTTGGGATCTTGGGCACGCACACACATGTGCCCAGCGTGAGTTTAAACCACTGGGTCCGGGACTTGAACTGTGGTCGAATACATGGGAGTTCAGTGACATAGCCATTATGCTAACTGCTGGTCCCTATTATAATTATAATTATAATAATTATTATTATTATTTATTAATTTGACCATAGAGAGAGGGAAAGTGAGAAAGCAAATTGCCAGGTCTGGGACTCGATCTGTGGTTGGCCATGTACGAGTTTTACACCGTAACTGCCATGCTACCTGCCTGCCTGAAATTAATTTTCTTAATACATTTAACCCACACTACTCAAACTACTTTCCTTTCTTTTTTCTTGCCAATTTTTTAAATCAGGTGTGTATTTTACACTTATAACAGATCTCCATTAGGGCTAAGGCTAATCTCATTTCAAATGCTCACTAATCACTTGTGGCTATTGGCTATAGTATTGTTAAGTGCAAATATGTGACATTTTCATCATCACAGAAACTTCTGTTGGACCACTTTGGTCTAGAGTATATTTGTAACGAATGAAAGAAGTAAGGAATATAATCCCAGATGTACTTAAGTTTCATGTACCAGAGTTGTCCCTAAAAGGTTGAGTGTAAATTGAATTTTGTAGAGTTAAATGATGCTTAAGCACACTGGGAGGGCTGACTGTTTACAGGGAAACTGAAGCCTTTTTTCTTTTCTTTTCTTTTTAAGTTTTATTTGCAAGGAATTTCAAACTTACAGGGCAGTTACAAGAATAGTCATCATTAGAAAAATAGCCCCAAACCCTTTATCCACAGTCACCTTTTTTTTTTTTTTAACATTTTACCTTATTTGCTTTAGCATTTATCCATCTTCTCTCTGTATCTGTCTATGCACACCCGTGTGTGCGCATGCACACACACACACACACACACATATAATTTTTTTGTACTGTTTGAGGGTAAGTTGTTACCTTTGTTATAGTTTAGGCTGCAATAACAAGATACCATAAACTCATGGCTTATAAACAATAAATGTATTTCTCACAGTTCTGGAGGCTAGGAAGTCCAAGATCAAGATACTAGCAGAACCAGTGTCTAGTAAGGGCCTGCTTTCTGCTTCATAGATGGTGCTTTCCAGCTTTGTCTTCACATGGTAGAAGGACGACCTAGCTCTTCAGGGCCTCTTTTATGAGAGCATTAATCCTAGGCATGAGGGCTCCACTCTCATGATTTAATCACCTCCAAAGGCCCCACTTGTTAATAGCATCCCCTTGGATTTCAACATATGAATGATGGAGGGGGCACACATACATTCCTACCATAGCAATTGTATACACCATGGCCCTTTATTTATTTATTTTTTTTTTGAGAGTTTTTTTTTTGCTATAGGGTGTGTGCGCTTGCCAGACAGAGAGAGACATAGAGACAGAAAGCGAGAAATCACCCCCCAAGGGGGATGGTCACGCCGCAGTCCCTTCTCCATTCTCCTCTCGGGATCTTGGGCACTCACGCACACGCGCCCGGCGTGAGTTCTAAGTCACCGGGTCCGGGACGCGAACCGCGATTGACTACGTGGGAGTCCAGTGACATAGCCATTACATTAACTGCTGGTTCCCTGGCCCTTTATTCTTAAATACTTCAGAATTTCCTAACAATAGAATGTTCTCTTATATAACCCCGTAGTTAGCAGTAGTATAGTTACCAACTTCAGTACATTTATCAACACAATGTTTTAATATGATCTACCATTCAGATTCCTTTTTTGTCAATTGCCCCAGTAATGTCTCCAATAGCGTTTTTCCTCCTCTGGTATAATACCTAGTCTAGGGTCAGAATCAGATATTGTATTTAGTTCGCCTATCTCTTTTGTCTCATATTGGATATCTCTAGGCCAGTTATTTTTAAAAATAATTATTTAATTTTATTAATTATTATTATTTTTTAACTTGCCATAGGGCACATGTACTCACCAGAGAGGACAGAGAGGGAAAGTAAGAAAGCAAGCCACAGGTCCAGGACTCGAACCCTGGTTGGCCATGTAGGAGTCCAACCCCTCAAACACCATGCCACTTGTTGGCCCCTCTAGGTCAATTATTTTAAAGTAAAGGATTTTTTTTTTTTTTTGAATGAAGTGAGTCTCCTCTTTCTGCCCCTCCCCAATCTTATTTTGTAAGTTTGACTTTTCAACATGTTGGATGTTCTTTTCTTTCTTTAAAGTCTATCCCCTGGGCCAGCCGGTGGCATGGTGGTTAAAGCAGCTGGACTCTACATGGCTGACTGAATGGTTTCAGTCCCAGACTCAGTGGCTTGAAAATTATGCTGGATATGTGTGTGTGCCCAAAATCCCAAGAGGAGAATGGAGGAGAAATGATTATGGCATGACCATCCTCCCCCCTTGGGGGGCAATTTCTCTCTCTCTCTCTCTCTGTCTCTGTTCTCTCTGCTGAGCACACATGCTCTTCGGCAAGAGAAAAAAGTGAAAACCCAAACAAACCAAAAGTCTATCCACCTATTTCTTCTATGAGTGAGAGAGACAGAGAAAGAGAGGGAGTACTCCCAATAGGATCTTTTTTTCTTTTAGGAAAAAAAGGTTTATTTATTTATTTAATTCCATTTGTTATTATTATTTGTTTATTTGACCAAAGAGAGAGAGAGAAAGGCAAAGTGAGAAAGCAAGCCGCCAGGTCCAGGACTCGAACCATAGTCAGCCATGTGGGAGTCCAGTGTCTTTAACCTCCATGCCACCTGCCGGCCCCCCAATAGGATCTTTAGGCTGTGCCATTCCAAACCTCAGCCAGTGCCAGATCATGGGCACGTATGTGCCTAGTGTAGTCAGGGAGGTCTCAGGATTCAAACCCAGAACCTTCCCATGTGGGTTGGCCTTGCAGAGTATTGGGTCTTACTGCTGTGCTACTACCATATGGCCCCTATGTTGGGTTTTCTAAGGGAGCACTACTATTTTAGTGCATGTGGGACAAAGTCTTTTTTTGTTTTTTCTTTTAATTTATTTATTTTACATTCATCCACTGAACATCGTTACAGCATACAAAATGTGGTTTCCCATCCAGAATATACTACATAGCGGTTCCCTTTTTAAATTTAGGGGTAAGGCCTGAAACTCCAGTTCTGAGGAGGCAGCCTCCTAAATCCAACCCCCCCTTAATCTAGGGCACAGCCCAGGTGTCGTTTTCCCAGCCACTGAGACCATGGGGCCTTGCTGATCCTCTTAGCTTTCTTTGCCTTCCTGGGGGCTTTCATGTGTGCACTAGCGAGTCCACCAGGAAGGCAGGCAGCAGCTGGCTGACGCGGGCTGGAAAGCTGGTCTTTCCACTCTGTGATTTAAGACCCAGCTCCTCCACAAGTTCTCATAACCTCCCTTGACTGTCTAGATTGCAAAGCCAGGCGGGAGTTCCCTAAACTCCCAGGAGACCCAGACGAGTCCTCTCATTTGCTCAATTACAGCGATAGACAGATCACAGTGGAAGAAAACACTAAATTAACTGTGACAGTCATTAATACAACCTGCTTGGTGGCAGCAACTGCATTGGGGGAATCACAGATCTGATGGCTGAAACATATTGGTGATGGGACTGCCCCCATCAGCTCTTTGGCGGGCCTTGAACTTGCTGGAAAAGACCAGGCCTGCACACAGGGTTCTGTCGTCATGGCAACAGGCTCCCGCTCAGCAAAACACATAAAGATGATTCATTTTGTTTTCCTTTCCTTTTCTTTCCACCCAAATTTTCATGTGGGTTGAAATCTATTTTTAATTTTTTTCCCTTGGAGGCGAGGCTATTTTTAATTTTGTTACCTCCCTCCTGGGAGCCTGCCAGGATTGGAATGACCGAAGGAGGTGGGCTGCACCAGGCCCAAAGTCCTGTAATTCTTCTGGGCTTTTCTGTGGTGGGGATGAAGGGAAAGGTGTAAAGGTGGGGTCTCATGGAAATGGTACAGGGGTGGCCTTGGTACTAAAGATGGGACCTTGAGTGGTGGAAATACCTTTAAACTCTTCTCCCCCGGTTGGTGTTTCCTCTTTCTAGCTCTGCAGAAGGGCCCCAGTCATATTGTTTGCAGCCCTAGCTCTCATGGTGATGTTTGCCTTCAATAAATCAAACTCTTTTTCCCATGCAACAGAATGCTTATTTATTTATTTATTTGCTTAGTTTGAAACTTTTATTTCTTTCACAAGAGTGAGAGACACAGAGAGAGAGACAAGCACCCTCAGCAGGGTGTCGCACTGTGATCCCTCCCCAACCTTTCCAGCTGGCCAGGACCATGGGCATATGTGCCTGACTTGTACAGGTCGATCTAGGAATTGAACCCATGATCTTCAAATGGATCCAGCATTGCTTGAGCAGTGTGCTACCGCTGTGCTACTCAGATGACCCCATATTTATTTTCTTACTTGATCTTTGAGGTAGCTTGTTACTAACAGTGACCGAAAATGCTCACTGGTCTCATAGTTCTGGCCAATGGGCGAGGGCAGAGGTGATGTATGTATTGCCACCTCTGGACCTGGTCGCTGAAACTTCCCTTGTGACCTTCTCCCCTCTCTGTTTTTGCTCACTGTCAACCCACTGGCTCTTGGAGGACGTGAGGCCCTCAGGGGACAGTAGAGCCACTCTACCAGAAGTTCCAAATCTGTCAGACTGTTAATTTAGACAGGGGGAAAAAAAAAAAAAAACACAAAAAAACACCTATTGCCTCTTTAGTTCTGCTAACTTTTTAATGAGATCTAGCTTTTCCTTCAATTATGAACACAGGCAACAAACCACGGCCGTATTAGCAGTATCTGAGACCTGTCTGCAATAGAAATCACAGATATTTCATATCATATTACCGTCGTTATACACATCTCAAAATATCATTTTCGCTTTGAAATTACAGCGGTTATTAGACCTGCCATTCTATTTTATTAATTACTGTGTTAATAAAGAAGCATACGCCTTACAATATCGTGACTGTGGTTTTTTCTTTTTGATAACTACATTTCAATGTAATTGGTTTTCTTTGTAATTTTATTTTATTTTATGCATTTATAAATCTGAGACGCAGCCCATGGGTTTTACCAGACTACCAAAGAATCCATGGCACAAAAGAATGAAAAACTGGGCCAGCTAGTCGTGTGGGGGTTGAGGTGTCTAGATCCCACATGGCCGAATGTGCGGTTTGTGTCCTGGACCTGGTGACTTGAGAAATTCGCCTGATGTGTATATGTGTCCATCCCGAGAGGAGAATGGAGGAGATGCAGGAGATTGTGGCAGGGTCATCCCTGCTGGGGGTTGCTTTCTCATCCCCCCCCAACCCCCTAGTATCTCTCTCTCTAGTGAGCACATATACCCTACAGCAAACTAAAAAAAAAAAAAAAAAATCCAAAACGTAAAACCCCTGGCACTGTGTCCCTGAAGCACCACATGACAGTGCCATGTATTTGTAAATCTGAATACTGAAATTGACATTCTTGTCCTTCTGACCTCAGCCCAGGGCTTTGACGAATATGCCACATGGCCCTGTCCTCTGCACAGGTCAACTCCAGGAGGCTCCTGTGTAAGGCCTGCTCTAAAACTTTTTATAGTGGTAGAAACGGTCTAGATTTGTGCTGTCCGATATAGTAGCCACTAGTACACGTGGTCACCGAGCTCTTGAAGTCCCATCGTGCAACTGAGGAACTCAATGTTTCATTGAATTTTGTTTTAAGTTATTTCAGTAGCTACAGAGTAGCGGCTTCTGTACTGGACTGTATCACTCTAGCTCTGGTTTGTGACAGTGGAACAGGCCTCAGAATCATGTGGAGGTCTGGTTAAAACATAGAGAGTTGGGCCTAGCCCAGAGTTTCCAGTTCCATAGTTCTGGAGTGCGCCTGAGAATCTGTAAATCTGCCTTTCTTTTCTTTCTTTTCTTTTTTTTTTTATTGTCAGAGGGAGCATGGACTTGTTAGAGACAGACAGACAGAGAGAGAGAGAGAGAGAGAGAGAGAGAGAGAGGGAGAAAGCACCTCCTAGTGGGGTGTGGTCATGCTGCTATCCTTTCTCTTCCATCTCTCCATTCCGTCAGGATTTTGGGTATGCACTGATGAACACACACACACACACACACACACACACACACAGTGTGTTTTCCAAAATGCCAAGACCAGGATTCAAATTCTTGCTGGCCATGTGGGATCTGACTCCCTTAACTATTAGGCTATAAGGCTGGTCCGAGAATCCACTTTTCTCTTTTTCTGTTTTTCAAGAGAGACTTTTCCTATAGGGCACGTGCACTTGCCAGAGAGACAGAGAAAGACAGAAAGTGAGAAATCATCCCCCAGAGGGGCTACCCATGCCGCAATCCCTTCTCTTTCAGTCTCCTCTCTGGATTTTGGGGATGCACCTGGTGTGAGTTTTAAGCCGCTGGGTCTGGGACTCAAACTCTGGTTGACTATGTGGGAGTCCAGTGATGTGGGAGACCAGCGACATAACCATTACGCCATCTACTGGTCCCTAGAATCTGCCTTTCTAACTGGGTTCCAGGGGATGCTCTTGCTGCTTGTTGGTTTATTCTTAACCTAAGATTGCCATTTTGGGTCAGATAATCCTTTTTCGTGGGAGGCTGTCCTGCGCATTACAAGTGGTTCAGCCTCATTCTGGCGTCTACCTACTAGGTGCCAGGAGCACCCCCACCTCCACCGATTGTTCAGCCAAAATTATCTTCAGACATTGCCAAATATCCCCTGGGTGAGGGGCCAAATCCCTCTACACCTCCCAGTTAAGAACCACCTGTCTAGACACGCATGAAGATACTTTTTTGTTTTGCATTTTTTTACATCTGAGTCTGAGCATATGACATTAAAAAGAAGAAAAAAAAAAAAAACCCTTGAATTTAAATCTGAACTTCATTTCTTTTACATCTGCTCTAAAAGTGCCAAAAATTCATTATGTTGGAACAACACACCAGACTAGGATGGAATTTTTTCCCCCCCCAGTGAAAAGAATCAGTCATTCTGATTGGGTGCGGAGTCCTCGGGCCCTGTGTGCTGCCCTCTTTGGCTGGTAAGTGCCCCTCCTCTGTCCCTTCCTGGCTCCTCCCCTCATTTTCTCCCTTATAGCCTTCTCTCTTTCCTGCCCTTTTCTTTCTATCTTCCAGTCTCTTCCCTCCCTCTACCTACTCCTCTCTTTCCTTTTCTCTCCTCTGATCCCTCCACACCCCTGGCCTGAGTGCAGGGTGGGGTGGGGAGGCTCCTATGTGTCCTCTTCAGCCTCCTCTCCCTCCCCACCCATCTCTCTCGCCTTCCCAGCTCTGCACTGTTTATTTTCCAGCTCTGTTGTTTCTGCCATCCTTGGCGATGCTTCCTCCTCTCCTCTTTTTATCTCCAGCCTGTTTGTCTTGGGCTGGCCAAGTTTGGCCTCTGGCCCCAGACAGTCTCGCTCCGTCTCTGTGCCCGCGCCCTGCCCCCTCCACCCACACTGGCTCATAACACTGCAGCTCCCGAGTGCCACGACGTGGGACGCGGATCGGGGAAGATTTTATAAGTACAGATAAGAAAAATGAACAGGAGAGACTTTCTCGGCCCCACGCCAGGGCCGCTGACGCCGCCACTCCGGAGACTCTCAAGAATGACTGTAGTTAGTGCTTCTTCTAAATTAAGCATTTAGAAATTGTCATCATCATCGTTCTGGAGGGCAAAGAGCCATCTATGTGGGGAGGGGGGTGGGGCAAGTGCACGTGGCTTGGCATTTGTCCTGTGGAGAAGTCAAACATGTCAGAGGCTGACATTCTCATATGGAGGTGACATTAAACAAACAAGGTGGCGGGGAACTCTTTAAATCACCTGCAATATTGCGAGCAGTCAATCAATAGCTCTGACAAGCCGGGGCCACACACTTGTGACCACCGGGTTTTGCTTCTTGCAGAAACACGCTTGACAGGAACTGGGCTGCTAATTTCAGGTGCTATGTCTGACTTTCCCTATTGCCGGTGCATTTTTTTTTAAAATGACCTTTAAAAGACCCAGGCGGAAGACTATTTCTGCCCACCACTAAGTACGTGGGATTACTTGGAGATATCAGATTGTTGGCTAATATTTTCTGTTTTCAGCTGCCTGTTTGGGCTGGTGTCGGAGGCACTTCACACATGGACGTCCCACCCTATTTAAATCCTTATTTATGAAAGTAAAGACAGGGGTTGGAGGCTCCCAAGCGAGGCTGACTCCGAAAGGAAAACGTTGGCCAAGATGTGGGGGGTTGACCCAGCTTCATTCTATAGTAAGAGCTAGAACTTCAAATCAAAATGCTCCTGAGAGAGGGACTTGGGCTTACACTTCAATCATTCTAAGGTATAAATCACTCATATTAGAAAGTCATTCTTGGGGCCAGCAGATGACGTAGTAGTTAAGGTGCTAGACTCCCACATGGCCAACTGTGGTTCAAGTCCCAGACCCGGCAGCTTAAAAATCACACTGGGCATGTGTGTGTACATGCCCAGAGTCCAAGGAGGAGAGTAGAGGAGAAGGCATTGCAGTGTGGCCATCCCCCCCTGGGAGTAGGGGGTGATTTCTTGCTTTCTGTCTCTCTGTCTCTCCAGTGAGAGCATGCATCTTATAGTAAAAAATCTCTAGGGAAAAAAAAAAAAGAATGAAAGAAAGTCATTCTTAGATTTACTTGAGGGATCTGGCCAGCCAAGGTGGGAAGTGATGTGGAGGGAAGGATGGATTGTCATACTATAGAAAATGGGGACCAGGACTTATACAAAACTGCAGTCCTCTCTAGTGGGATTAGGGGTCCAGGAAACCCACAGGAGATGCTCCCCAACATATAGTGAGGTATGTGAGTAGCACCCAGTTGTCATCATCAAAGCGGAGGCCACAAATCTCAGATGTAGCAGCGGGGAGAAGTATGCTGAAACAGCCAAGAGGGGACTGGAAAGGGTGTTGTTGTGTAGCAGAGACAGAAGCCAGGGGTCAGAAGGGAGTGTGATGGCAGAATAAACACTTTAGGGAGCACAACAGGAAGACAAATGTTTTGTGGGGCAAATGATGGCTTCTCAAAATATTTTCAAGGCCAGAAGGAGTCATCGCTGTATTGCCAAGCATACTTCACAACAAACCTGCCCAAGGGGCCTGTTTCTACTACTTGAATATCTTTAGCAAAGAAGAACTCACAACTTCTGAAAACTTATTTCTATCTCAGACTGCTTTAAAGGTTGGATCAACTTTTATAGTTACTCAACAGGTCTCAGGACTATGTTATTAAGAGTCTTGGTCCAGTTGTGCTGCTATAACAAAATAACTGAGACTGGATAATTAATAAATAATAAGAACTTATTTTTCACAGTTCTGGAGGCTGAGAAGTAACAAGGTCAAGGCTCCAGCATTTGGTGTCTAGAGAGTATCTTCTTGATTTGTCCTCCCACGGCAGAAGAGCAGGAGAGAGAGAATCTACTCCCTAAAGATCTCTTATAAGGGCCTTGCCTTTGTGACTTAATCACCTTTGAAGGTCTCACCTCTTAATACTATCACATTGGCTATTAAGTTTCAACACATGAATTTTGAGGGATACATTTGGATCATAGTAAAAGCTAACTCCTTTCATGTGACAGCTTTTCACATATTTAAAAAGACGTTCATGTTTTCCATGGCTCTCCCCTTTTCCAGCATAAGAGGTATCAGTGTTACCAACTATTTCTTATATCCCGTGGCCCTGTGACCTTTCATGACTCCCACTGCCCTCCTCTGGATGCACTGTAGTTTGTCAGTGTCCTTCATCAAATGTGACTCTCAGAACTTCACTCAGTTCTTGCTTTAGTTAGCTGGCTGTGTAATAATCAGCCACAAAAATCCCAAGGGAATGCAACAGTAAGTATTTATTTAGCTCATGAATCTCTGGGTCAGCTAGTGCCAGCTCATCTAGGCTGGGCTTGACTGGGCAAATCTGCTGATCTTGATTAGATTTGCTAACATTTCTGGGGTCAATTGATCTAAGCTGGGCTTAGCTTGGGCCATTCAGTCTTCAACACATGTTTCTCATCCCTTCCCAGGACTAGTAGACTCACCTGAAAATCCTCATAAGGATGGCAGATGCATAAGAGAATAAGCCAATTGTACAAGTGATTTTCCAACCTTTGGTCTTGTCAAGTCTGCTAGCAAAACGAATTACATGGGCAAACTTAAAACCAATGGCAGAGGGGAACTCCGACATTTTTGTGGGAGACAGGTTTTTTAAAATTATTTTATTTAACTTTATTTATTTTAATTTGCCAGAGAGGGAGAAAGAGAGAGAGAGAGCAAGCAAGCGAGTGAGCTGCCAGGTCTAGGACCCAAACTGTGGTTGTCGAGAGCTCTTAACCACCATGCCACCTGCCAGCCCCTGTGGGAGACACTTTAAAGACAAAAGGTCTGGCCATCTGGAAGGCTGAAAAATGAGGCCATTAATATAGCCTATTGTATACTTGGTCTGATCAGATTAGAGGAGGGCTAGATTATTTTCTCTCTCTTTTTGGACACTATATTTATGTTCATTTGACCTAAGATTTAATGACCCTCTTAGGTAGCCATACTGATGGCTTTCAATGAACTCGCAATAAAGTAGAAACTGAACGTTTTAAAGACATATTTATCAAGCTCTGGACCTGTGACATTGATCTTTTAGAGCCAAATGTGGGACAATACGTTTACTCTTATTAAATTTTACCTTGATGGAATCAAGGTCCCAAAATATTCTAGTAAGATGGAATCTAGAGATCAGCAGGTGGCATGGTGGCCAAGCCTCTGGGCACTCCCACGTGGCCGACCACAGTTCAAGTCCTGGACCTGGTGGCTTGCTTTCTCAATTTCTCTCTCTCTCGTCAAATTAATGAATAAATTAAATAAATAATTCTTTTTTTTTTTTAAAAAAA
Organism: Tupaia tana; assembly: GCA_026018925.1. Classification (NCBI taxonomy): domain Eukaryota; kingdom Metazoa; phylum Chordata; class Mammalia; order Scandentia; family Tupaiidae; genus Tupaia; species Tupaia tana. Next base: position 133,712,062 of record JAKSZU010000009.1, read on the forward strand.
GATGAAATCTATACTTCTTTTATTTCTCATATGATGAAAATAAGATCTCATGATGTTACTGGGGTTTTTATTAATGCCAATGTTGAATTGACTTGATAAAGGTAAGTAGAGCCCTATATCCCACTGTCAACGACTGCCCTATGGGTTACTAGGTGTCTATTATTCTCCATTCCTTGGGTCTGGCATATTAAACAGTAATTCATCTAATTTCACTACCATCCAGCCTTCCTTTCTCCATTTTGTCTCCAGGAATGTGAAGAGGCTTTGTGGGATATCTTTTATGGTTATATAAAGGACAGGTAGAATTAGAGAAGAGATGGGATAGAGCCGAAGGAGCAGAATGAGCAAGATCCCTAGATGGGGGTGAGTATAAGTGCATAGGTTGGTAGAGTTTTCAGAAAGGCACAAAAACGTTTATGATAAGAGACCATGGGAGATGAGGCCAGAAAGGGAAGTTGGCTGGGGCTGGCAGATTGTGTAGCGGTTATGTGGCTGGACTCTGACACGGCCGACCATAGTCTGAGTCTTAGACCTGGTAGCTTGGAATTCACTCCAGGCGTGCAGGACCAGCAGTTAGCGTAATGGCTATGTCACTGGACTCCCATGTAGTCGACCGCGGTTCGAATCCTGGACCCAGTGGCTTAAACTCATGCCGGGCGTGTGTGTGTGTGTGCCCAAGATCCCGAGAGGAGAATGGAGGAGAAGGGATTGTGGCGTGACCATCCCCCCTGGGGGGTGATTTCTCACTTTCTATCTCTCTGTCTCTCTCTGTCTGTCTGGCGAGCGCACGCGCCCTATAGCAAAAACCTCTCAAAAAATAAAGAAAAAGAAATTCACTCCAGACACATTTGCATGTATGCCCAAGATCCTAGATGGAGAATGGAGGAAAAGGGATTGTGGTGTGACCATTTCCCTTGAGGGGTGATTTCTCACTTTCCCTGTCACTGTCTGTCTCTTTCTCTGGCAAGCATGCATGCCCTAAGGCAAAAACTACTAAAAAAATTTTATAAGAAAGAAAGAAAGGGAAATTGGCTTCATATTCTGAGACATTTTGGACACCAGGATAAGGACTTTAGAATTTTCCCAACAAGTATTAATTTTTGAAAACTTATGTGGAGTACAATGGTTCCTTAGAGGTGCCTGTGGGCTTGCCTTGCCTTGAGGACAGTGGCAAAGACTGCTTGTCCCTTAGCATCTGTTCTCCCTTTCTTCCTCAGTTGTATCCCTGATTTTCAGCAGGGCAAATGGATGCTTAGAATAAAGACTACATTTTCTAGCTTCCCTTGCAGCTAGATATAGCCATATGGCCATGTGACCATGTTTTAGCTGATAGAGTTTAAGTAGAAGAGGTATAGGTACTTCTAGGGACTGACTTTCAAGAGAAAGTTATAAGATGCAAACTTCTCTATCCCTTTCAGCTGGCTCAATGTAAATCTTTGATTTTGAAGTGACATTGGAAGCCATTCATGATTGAGTAAAAAAATAGGAGTAATCTAAGTCCCTGACCATGTGTAGTGACATAATAGTCATGCAGTGACCATTATATATTTCTTCTATCTTAGCAAACATAATATAATTCTATCTTTGTTTTTTTAAAAATTAATTAATTAATTAATTAATTATTTTTTTTTTGGAGAGGTTTTTACTATAGGACGCATGCGCTTGCCAGAAAGAGAGAGAGAGAGACAGAAAGCGAGAAATCACCCCCCTGGGGGGATGGCCACACCACAGTCCCTTCTCCTCTGTTCTCCTCTCGGGATCTTGGGCACGCATGCACATGTGCCCAGCGTGAGTTTAAGCCACCAAGTTCGGGACTTGAACCATGGTCGACTACATGGGAGTCCAGCGACATAGCCATTACACTCACTGCTGGTCCCTCTATCTATGTTTTATACATTGGATTTCTTTTAAAGGTGGAATCAATTTTTATAATTATTCAGCAGGTCTTAGGACTATGAAGAGTAATACAAGTCTTAGTTCATATTTGCTGCTATAACAAAATACCTGAGACTAGGTAATTAATAAAAAATATGTTATAACCAACACAATCCTAACTAATACAGAGGGACAGATATCCTTATTATCGTTTATATCTATGGGGTTTTGCTAAAAAGGGACCACAGTGCTAGGCAGTGGAGAACCACAGATGGTTTCTGAAGTGGGGAGGGGCACAATAGCAACTGTGTCCAACAACAACCACCACAAAGATGACCAGTCAGCTCCTGATTGCCTTTATGCATGTTGTAAAGGCAGCTATGACATGAGTGAGGCCTGGGGGTATCCCCTCCACCAATAAGTCACTTATATTTGTGGGCATCTGCAGCTTTGCTACATTAGTCCTCTTTCCTTAATCACTTCTCTGCTCTAGCTGCCTGGTCTTCATGGTCCTGTTGAATGGGTCATTACCTCATGTTACAAGCTGCTAGAGTCTGTCTAGAGTACAAAGATACTATCTGCATGAGCTTGTTTCTTTTTTTTTTTTTTTTTTTTTTTTTTTTTTTTTTTTTTTTTTTTTGCTATAGGGCTCGTGAGAGAGAGAGGGAGAGAAACAATGAGAGGGAAAGTGAGAAATCACCCCTCCTCCAGGAGGTATGGCCATGTTGCAATCCCTTCTTCTCCATTCTCCTGGGATTTGGGGCATGCACACACATGCCCGGCATGATTTTAAGCTGCCAGGTCCAGGACTCAAACTGTAGTTGGCCATGTGGGAGTCCAACACCTTCATCACAACACCACTTGTGCCCCCTGAGCTTGTTTTCTTGAAGCACCTGGCCAAACATGCCCAACACGTTACTAATCAGAGTTACTTCTATTCTCTTGCGTACCATCACGATTACAGTTTGTATTGCCCAGGAAAGAGCACATGGCCCCTCTCCTGAGTCTAAGTGGATGGATGGATTAAGACATGAAGAGATTTTAGTAAAAATGTCACAATCATCAACTCAAGTGTATAACATTTTTATTTCTGTGAAAATGAACTGAAATCGGCCTGGAGCTTTAGTCTACCAAGTTGTAGAAAATTTGACCTAGTTCTACACATAAACGGGGTCACTTCATGATTTTTTTTTAAAAAAACTCAATCTAGGGTTCTGTCCCTAACTTCTAAACTCTGATGGGTTGACTGTTGTACTGGCATGGCTGATTGGTGAGGACGCAGGTGCATGTGGTCCACCCGGCAGCTTCCCTGTCTGGCTGTGGGTCTTTCCACACCCTTCTGGCTGGCTCTCAGCCACTCTGGGTCTCACTGAGCTGCGAGTGACTCTTAGGAGATCATTCTCATTTCTATCCCCAAGACTCTGCCTACTAACACATGTTCTCTATCCCTTGGGCACTCTTTTGGCTGGATGTATGGTATCTCTGAAAGGCTCTTCTGCTCTGGGATTCATGCAAACCCATCCGTTCTTTCCCCTGGCATTTGTCTTCTGCTGACCCCAGGGATCAGCCAAGATTAATTGAGGATAACCTGAGAACTCCTTCCGATGGTAGGCCCACCAGCATCTGAGCTTGAATCTTTCCCTTTGCAATTCTCTCCTCTCAACAGCTAGCCTAACCTTGGTCTCCTTTGGAACAAGAACTTGTCTCTTCCAGCTTTGTTGTTTGCACTTCCAGTGTCTGTTCTGGACCCCTTAGGTTCACATTCTCTTGGCACACAGACACTTTTGGTTTTTCAAGAGCTCTGTGCTTGTCAGCAAAAACCCTAACTTTCAAACTTTGGCCTCTGCCCTGGGTCGTCTAGGAGTCTGCTGAAACTCCAATGCCTTCTTTGTCTTAGGCTGTCTTCTTACCCCTCCCAGACACATTCACACCAAAGCACCACTGACATCATGCACCAAAGGCTCGTAAAGGCAAGAGGGAAAATCTAGGAAAGGAAATCTTGTTCTATTTCAAGATATTATACCATCGCAATAGAGTTCCCCCTGCTAATTATCAACCAAATGATTAAACCTCAAAAAGAAAAATGGCTTGTAAATGGTGCTTCTGGGTAGTCTGTAGGCTTACTGTACCCTTTTTTTTTAAAGTTTATTTCTTCCATAAGAGAGAGAGAAAGAGACAGAGAGAGTGACATAGAGAGAGGCAGGCACCCGTAACAGAGTTCTCACACCACAATCCACCGCCAGCCTCAGCTGGGCTGGATCACAGGCACGTATGTACCTGGTGCACTCGAAGAGGTCCGGGGACATGAACCCTCAACCCTTCCCATGAGGGTCCAGTCATGTTACCAGTGCACCATCACCTGGCCCCAGTTGTAGCCCTTTCTTTGTGGTCATCATCAGGAAGAATCACGTGAAGACCCTGTGGTTTGCTGCATTTTCTGTTTCTGATGAAGACAGCATCCATGACCGTTGTCATCAAGTCAAGCACAGTTCAGAGCAGGAGTTGCGGTGCCATATGGGACCAGCTCTGTGCAACGAACTGTGTTTGCATCCCTACTTCTTGTGAAAACCTTGAAGTATCCCAAGCATTTAGGGTAAGAGTGGAGGTTGGTTAATTTGAGTTTCTGTTTAACTAAAGTCTTGTTGTCCCCTCCTTCTCAAAATATGGGGTAGATTGCAAAAATGGCCACAGGTTTTTCCCCTCCCATCAAGAGGGGAAGACACACCTTTTCCATCGCTTGACTCTGACATTGACATTATGATTTGCTTTGGCCAATGGGATCTTAGCATTCATGACATAAGTAGAATCTGAGAAAATGCTTGTGAACTGGAACTCACCCTCTCATGCTATCAGGGGCTCAGTGGCCACTGCGTGCAAACGAGCCTTAGGCTAGCCTACTGGATGATAGGACACCCGTGGTTTAGTCACCCCTGTGACCTCAGCTGACCTGGTGGCTGACCACAGATGCATGGGTGAGCTTGCTTGAGACTAGCAGAATTGCCCAGCTGAGTCCAGTCAAAATTGCCATATACCACTGCCTCGTGAGCTGAATAAATGATTATGGTTTTTTCTTTTTCTTTTTTTTTTTTTTTGGAGAGGTTTTTGCTATAGGGCGCGTGCGCTTGCCAGACAGACAGAAAGAGACAGAGAGATAGAAAGCGAGAAATCACCCCTCAGAGGGGATGGCCACACCACAATCCCTTCTCCTCCATTGTCCTCTCGGGATCTTGGGCATGCATGCACACGTGCCCGGCGTGAGTTTAAGCCACCGGGTCCGGGACTCGAACCACGGTTGACTACGTGGGAGTCCAGCGCCATAGCCATTATGCTAACTGCTGGTCCCAATAAAATGATTATTGTTTAAGAGACTGAATTATGGGGCAGTTCGTTGCACAGAAAAAGTTAACTGCTGCAGGTTACTAAATACAATCCAATGTTTGGTGAATTGGCATTTTATAATTCCTGGAATTGTAGACTGAGTGTCAATTCTTTCCACAGAGGACTATAGATTTACTTATTTAAAAATTATTATTATTTATTTTTTTGTGGAGAGGCTTTTGCTATAAGGTACATGCACTCGCCAGAAAGAGAGAGAGAGAGACAGAGAGACAGAAAGCGAAAAATCATTCCCCGCCAGGGGGGATGGCCACATCACAATCCGTTCTTCTCCATTCTCCTTTCAGGATCTTGGGCACGCACACCCACACGTGCCCAGCGTGAGTTTAAGCCACTGGGTCTGGGACCTGATCCATGTTGACTACATGGGAGTCCAGTGACATAGCCATTATGCCAACTGCTGGTTCCAAGAGGACTATAGATTTAAAAGACAGAGCTTGAATTTATACCAAGTCCATGATATATCTAAATTCTTCTTTCTTTCTTTCTTTCTTTCTTTGAGATTTTTGCTATAGGGCACATGCACTAGTGGGAGAGACAGACAGAAAGTGTTGCGGCCATACCGTAATCCCGTCTCCTCCATTCTCCTCTTGGGATTTTGGATTTTGGGCATGCACACACATGTGCCTGGCATGAGTTTCAAGCTGCCAGTCTGGGACTTGAACCGTGGTCAGCTAGATAGGACTCCAGCAACGTAACCATTACGCCATCTGCTGGTCCCTCTAAGTTCTTTTTAAAAAAATGTTAATAAATATTGCTGAGCACGTTGGTGCATATCTGTAATCCCAGTTACTTGGGAGGCTGAGGCTGAAGGATTGTGAGTTTGAGACCAGTCCGGGCAACATAGAAAGAGCCCAGTTGCAGTGGTGCAGGTGGCAGAGCACCAGTGTGCCATGCTGGAGCCACATGGAGGCCCAGGTTTGGACCCTGCATTGATATGAACAGCTAGGCAAGCCCTCATATGCTTTCGATCCTGGTGACTGGAAGGCTAGAGGGAGGATTGCAGCATGGTGAGGCTCCGTCAAAGGCATCTGTCTTCTTTCTCTCTCATGAAAGATGTACACTTTAAAAGAAAAGTTAATTGGGCCAGTTAGTGGCATAGTGGTTAAGGCAGCTGGATCCCACATGGGCCAACTGTGCAGTTTGAGTCTCAGACCCTGCGGCTTGAAAACCAAGCTGGGTACATGTGTGTGCAAACCCCTAATCCTGAGAAGAGAATGTAGGAGAAGGGATTGCAGTGTGATCATTCCACCTGGGGAATGATTTCTCACTTTCACTCTCTCTGTCTCTCTCCAGTAAATGCATATGCCCTATAGCAAAAAAATTAAAGAAAAGCAAAGTTAATCAATATACTTTTATATTCAAAATGCAAATGCCAGGATAGTATGCCAAGTATGATGCCATTAGGTTAAATAAATTTATGCTAGATATATACTTGCTTATACGTGGAAAATTCTAGAAGAACACTGAAGAAACTGTTAACAGATGATATGTCTGGGCCTGGGACTAGAGGTGGAATAAATGTGGGAGGAAATTTTTGTTGTTTATATCAAATTGAAAATTGTCACCATAATTATCTGTTCATTTTATAATAACCCTAAAATTAAAAAAAATAAAGTGTATCACCAAATGGTTCAAGAGAACCAGGCTACTTCAAGGAGCTGTGTTTTTTGGTTTCATTTGTACTTTTTTCCCTCTTAAAATCTCAATGTCCAAAATATATCTTGATTACTTCAGGATTTTTGTCAGCGTAGGCGCCAGTGAATCGCGTTTTTTCTCTGGTAAGCATTTGCTGCATGTCAGAAACACTGGCTTTAAAGAAAGAAAATGCTTATTTATTTAGTTTTGTATTAATTTCCCACCTACTTCCAAGAAATATTTGAAACTCCTAAAGTAATGCATTAATTAAACGCTGCTAAGGCAGAATTTCTAGCCAAGTAGAAGAAGTAGCATTGCTGTAGTACTGTATTTGCAAATTGGAAAAATAAAACACATTCTCTGACTTTATCAAGGGCTTCTAGCTCAGATCCACCCAACCGTATTTGAATCAAGACTAGGATCAAGATGTCTAAACTGGGAGATCAGGACCTTTAAATAGAATGAGAAGTAGCTGGGCTCTGAGTAGGTGGTTTTTAGGGGCTATTCACAGACATTGAGGTACCAGGGCCTGAGAACCCAGACCACGGGCAGCAAAATGTTGGGGAAAGAAAGAAAGAAGGAAACACTCTTGAAGAAAGTTAACAGGATTGGCTCTGTGGTCTGGTTGAATCCACATGGGGGGAACCCTCCAGATTGAGTCCTGAATCCGATGGCTTGAGAAACACACCAGGCACACGTGTGTGTGTGCCCAAAATCCTGAAAGGAGGGAGGGATGGAGGAGAAGAAATTGTGGTGTGACTATCCTCAATGGGTGGTGCTTTCTCTTTCCCCCCACTCTGTCTCCGTTGAGCGCACACACCCTCTGGCAAAAATAAATAAATGAATAAAGTTAACCTATATACTATTATGCTCAAAATGCAAATGCCAGAATAGCATGCCAAGTATGATGCCATTAGGTTAAAAATATTTTTCTGTATATATACTTGTGTATACATGGAAAATTCTAGAAGAACACTGAAGAAACTGTTAGTAGAGGATATTTCTGGGGCTGGGACTAGAGGAGAGTTAGAGATGGGAGGAACTTTTATTTGTTGTTTATATAAAGATGGAAATTTTCACCATGATTACCCATTAATCCAACTTTTGAGGCCCAGGGTCAGTCAAACCAAGGTAACACAGAGCCTATAGACAGCTCTCTGACTCTATGTGTACATGGCCCTCTCCAGTTCTCTTGAGGTCTGGTTAACCACACGATCTTATGGCATCTAAAGATCCTATCATCCTCCTGTCTGTATCACACTTGCTGTAAAAAGGCAGTGGGAAATTGACCTTCAGTTCAGGCTGTGGAAAAATTCCCGGAATAGGGTTCATTGTTGATTTCTCAAAGATGCATAATATGGTGAGAATTTCAGCCTAAGAGAATGTCTTGACAGGCTGGAGATATTGAGGCAATGCTTCTCACAGGGACACAGAACTTGCATTATAGTGAGACATGTTGATCTGAATCAAAGGTAAATGGAAAGGGTGGTAGGTTGGGAGAAATGCCTTGAACTAATCTGAGGAAGACATTGAATTTTCTAAGGCCTATTGCCTTAGAAATCAATATACCTGTGTACAGAGTATAAACACAAATAATAAATTTGAAATATTAACAGAAAACTTCATAGGTAGTCTTAGCCAAGACTTTTTGGTAGGAAGGAACATAGGCCTACCTATGTTGGCTCAACCAAAGAGACCTTTACAAAGACACATGGGCAACTTAAGGGACAAGGCACAATGGTTTGAGGGCTGGCATTGTAAACAAGCTGATAGAGTCCAAGGCTGTCAACATCTGCCTTGCTGGGACCACTTACATTCTTATTTCCCTTTCTCCCTGCTTTTCTTCCCCATTCTCTTCCATGCCATTGCAGATAAGGTTGTTCCACATCAGTGTCCATGTTCCTGGAACAGCCCACTCCATTCCAGTTTGGTTGAGTTTCTCATTTCAAGGAATCATACTATACAACTTTGTCTCCTGGTCCTATGGTTTGAATGTGTCCCTCAAAATTTATGCAGTGGACAGTGGCACAGCTGTAAGACAATGCTCTGCAAGGATGACCCACATGAGAAGTCTTAAGGTTTGCATCTGGAGACCTCCTCGAACATGTCAGACCCAAGTGCTCATGACTTACGGATGGCTTATGCTGGTGGTGGAGCACAGCATGAGGACACAAATTGGGGATGCCTGTTTTACTGTTTCTCTCCCTCTCTTTTTGTCTCTCTCATTCATAGAAGAAATAAATAAACTTGAACAATATTCTTATGTTGAAACTTAATTGCCGACGTGACAGTTATTAAGAAGTGGAGCCTTTAGGAAGTGATTAGGTCATGATGGCCATTAGGTTAAGCTGTAATCTTATGGGTGGGTGGGTTTAGGACTTGAAGGAGTATGTTCATTCCCTTCCATCTCTTTTGACATGTGAGGACACAGAGTTTGTTCACTTTTGTTCTTCCACTTTCTTCCATGTGAGGACTCAGCAACAAGGTGTCCCTTGGAAGCAGAGAGCTGCCTTAATAGATACCGAATCTGCCCGGTGTCTTCCTCTTGGATTTCCTAGCTTCCAAAACTAAGAAATAAATTCATGTTCCTTATAAACTACCCATTATTAGGCATGTTGTTATAGCAGGATATAACATGTTAATAGAAGATATTTCTGGGCCTGGGACTAGAGATCCCAGGTTGAATCCTTGGTTCAAGTTTTTGGAGACTCTGACATGGATATGTATTGCCTTCAGCATGTGGACCCTGTCTGGTTGTAGCACATTCTGGCAGTGCCCAACTTATAGCCCCTCAGCATTTACTACGTCAGTGCATGCTGGCCATATTTCAGACTGCCAGCCCCTACATCTCTCTGCCTGGGGCTTCTCTGGCTACTGCTGTGCCTTGGCTAGTGTAGCTGGCTAGAAGTGCTGGGTATGAATGCCCAGTGACAGATGAGAGTTAGTGTGTAAACACCCTAATTCCTTTGCCCTTTTGTTGGGATAACTCCAAGGCTTGTCTGTGATGCTATTTTCGAGCAAGACTGAACTCCAGTTACTCACAGTGGTAATTTTCTTGACAGTGCACTATGTATTGATTGCTTTCCTTGTCCCAGTTCTCTACTCCACTCCTGGTGCATCTTAGAATCACCTCCTATAAACTACTTACACATGAAGCTTGCCTTCCCCTTGTCTGCATCTGTGGGAACCCAAACTAAAATACTAGTCCAATTAGCTCTGGTCAAAGTCACTTGAGCAGAAGGACCATTCACAGAAGTAGACTGTGGGTGGAGCAGACATAGAATGGTTGATCCTGTTAAAAAGAAACCATTAGAAGGGGAAGTGGAACATCCATGCATGACAAAAAGATTTATATACACATGGAAATCCACAGTCCTGAGAATGGGGCTGGGTTGGAAACCATGTGGGTGGAGATCAAAGGCAAGGGGAACAGAAGTCATATTGTTATAGAAACATATTACAGGCAGTTGGACCAGATGGGGGAAACTGATGATGGGTTCCTAACTGAGACCACACACTGTCCCAGGGGCTAGAGACCTGCTGATGGGAGGTATCACCAACTGCACGGTTGCTCAGTTTCTGTCAGCAGCAAGTGGTGCATCTAAACAAACTCTTGGCTCGCTTTACTGGCAGCTTCACCTCCTGTAAGGTAGGGGAGTGACAAGAGAGAATGGCTATTTGAGTTAATTCAGATCGAGAAGGAGAAAATGCTTGGTGGAGCAGTAGGATGGGACTTTGGGAGGAGGTGAGTTTGTAGTGGGCTGCGCAGACTTCAGAAGTCTTCTAACAGTGGTCCTGGGGTGCATACACGTCACCAAAGACTGATACAGATTCCCCTGGGGGTCGGATTGGATATGTAATTTGGGAGTGGGGCCAAGAAGCCCAGGTGTTCTTGACGCAGGGAGTCCCCAAAAGGCACTTAGAGGAATAGGGCTTTAAACAAAACTGAGGTAGGAACTCATGGTTGAGACATTTTAGTGACCATTTGAATTGGGGGAACTCAAAATTGAAATTCCAAGTCAATCACTATGAATGAGCCCAAGGAGGAAGAAAAGATGAATCTGATGAAGTGATACTACTTTGCAGTGAGCCCTGATGAACAGGATTTTAAAACATCATGCAGAAGAGCTGGCATATAGCCAAAAATGAACATAAAACAGTTGTAAAAAATGCTAAGAGTGATGTCAAAAATGCTAAAGGGTGAACTGAGCTTTAAACAATATCAGGACATCAAAAAGAGCTTCTTGAGTTAAATTCCGAGTAGGAGGGTGAATGAGAAAGACGTCTGATCACTGCTTGAGGGTCTAATGGGTAATGTTCACAGGCACCAGAGGTAGAGGCTCTTACTCATTTTGTATTGGTCTTCTGAGAATTACAATGGCCACTGTTAGACACCTCCTGGTACACATACTACCTTATTTCATCCTCAAACAACCCTGCGAGACAGACCTTCCTATACTAGTCAAGTGCCTTCTATTTGCACATGGAGAAAGCCAGCTCGAACTAAGCTAAAAAAAGAGAATATATAAAGTCCCTAGAGCTGGGAAGCAGAGTGATGCAGCTGGTCATAGGCATGATTGGATCTACAGTGGTAAACAATATGGGGCAGATTCTTTCTCATTCTCTCTTCCCTGTGTGGGCTTCCCATTGCTCTGGCAGACAAACTTCCTAAATATAGTGGGAAACATGGCCACCCCCAGCATCTACTTTACATCTTTCCAGCTTCATGGTCCTCAGGGGACAGGCCTGCCCTACTGGTTTCAATTGGAATAATCCCAGAGAAGGCCTCTGGTTGGCCTACTCAGGCCACAGTCTTATTCCTGAGAGACAGTCAGGTGAATGGGATATTCTGATTGGCTGGGTCTGTGTTACATGCCCCATGGCTGAGTATGGGATAGACCTCTCCTGTTACCAGAAGCAAGTTATATTTTAAAAGTCCTGGTTGATCCAAACAATTACCACTGGAGCCAGATGGTGGTATAGCAGTAATGTGATCCCCTGCGAGGCTAACCTATGTAGGAAGGTTCTGGAATCGTGTCTGGAGACCTTCCTGAACATGCTGGATGCACGTTTGCCCATGATCTGGTGCTGGCTGAGGCTAGGGGAGGATTGTAGCATGAAGACATTGTTAGGGGCACTGTTTCTTTGGCTCTCTCTTGCTCATGGGAGAAAAAAATGCATTAAAAAAAATAACTACCACTATTCTATTCCTGTGTCCATTTTATGGATAAGGAAACTGAGGCTGAGAGAGGTAAATAAACTTCCCCAATGATATACACGCCGCGCTATGGAGTCAAGGCTCAACCTCAACAGTGTTGCTTCTGCCAAGCAGGTGCTTCTTATCCATGTGTGCAGGATTGAAGGTGGAGAGCAGAGACCAGAACTTAGTTTCTGGAAAAGCATGGCTGCTGATCCCTCATAGCCATTCTCTTCTCCTGACAGGTTCCTACCCACCTCCTAGGAAATACCTGGGAAGTTACCTCCCAACCCTAGGCCCCACATAGTCATGGCCAACAGTCAATAGCTGACTGTTATGGAGATAGAAAAACTTACCCCCTTGCCTCAAGGTGGATGAGCCTGTCTGCCCTTACATTCCAGAGCTCTTCATGGGAACAAGCTGAGGTGAGACCTTAGCTGGACCCTGTCTCTGTGTAGCATCTTCTTTCCTGTTCTCCTTACTTTGTGCAGGTTTCTCCTGAGAACATTTCCTTGTTAATTCATTTGCACGAGAATCTGTCTCAGTTTCTCCTTCAAGGGCACCTGACCCAAGACAGGTGTTGGATGTCAAAGTTCGGATCATAAACTGGTTGTCAATTCATAGGTGTAAGGTGCAGCAGGGACCATGGTGTAGAGCCAAAGGGCTTCAAGAAATCAGGAGAGCAGGGAGGCTGAGAAAAAGCAGTAGGGAAAAGAAGAGATGGGAAGAGAACTGGAGGCATTTATTTTATTTTTAAGATTGTGGCAAAATACACAAGACATAATATTTACCATTTTTACCTTTTGTTTTTGTTTTCATTATAGAGTGCATGCATGAGAGAGAGAGAGAGAGAGAGAGAGAGAGAGAGAGAGAGATCTCCTTGGGGGGGGGATGGCCATGTCTGCAATCTCTTCTCCTCCACTCTCCTCTTGGGATTTTGGACACACATGCATACACGTGTGGTGGAATTCTCAAGTCTCGTGTCTGGAAACCTTCCTGAACATACTGGTCCAGGACTTGAACTGTAAAGCTGGGGATGTGGGATCTAGTGCCTTAACCCTCATGCCACCTTCTACTGGTGGTCAATATGAGTCTGACTACTTTAGATACCTCAGATAAGTGGGATCATGCAGTATTTTTTTTCATGTTTGGCTTCTTTCACTTAGCGTAATGTCTTCAAAATTCATCCTCATGGTAGCATGTAGCAGTATGTGATTCTCTCTCTCTTTTTATAGTTTGTTCTAGCTTTTCTAGTTTCTTCAGTTGCATTATTGGCTTGTTTATTTGCCATCTTTTAATCTTTTTGATATGAGCATTTATTGTTGTAAACTTTCTTCTTAGTATTTTTTTTTGTACCCCACAGATTTTGGTATGTCATATTTTCTTTTAGTTTGTTTCAGGAAATTAAACATTTTTTCTTAATCTCCTAATTGACTTAGCTATTCAGGAGCATGTCGTTTAGTTTCCATGTACTCGTATATTTTCTACCATTCCTTTTGTTGTCAATTTCTAGTTTTATTCCATTGTGATCAGAAGAAATACTTGATATGATTTCTATCTTTAAGAATGTTTTGGGACCAGCAGTTGGCGTAATGGCTATGTCGCTGGACTCCCATGTAGTGACTGCGGTTCAAGTCCTGGACCTGGTGGCTTAAACTCACACCAGGTGCCTGTGCGTGCATGTCCGAGATCCCGAGAGTAGAAGGGATTGCAGCATGGCCATCCTCCTGGGGGGGTGACTTCTCGCTTTCTGTCTCTCTGTCTCTCTCTGTCTTTCTGGTGCGCACATGTGCCCTATAGCAAAAACCTCTCCGAGAAAAAAAAAGGAATGTTTTGAAGCTTATTTTGTGGCCTAACATGTAGTCTATCCTGGAGAATGTTACATGTGCTGATGAAAAGAATGTGTATCCTGCAGCTGTTGCATAAAATGTTCTGTATATGTCAGTAAGGTCCATTTGGTCTATGACACAGTTTAACTCTAATTTTTCTTTGTTGGTTTTCTCTCTAGATGATCAATTCAATGCTGAGAGTGGGGTGTCAAGATTCCCAAATATTATTGCATTGGAGTCTACTGCTCTCTCTAGGCCTAGTAATATGCACACACACACACACACACACACATACATATATATATATACACATATATATTAAAAATGCATACACACACATACTCTGCTTTTTTGCAGATTTTGGCTTGCAGTCTATTTTATCTGGTGTCAGTTTAACTACTTTTGTTCACTTTTGGTTTCCATTTGCATGGCATATCTTTTTCCATCTCTTCATTCTCAGTCTAGGTACACTTTTTTTTAAAAGAATTATTTTATTTATATTTATTTATTTATTTACTTATCCATTCTAATTTGACCAGAGAGGGAGAGGGAGGGAGGGAAGGAGGGAGGGAGAGAGAGAGAGAGAGAGAGAGAGAGAGAGAGAGAGAGAGAAAGTGAGAAAGCAAGCCACCTGGTCCAGGACTTGAACCACGGTTGGCCATGTGGGAGTCCAGCACCCTTAATCACCACACTACCTGCCAGCCCCTCAGTCTAGATACACTTTTTTTTTTTGAGGCTTTTTGCCACAGGGCATGTGCTTGCCAGAGAGACAGAGGGAGACAGAGAGACAGAAAGCGAGAAATCACCCCCCGGGAGGATGTGGCCACGTCGCAATTCCTTGTCCTCCTTTCTCCTCTCGGGATCTTGGGCACACACGCACACGTGCCCGGCGTGAGTTTAAGCCACCGGGTCCAGGACTTGAACCACGGTCGACTACATGGGAGTCCAGCGATATAGCCATTACACTAACTGCTGGTCCCAAGAGGGTTCTCTTTTCACCCCAACTTCACCAGTACTCGTTCTTCTTCTTTTTTGACCATAGCCATTCTAACTGGGGTTAAATGATTTCTCATGGTGGTTTTAATTCACATGTTCCTTATGACAAGAGACTTTGAAAATTTTTTTTTCCCATATACCTGTTGGAAAATTGTCTGTTCAATTCATTTGCCCATTTTAAAATTGGACTATTCATTTTTTTTTATGGGCAAGCTGCTTGAGTTCCCTATATATTCTAATGCTCAATCCCTAGTCTGAGGAATAATTTGTTAATATTTCTCTCATTCTGAGGGTTATCTCTTCACTCTAATCATTGTTTCTTTTGTTGTGAGGAAGCTTTTTAGCTTGATGTAATCCCATCTGTCTATTTTGGGGATTATTGACAGTGCTTTAAGGGACTGATTGAAGAAATCTTGGCATACTCCAATGTCTCTAAGAGCTTCCCTGAAATTTTCTAATAGTAGGTTTATAGTTTGAGGCTTTACAGTTAAATCTTTGATCCATTTTGAGTTGATTCTTGTTAATGGTGAGAGATAGGAGTCCCGTTTCATTTTTTTTCTGCAGGTGGATATCTAGTTCTTCCAGCACCATTTGCAAAAAAGACTTTCTTTCTTTTTTTTTTTTTTTCTGAGAGTTTCTTTTTTTTTTTTTTTTTTGCTATAGGGCGCATGCGCTCGCCATAAAGACAGAGAGAGACAGAGAAACAGAAAGCAAGAAATCACTCCCCGGGGGCGGGGGGGGGGGGGAATGGCCACACCACAATTTCTTCTCCTCCATTCTCCTCTCGGGATCTTGGGCATGCATGCACATGCGCCCGGCATGAGTTTAAGCCACTGGGTCTGGGACTCGAACCACGATTGACCACATGGGAGTCCAGCGACATAGCCATTACGCTAACTGCTGGTCCCCGAAAAGACTTTCTTTTCTCCACTGCATTGCTTTATACCCTTTGTCAAAGATCAATTCGCTATATGATTTGGGGTTTACTTCTGGATTCTCTATTCTGTTCCATTGGTCTAGGTGTCAATCTTTGTGCTGGTACCATCCTGTTTTGATTATCACCTCTTTGTAATATATTTTGAAGTTGGGTAGTGAGATACCTCCTATTTTCTTCTTTTTTCACAGTATTGCCTTGGTGATATGGCATCTTTTATGATTCTAGACAAATTTTATAATTATTTTTTCTATTTCTGCAAAGAATGTCACAGGCAATTGAATGTCACTGAATATGTAAATTGATTTGGGTAGAACTGACATTTCGATTATATTGATTCTTCCAATCTAAGGATTTAAGCTGTCTTTCCATTACTTTGTATCATACTCAATTTCTTTCTCTTTCAGTTTTTCATAGTTTTGCTTGTAGAGGTTCTTTGTCCTCTCTGGTTAGGTTTATTTCTAGGTATCTTACTCATTTTGTGGCTATGGTAAATGGGACTGCTTTTTTTCAGTTCTATCTCGTCCTGTTCATTGTTGATGTATAAAAATGCTATAGATTTTTGTGTATTGATTTTCTATCATGCTACTTTACTGAATTCATTTATCACTTCTAGGAGTTTTTTCACGAATTTCCTTGGATTTTTTTTTTTGTGTGTATATAATCATATCATCTGCAGATAGGGACAGGTTAGCTTCTTCTTTTCCTATCTGAATTATTTTGCTCTCTTGTCTGATTGCATTGGTTAGGACTTGCAGCACGATGGTGAAAAGGAGTGGAGAAAGTGGCCAGTCGTGTCTTATTCTAGTTTCTAGGGAGAAAGCTGTCAGCTTTTCCCCATTCAGGTTTTTGTGTTTCTGTGAGAGCGCCAGCTATCGTGAGGGGAATTTCAGAGGGAACCAACTACTAGGTTCAATTAGTCTTTCGCCCCTATACCCAGGAAGGGCACATCAGGACTGCTACAGACCTCCACCAGTTTCTCCTGCCTTCACCCTGCCCAGGCATAGTTCACCATCTTTTGGATCCTAACATGTGTGCTTGTCCACAATTCTCTTTTAAGGCTGAATAATCTTCCATTGTATGCAGATACCACATTTCGTTTATCCGTACAGCTGCTGAGAGACACTTAGGTTGTTTTTACTTTGGGGCTATTGTGAATAACGTTGCTATGAATGTGGGTATACACATACCTGTTCAAGCCCCTGACTTCAGTTCTTCAGGATAAATAACTAGAAGTGGGATGGCTGCATCATGTGGTAACTCTGTTTACATCTAATTTTTTTGTTTTGTTTTGTTATAGGGCACGTGTGCTCACCAGAGAGAGATGGGGGAGGGGGAAGTGAGAAATCACCTTCTTGGGGGGGGGGGTGATAGCCACATCACAATCCCTTCTCCTCCATTTTCCTCTCAGGATTTTGGGCACTCATACACACATGATTGGTATGTTTTACTTTCTTTCTTTCTTCTTCTTCATTTTTTTTTTTTTGGAGAGGTTTTTGCTATAGGGCGCATGCACTCGCCTGACAGACAGAGAGAGACAGAGAGACAGAAAGTGAGAAATCATCCCTCGGGGGGATGGTCACGCCGCAATCCCTTCTCCTCCATTCTCCTCTCGGGATCTTGGGCACTCACGCACACGCGCCCGGCGTGAGTTTTAAGCCACCGGGTCCGGGACTCGAACCGCGGTAGACTACGTGGGAGTCCAGCGACATAGGCATTATGCTAACTGCTGGTTCCCTTCTTCATTTTTTAGAGAGAGTTTTTGTTTTCATTTTGTTTTGCATAGGATGTGTGTGCTCGCCAGAGAGACAGAGAGAGACAGAAAGTGAGAAATCACCCCCCTGGAGGTGACCACTCCTCAATCCCTTCTCCTCTATTCTCTTCTCAGGATTTTGGACACAAACACAAATGTCCCCCAGTGTGATTTTTCAAGCTGTCATGTCTGGGACTTGAACCGCTGACGACCATGTGGGAGTCCAGTGTCTTAACCACTATACCACCTGCTGGACCCCACTTGGCATGGTTTTCAAGCTGCCGGGTCACGGACTCAAACCTCGTGGTTGGCCATGTTGAATCTTGTACCTTAAACTTCACGCCACCTGCTGGCCCTCTATGTTGACATTTTTGAGGAGCTGTCAAGCCATTTCCTACAGCAGCGTTTCCATTTTACATCCCCACTCTTGTTCTTTTCTGATAATAGTCATCCTAATGGGTGTGAAAGTGGAGGGCTTTTTGGAGGCAGATATGTGACAAGCTATCCTCTTGCTTCACCGCAGTGACTGCTGAGATGGCCAGGCATTGTCACTAAGAACAGACTGATGATGTCTGGGGTCAAGGGCCCTGGGCTCCTCTCTGCCTTCTATACAGGGGTGAGGTGCCTCATTGTCTCAGTCATTCAGATTTTTCTTGCTCTTTCTCTAAATCTTTTTGCCCTTGGGTGCAGATGGAACCCTACGGGGCTAAGGAGAAGGAGGAAGAGGATTTTAATGGTAGATTGTTCCATCCTCAGTCACAGCTCTGTTCTCTGGCACTGGGCCAGGTGGCTGCTTGCCATTCTCTCTTCCCTGAGGCTGATTTCTCTCCAGGAAGTACAGAGCAACTGGGATTGAATCTCCAACCTTCTGGGCCTACTTAGGCAGGGAGAACCTCAGGGTGGGCTCAGCTAAGCTCCCTGCGATTCTCTTCCACTTGTCGTTTTTGGTTTTGTATTTTTAAAGTTTATTTATTTTGGGGAAAGAGAGAGAGAGGGACTAACTCCTTGACAGGGTCTAGTCATGCTGTATTCACCTTCCCCCAGCCCTCCATCACACTTGGGATCTGAACCTGAGGTCGGCCATGTAGCTTCTGGCATTACCACCAGTACCACCATGGCTGGACCTTTTATGCTCTTAGATTAGTCCCATAAAAAGCAAAGCCTGGGGAACCAGCAGTTAGCGTAATGGCTATGTCGCTGGACTCCCACGTAATCAACCGCGGTTCGCGTCCTGGACCCAGTGGCTTAAAACTCACGCCGGGCACGTGTGCGTGCGTGCCCAAGATCCCGAGAGGAGAATGGAGAAGAAGGGATTGCAGCGTGGTCATCCCCCCAGGGGGTGATTTCTCGCTTTCTTTCTCTCTGTCTCTCTGTCTGTCTGGCGAGCGCACGCGCCCTATAGCAAAAACCTCTCAAAAAAAAAAAAAAAAAAAAAGAAAAGAAAAAGGCAAAGCCTGGGGAAGAGGCACGGGCGGCCCCGTGCAGGCAAAAGTTCAGGGGGCCAGTGAGCAGCTACTGCACCGCAGCTCGGCACGGAGGCAGCCCAGTGGAGCGCCCACTGCGCTCCGCTGCCTGCTGTGTGCGTCCCAATGCCTCTGCGCCATGGCCGGCCTCAACATCCCGGAGCCGGTGAAAGGCAAGATTCAGGCCCTGGAGCAGCAGGCGGAGGAGCCAGAGGACCTCGAGCAGGGCCTGCAGCGGGAGCTGGACTGCGAGCGGCTCTAGAAAGCCGAAGGTGACATGACAGCTCTCAATTGTTGCATCCAGCTGGTTGAGGAGGAATTGGACAGAGCCCAAGAATGGCTGACCACAGCCCTGCAGAAGCTGGAGGAGGTGGAGAAGGCGGTGGATGAGAGTGAGAGAAGAATGAATGAAGGTGACTGAAAACCAGGTCATGAAAGATGAGGAGAAGATGGAGATTCAGAAGATGCGGCTCAAAGAGGCCAAGCTCATTGCTGAGGAGGCCGACCGCAAATACGAGGAGGTAGCTCCCGGGTCATCCTGGAAGGTGAGCTGGAAAGGGTGGAGGAGCGTGCGGAGGTGTCTGAACTAAGATGTGTTGACCTGGAAGAAGAACTCAAGAATGTCACTAATAATCTGAAATCACTCGAGGCTGTCTCCGAAAAGCATTCTGAAAAGGAGGACAAATAGGAAGAAGAAATCCAACGCCTTTCTGACAAACTGCAAGAGGCTGAGACCCATGCCGAATGTGCAGAGCGAATGGTTGCCAAACTGGAAGAGACAATCGATGACCTGGAAGAAAAACTTGCCCAGGCCAAAGAAGAGAACGTGGGCTTACATCAGACACTGGGTCAGACACTAAAGGAACTTAATTGTATCTAACCGAAACAGAAGAGTCTCATTCCAACAGAAACGCCAGAGTTCCATGTCTTTCTCTTCTCTTGTAAGAAGTTTCTTTTGTTATTTCATCTTCCCTTTGCTG
Source organism: Tupaia tana (assembly GCA_026018925.1). Lineage (NCBI taxonomy): Eukaryota > Metazoa > Chordata > Mammalia > Scandentia > Tupaiidae > Tupaia > Tupaia tana. Next base: position 133,732,123 of record JAKSZU010000009.1, read on the forward strand.
GAAATGTCAAGCAAGTTATTAAATACATGACCAAATATTTTGTATCCGAGAAGCTTCGAGCACCAGTTAAATCTAATTCCTTCCTTCTTTCAAATGGCACCAGATTTTTCAGCTCTAGTTTTATCCCGAAGTTGCATTTATTCCTGATGTAGGCAGGGTGTTTCACAGTGAGCATACTCTTAAGACTGAGGGCATCTGGTTTTTAGGAGAATAGATGACCCCACACTTTGAAGAACAGATTCTAATATCTAGTCATAGATGAATTTAAAACGCTGAAGAATAGAACCTTCTGGGTCACAGTTGGTCAAACTACAGAAGTCTATGGACCCTTACATTAAATGGGTGGGAATTTTCCATCCAGAGTGAAAAAAAAAAGAATAGTGGGGGCGCTATTGTGGGAAGCCATAAACCCCAGATAAACTTAATCACCCTGACCCTTCTCCACACTCCACTATACAAAACAAACGTCCTCTGAGCAGTCTGCATGAGAATGCTAAGGCCATAGCCATAATAATGACTCAAACATTTTCTGGATAGATCTTGTTATGCTCATCCACGTATTTCTTTCATTTTAAAGTGAGTCTCTGAAGAGCATGTGTTGTATTCCTTTAAGGACTCCTATTTGTCTGCTCTAAGGCCATCCACTCAGCAGGAATATGGTGGAGTTCAGTCCTAGTCAAGTCAAGTCAAAACGACTGCTAGTTATCAATAAATTGAGCAAAAAGAGTTTTGTTTATTAACAAAATTCTGCAGAAGGGACTTCTCTGGAATCAAAGTAGAGATAAAAAAGTAATTGATTTCATCTCCATACTTCAGGGAATGGCAAAATGAAGATTCTCTTACCTGGGACTTGAATTCCTTCTTTTGGACCAAGTTAAAAGACCAAGAAATTCCTGGTTAAACTGGATATGGAGTATTGTGTAGACAGGGCTGCACATTTTGCCTTTGTTATAGTTGTGCTTTCTCAGTGGACATCTCAGAGCTGAAACATTCCATGTCCTCAACGGTGTGGGGGCCAACTCAAGATTACAATTCTGAATAAAAATCCCCCTGCTTCCAGCTTATCCGAATCCCCTGCCCCTCACTCCTATTTAAACATCACACTACCTAGGAGATACACTAGCAGATTGTGCAGTTGAATAAAATCCACACTTCAGATTCTTGCAACTGTATCATATGTAATAGTATCACTTTTTCTACATTTTGGTTAAATAAATTTTTAAATAAACTCAAAAAAAAAAAAAAAGAAAAAAGAAAAGAAAAAACAACCCTGAGGGACTGGCAGGTGGTGTGGTGGTTAAGGACACTGGATTTCCACATGGTCAACTGTAGTTCAAGTCCCAGACCTGGCGACTTGTTTTCTTGCTTTCCCTTTCTCTCTCTCTCTCTCTCTCTCTCTCTCCCTGGTCAAAATAAATAATAACAAATGGAATGAACTAAAGAAATAATTCTTTAAAAAATAAAAAAGCGGGAACCAGCAGTTGGCGTAATGGCTATGTCGCTGGACTCCCACGTAGTCGACCGTGGTTTGTGTCCCGGACCCGGTGGCTGAAACTCACGCCGGGCGCGTGTGCGTGCGTGCCCAAGATCCTGATAGGAGAATGGAGGAGGAGAAGGGATTGCGGCGTGGCCATCCCCCCTGGGGGGTGATTTCTTGCTTTCTATTTCTCTGTCTCTCTCTGTCTGTCTGGCGAGTGCATGTGCTCTGTAGCAAAAACCTCTCAAAAAAAAAAACCAAAAAAAACAAAGCAAAAAAAATAATAATAACAGTTACACTGAAGGTGAAGGAGTTGGGCTATTTCTCCACCAATTCTTGGCCCACATTGTTTGAGGGCTGTCCCAGAAAGTGTGAACTCTCTGGCACTTCTAGTTTACTGTAGACGTGGTCTGAGCACACAACCGAAGACTGAGAAAGCTCTCCGAAATGCAAAATAAAACCACTGTGAGATTTCACCTCATACCTGTTAGATTGGTCACACAGGTGTGAGGCGTGTGCACTCACTCCTGCGTTCATTGTAGCATTATTCACAATAGCCAAAAGATAGGAAAACCTGTGTCCATGAATGGATGAGTGGATTAACAATGTGGTATATATACACAATGGAATACTATTCGGTCTTAGACATTTTTGTCATTTTTGACAAGTTGGTGAAATAAGCTAGGCATCTTAAGTGAAATAAGCCATGCCCAGAGAAACAAAATCTGCATAATCTCATTTACATGTGGAAATTGACCATTCAACTTAAGAGTTGAATTCATAGATGGAGAGAGTAGGGTGGTAGTTCCCAGAGCTGAGGAGATGGGTAGGTGGATGAGGAAAGGAGTGACCTTAGTCAATGGGGACAAAGTTTCAGTTAGACAGGAGGAATAAGTTCTGGTGTTCTACTGCTCGGCACGGTGACTATAGTTAATAACAGTGTTGTATGAATATATTTCAAAATGGTTAAATGAGAAGGTTTTACATGTTCTCATCACAAAGAAATAATGAATAGTTGAGGCGATGGATATGCTGGTTAACTTGATTTGATCATTCCATAATGTATATTTGGGAAAAGCTCACATTGTACCTCCCAAGCCCTCAAATATATAAGATTATTATTTGTGAATAAAAATAAAACATAGGGACCAGCAGTTAGCGTAATGGCTATGTCGCTGAACTCCCACGTAGCCGACTGCAGTTCGAGTCCCGTCCCCAGTGGCTAAAACTCACGCCGGGCATGTGTGCGTGCGTGCCCAAGATCCCGAGAGGAGAATGGAGGAGAAGGGATTGTGGTGTGGCCATCCCCCCTGGGGGGTGATTTCTTGCTTTCTGTCTCTCTGTCTGTCTTTCTGGTGAGCGCACGTGCCCTATAGAAAATAATAATAATAAAATAAAATAATAAAATAAATAGTGAAAGAGCTCTTAGGCAAAGGGATAGAAAAAGCAGCTAGTGTGGGTAGGTTGAAGGGATATAGGTGAGGCACTGGAAGCACCTGCTGCCTTGCCCTTGGCATTAAAGAGTGTCCATGCCAACCTGGAGAAGGATGGAGGTCAGGATGAAGGGTGGGGTTCTAAGCTTACATCTGGTGGACACTTTCAGACTCCTATTTAGTTTTGAGTAACATTTGTTGAGTCCTTACTTCATCAGATACGAAACTGGGAGTCTTATGCAATATCATAGTTTATGCTCACAAGAACACTGAAAGAAGGTATTTACTGTGGTTTGAATGATTATGTCCCTCCAGAATTCATGGTTGAAACTTAATCTCCAGTGCGATCGTATTGAGGGATAGAGGTGGGCTAGCAGGTGGCATAATGGTTAAGGTGCTGCATCCCACATGGCCAAATCTGGTTCGAGTCCTAGACCTGGCAGCTTGAAAAACATGCTGAGTTCATGTGTGGGCGTACGTGTGCCCAAAATCCGAAGAGGAGAATGGAGGAAAGGGTATTGCAGTGTGGTCAGTCACCCTGGGGGTGATTTCTCACTTTCCCTCTCTCTGTGTCTCTCTCTGGTGAACAAAAAAATGCTAAAAACAATAAGAGGGGGTGGGTGGGTGGGGGCCCAGATAGTAGCTACACTCTGCAATGCTGGAGCTACATGGAAGACCAGGGGTTCAGATCCCTGATTAACTTGAAACATACTGAATATACCTACACACTCCTGTGATCCTGGCTGTCTAGGAGGCAGAGGGTGGGGGTGGGAGTCGTGGCATACTACTCTATGAAGGCTATCTTTCTCTAATGGAAGAAATGAAATAAATCAACTTAAAAATGAAAAGTTGAAGCTCTGAGAAGAAGATGAGCACAAATGGACTAAGACAGAGATTGGAATTGAGAAGTGGGGTTTCGCTCTAATAAATACCGGAACATGCGGAAGTGGCTTTGCAACTAGGTACTGGGTAATGGCTAGAAAAATTTGGAGGAGCAGGCTAGATAATCATGAACAGACCATAAAGGGTGATTCTCGTGAGGGGTCAGAAGAGGAGGGCTGTCCACAGAGCCTCAATCTTCGTAGAGATCACTTAAGGGATTGTGATCAGAATGTTGGTAGAAATATGGACAGTCAAGGTCACTCTAATGAGGTTTTAGACACATTGAAGAACATGTTATTGGAAACTGGAGTAACAGCTATTTTTTTTTTTTTTTGGAGAGATTTTCGCTATAGGGTGCGTGCGCTCGCCAGACAGAGAGAGACATAGAGACAGAAAGCGAGAAATCACCCCCCAGGGGGGATGGTCACGCTGCAATCCCTTCTCCTCCATTCTCCTCTCGGGATCTTGGGCACGCACGCACACGCACCCGGCGTGAGTTTTAAGCCACCGAGTCCAGGACGTGAACCGCGGTCGACTACGTGGGAGTCCAGCGACATAGCCATTACGCTAACTGCTGGTTCCCGGCTATCTTTGTTGTGCAGTGGCAAAGATGTTGCCTGCATTGCGTTAGGATCCCAATACTTTGTGGGAGGCAATACTTGTGAACAATGAATTAGGATATTGGGTGGAATAAATCTCAATGCGAAGCATTCGGGGTGCTGCGTGACTTTTCTTGACTCCTTATAGGAAGATGGGAGAAGAAAGACATGAATTAAAGATGGAATTTATGATTAAAAGGGAAGTAGAACTTAAAGGTTTGGAACGTTCTCAGTTTGGCTATGAAGAGAATGAAAACATGTTTGGGGGAGAACACTAAAGGTGTGGCCAAACTCATTTGATGAGGAGGTTAGTATGGATAGCTGGAAGCTAGGTGTTATTCATCATGACAATGGAAAAATGACTCCCAAGGCATTTTGGAGGTTATTGGTGCTGCCACACCCATCATAGGCCCAGAGTACTCTGATCAGATTGGTTTTAAAGGAGGGCCCAGGGCACCTGTGGGAATTTTTGGCTCACTGCTGAGGGCTTCATCAAGTTTCTGCTCTCCAAATTCTGGCACATCACTCCTTAGTCACCTCTGCTGTGGGTCAAAGGGGTTCAGGTAGGCACACGTGAGAAACCTGGCTGTGTCCATGTGGTGCTAACTCTGCAGCTATGCAGCATGTGTGTGAGCTGTGAAGGCATGGCTACCTCCACTGCAATTTGAAAGGAAGCCTGGGAAAACTCTTGGGCCCACCCAAAGAACTGCCAACACAGGGAGCCCCCACTAGGGCAATGTCTAGTAGAACCATAGTAGTGGGGCTGCTCCCAAGACCCCACAACTGGAGATCCATCTGCATGTAACGCCAACCTGGGAGAGCTGTTGACACCCAACTCCAAGGTGTGAGAGCTGGGGTATGGGCTGTGTCCACAAGGCTGTGGAGGTGGTACTGCCCAAAACCTTGGGGACCCAACCCTTGTTCCAATATGTCTAGAAAGGTAAGACATGGAATCAAAGATTATTTGCGTGCCTCAAGTTTTGATGTTTATCCTGTAGGGATTGGAGTTACTTGGGACCTGTTACTGCTGTCTTTTCCCCTATTTCTTCCTTTCGGAATAGGATTGTCTACTCTATGTCTGTCCCACTATTGCATTTGGGAAGCACATAACTTGTGTGATTTCACAGGCTCATAGCTGGAGAAGGAATTTGTCTCAGGATCAATCATACCTTGAGTCTCACCCATATCTGATTTTGATGATACTTAGATGAGACTTCGGACTTAGACTTTCAAGTTGATGATGGAACAATTTAGGACCTTTGGAGCTGTTGGAATGGAATAAATGTATTTTGTATATGAGAAGACATGCATCTTAGGGGGCCGAGAACAGAATGCTGTGTTTTGAATGTTTGTCTCCCTATATTCATGTCAAAACTTAATTTCCAAATGTAGTATTATGATCCGCAATTTTGCAGATAAGGAAAAGATGCAGAGAGGTTAGGAAGCTTCCAGAAGGTCACACAGGCCCAGCTGTGCCTGTCTTGGTGAGTCTAGCACTGTACCATACCCCCAAAAAACTCACCCCTACTGGTTCTGAAATTCTGCTGGTTGATAGATCCAGAATACCCAAATTGAAAAGCACTTGTGTAGATGGGCAGCACCAAGGTGTGAATGCTACCCTGGGGGATTGTCATGACCCACTCACACTGCAAATATCCATGGGCAACTTATTTAGTCTTTTTGATTGCCAGCTCTCCCACCTTCACATAAAGAACCCAGACTGGGCCATCTCATCTCTGAGGCTCCTTATGGCTCTGTGAGTCTGTGATTGTATGTGATGTCAAGTCTGAGTGCATACAATTTGAATAGCATGGAGGCACAGTGGTGCACAAGTGTGATACACTGCCAGACTGGCTGGGCCTCAGACAGCTCCCCTCAGGGGTACATCTACCATGGCGGCCTATCTATGGCCTGATGTGGCCCGTAGCTTGGAAGACTCAGGAACTTCATCTCATGATGGTCAGTGTGAGGCAGCTCTGGATCCAAGTTACCACTGAGCTCTAGAGGGGGTAGGAATTAGAAACTGGTTTGCTGGATGATCCCGTTGGCTGGATGCTTCTGTGAGCTGGCTCCTGGCCCTGCAGAAGGACCCTCCTAATTGAGTGAGTGTTGTGGGGTAGGCACTTCCAACTTCTGTCTCTGACTCTGTTTCCCTGAAGGTTCAAACAACAAATAGTGAGTTCAAACACGTACATTGGGATCATTTAAGGAAGCCATATTGTAAAGGTGGAATTTACAGAGATGTGTGGATGGGGAACCACACAGGATAGCACAGAAACTCAGGCAAGTAGCAGCCTAAAGCCCAAAGCGACAAGGGATGGAGTGGCTACCAGAACCTAGGCATAGAAAGGGCCTTAAGAACAGCAGTGAGTGACCTTTAATAAAGGGTGCAGCCACCCTGAGATGCCCTCACAAAAAGAGATCCAGAGGAAAGGGGCAATAAGCCCTCTCCCCTTTCCTCTGATCATTTTTCCTTGGATCATCTTCTGGAGCTTCCCATTGACTGAACTCTACCAAAAGTGTGAGGCCAGGAACACCTGCTGATGGAAACCCCATAGGTCAGCCTACTGGAGCCAGAGCAGGAGGAGGAGGGAGGAGAGTGAATCCGGAGAGAAAAATGCAAGGTATCCACATCAGACCTCCCCAGCTGGCCATCTGATGGACACATTCTAATTTCCTAGCAACTGAAATCAGGCTGCTGCCAAGTCTCGCTGGCCTGGGTATTCTAGCCCTTCAAGGTGACTCTGTTCTGACACATTCAATGTTGATGGCTTAGATTACTGCTCAGGGACATACTTCCTTCCTTTATTTCCAATTCCGGGGTAAGAAGTCACTCTCCCTTCTGTGACCTCTTGCAGCCCAAAGTAACAGGATGGAGAGAGAAGGCTCAACAAGTCGCATTTGCAAAGGTCTCAAGAGCTTCTAACACAGCATGATAGTGGGTCAATGGCAAAATTAAGTGAGCCTGAGTGAGCATGCTTCAATGCAAGGAAATAAAGAGAACAATACAGACAGAAAAAACAATCTGTAAGTTACTATGTCCAAGCATTATCCAGCTGCACCACACAGATGGAGGTATATAAGCTAGAACGAGGGAGGTGATAGTCTGTCTCTGTTCTCAACGGGCCACTTTGTACCTGAAGGCCTGAATCCAGGTACAGAAGACACACTTATTAGGAGCCAAGATCTGCCCCTCAGGTTTCCTATCCCATGATTGGTCCTGGTTCTTCCCACTAAGATCCTCCAGACAAACCTAATTTCTCCTGCATGTAATCAAAGTTGAAATAGTTGGCAACAATGTCCATGTTGCTGCCATTTTTTTCTTCAGTCTAATCATCTGCTGTACGCTAGTGTTTTCTCCAGATAGCATGGGTCCGGCAACCCACAGTCACAGCCACATTTGCTCATGTCTGAAATCTTAGCTTTCTCCACTTCTCTTACCCTCTCCTCCTCCTCCTCCTGAAAACACTGCTGTTTTAATTGCCTCAAGCTGAGGACTCTGGAGCTGTTTTCAGGTGACTTCTGGCTTCAGTTCTGGAAGCCAGAGTCCCATCCTTGACTCTCTGTCCATCTTGTGTTTCCAGGTCATCTGTCCTGTGAAACTCAATCCCAGATCAATCCAGTAGCTATATATCTTTATTCTTACACCCACACAGCTGAGGCCTGTGGGAGAAAACGCACCACCTTGGCCTAACAATGTGACAAATCCATGATCTCCACCCTTAGCTGGGCCTTAAATGTTTTTGACATTCATTCTTCATGCCCTTAGTGATGTGACTAAGTCTCTGGCTATTTCCAGCTTTGACCTCTGTTCCCTAGTCTCTCACCAGTCAGCTCCCGTTTTATTTACTCCTGATCTTATCCCTTATTCTCGTTCATTTTTGTTGTTGAGGTAGAACTACAAGCAATAAAGTGTACACATCTTAAGTGTCAGCTGATGAATATTTACATATATCTGCACCCATGTAAATCACCACCCAAGACAAAATACTCTCATCACCGCAGAAACTGCCCTTTGACTCCCATGTAGTCGACTGCAGTTTGAGTCCCGGACCTGGTGGCTTAAACTCACGCTGGGCACGTGTGCGTGCATGCCCAAGATCCTGAGAGGAGAATGGAGAAGGGATTGCAGCATGGCCATCCCTCCTGGGGGGTGATTTCTTGCTTTCTGTCTCTGTGTCTCTTTCTGTCTTTCTGGCGAACGCATGTGCCCTATAACAAAAAACCTCTCCAAAAAAAAAAAAAAAAAAAAAAGAATTAGAGGTTAGAAACCAGCAGTTAGTGTAATGGCTATGTCACTGAACTCCCATGTAGTCGACTGTGGTTTGAGTTCCGGACCCGGTGGCTTAAACTCACGCCGGGCGCGTGTGCGTGCGTGCCCGAGATCCCGAGAGGAGAGTGGAGGAGAAGGGATTGCGGCGTGGTCATCCACCCAAGGGGGTGATTTCTTGCTTTCTGTCTCTCTGTCTCTCTCTGTCTGTCTGGCGAGCGCATGTGCCCTATAGCAAAAACCTCTCCCGGAAAAAAAAAAAGAAAAGAAAAGAAAAGAGAAGAAAAGATCATATGGTAAGACGGCTCCTCCTTTTCTCTCTGCAGAGTTACCTCCTCTGCCTCCTGCTCTTTCCTCCTTATTGAAGGCTTAGTGAAAAGACAGCCGTCTTACACCAAAGCACCCCCCTGCCAGAGATGCACTTAGCCAACCACTACCTCACTTGTCCCTCCAGTGCTTTTGCTCTCTGAGGCTTTCTTGCCAACTCATGTCCATCTTAAATAAAAAGCAGAACAAGACAAATAGAACAATTTCCCTTGAATCTATATCATACTCTAGCTATGATCCTGTATTTCTGCTGCTTCTCAGAGTCAAGAGTCTTTTTTTTAAAGGTTTCTTTATTTTTTTCCATGAGTGAACGAGAGAGACAGCGCCCTCAACAGGATTTTTGTTGTTGTCGTTGTTGTTTTCTTTTTTTGGAGAGGTTTTTGCTATAGGGCGCGTGCACTCGCCAGACAGACAGAGAGAGACAGAGAGACAGAAAGCGAGAAATCACCCCCCAGGGGGGATGGCCATGCCACAATCCCTTCTCCTCCATTCTCCTCTTGGGATCTTGGGCATGCACGCACTCGCGCCCGGCGTGAGTTTAAGCCACCGGGTCCGGGACTCGAACCGTGGTCGACTACATGGGAGTGCAGCGACATAGCCATTACACCAACTGCTGATCCCTCCTCAACAGGGTTTTGACCCCGTGATCCACTCCCAGTCTCTGCCAGCCCCAGATCATGGGCATGCGTGTTTCTGGTGTGCTCAGGGAGGTCTCTAGACATAAACCTGAAACTTTCTCATATGGCTCAGCCTCACAGAGTGTCACGTTTTGCCACCAACTGACTCCCAGAGTGAAGAGTGTGGGCAGCATTGTCTACACCTACTGACTACTTTCTTCTCTTTTATTTACTCCTCATCTCACTGTGACCTGGCCTCAGCTACCACCATACCTCTGAAATTGCTTGGTTTAAGGACGACGATCCTTTTGCCAAGGCCAAGTTTCACCTTTCAATCCTCTTATGTGTTTTGGTCTCCTTGCTAAATCAGCCCGCAGCGCTGGTCCAGGGTCAGCATTGGGTGAAAATGGTGACTGGGATCTGGTTCAAGGTAGTTTTTTATTTTGCTTTACCTCTAAAGTAGCAATTAAACCACACAAAGGATAGATGGAAATGAGATGTGGATACCAGTGTGTATGTGTGTGTAGGGGGGAGGGGGGAGAGTTTACTTTCCTGGGGCTCTCCCAAGGCATGTCCATGCTTCAATGGACCTAGCAGCCTGTGGGGACTGGGACAATAATGGTGGACTCTCTGCTTTCTTCTTCTTTTAGATGAGATCTTGTCCTGTCACCATCGCCTGTCTTAGCCTCCCAGCTGGGACCACAGGTATGGGCTCCCATGCCTCACTCTTTTTGTAAGACAGAGTCCTGCTAGGTTGCCCAGGATGACCTTGAACTCATCATCCTCCTGCCTTAGCCTCCCGGGCTGCTAGGGTTACAGGTGTGCACCACCACGGCTAGCCTTTAGATTGGGCTGGAGATCAAACTTGGGCCTCCCAAGTGGTCCTGGCCCAAGGAGCACTGTGTCTTAGCAGCTGGGCCTGCTCTCTGCCTTTGATATGAATGGCCATGGCATCACCCTGAAATAGTTTACCCTCCCTCAGAAGGCAGCTCTGCACCTCAGTCATGTCTTCCTACCCTGGGCTCCAGGTCCTGCAGTTCCTGTTGTTCCTATACCGAGCCATCTCCCTTTTGGGGCATGTGTACTGTGGGCCCGAGGAGGCTGACGAGGTCTACCAGAGGGCTTTATGCAGGCACGCCCAGCCATGGCGAGGCGTGGCTCCATGACCAGCCAGATCCACTCGGCTCTGTTGTCTTGGTTTAGCTTTTCCTGAAGCAGACTCGAAGGCAAGGACCCAGGAATTGATAGCCGATATGGGAGGTGACCCCATCAAGGCAGACTGGGGGACAGAGTAGAGAGAACGAGATGGAAAAGGGAGCCAAGCCAAACAAGGGGCTGGCTGCAGTGTGCGGTAGCCTCCATCCCTCTGCGCAATCCCTTGAGAATCTGTGTGGAATCCAGCTCCAAACCAGGAAAGCTGGGCAATTTCTCCAGTAGCTGGTGACTCCACAGGCTGAGGGAGACTTGGCGTTGGGGGTGGGAAGAGGTAAACTCCCTACCTTCCAACTCGTGCCTGCGTTTGGCTGAGCAATGCACCACGAGGCCAGAGAAAGCCACTCACAGAGAGCTGCACAAGCACTCGAGGTAGAAGCTGTGGCATGCACAAGAACGCCTGCGCTCTGAGGTCAGCTGAAGGGGAAAGGGGTGGGGCGTCCATAGCATGGGCTGCCCCTCTTACCCTCCCTCTGAAAGTCTCTCTCCCCACAGCCTTCGGGAGCCATTTGCTCCTGGCTTCCTGATTGCCTCTCTGGCTGTTTCTTCCCAGTATGCATTCAAATGTTTTTCTTCCCTTCCTGCCTAAATGCCAAACTGGTACCCATCCCTAGCCCCTCTGGCCTGTTTGCACTGCCCCCTGGAGGAAACTTACCTACACCCAGGGCCTCGATTCCTACTTCTTTGCCGGTGACTCCTACATCCTTGTCTTAGCACGGAACTCGAAGTTGCAATCTAAACTCTCAGAACCAAGTTCCACATGGCATTTCTGTTTCTAGACATTTTACAGACTTCTCAGTATGTAGGAGGCTGAACTCAGTGACTGCTTCCCCCATGCCCAGCAAACCTGTTCTTCTGGATTCCCTGTCTCTGTGGACAGCATCACCATCTAGTCAAGCTCCCAAGCCTAAATCTCAAAACCCCTCTGTGCCAGACACTGCCGGCTGGCTGACCTAACCCTCCTCATTCCTGATAATGAACCACGTGGTGGAACCACGGGCCATCGTTCTTTCTGATGACTTTAAGCTGATGTTTGCTGTGGGTGTCTGAGAAAGCGCGTTTCCCTGATGTGAGTGTTAATCTCTCCCATTTCATTTCCTGCTGGAATGTAGACACAAAGGCAAGAACAGTAGCTGTCATCTTATAACCATGGGAGAAAGGTCCAGAGAATCACAGACAAAGGTGCTACTATTCTTTATTATTGTTATTATTATTGCCAGAGGGTATAAGTACTTGCTAGAGAGAGACAAAGAGACACAGAGAGAAAAACAAGGAGAAGGCACTCCTCAGTGGGATGTAGTCATGTTATAATTCCTTCTCCTCCGTCTCTCCACCGTGTTGGGATTGGGAGTACCCATGCACACACGTCTGGCAAGAGTTTCAATCAGCTAGGGCAGGAATTCAAAGTGCTGTCAGCCATGTGGGATCTAGCTCCTTTAAGCAGTAGGCTTAAAGTTTGAGTCCCGGACCCAGTGACCCTATGCTGGCATTTTTGGACCAATGTTCTCCTTATCCTCTTCTTGTGTGCGAAAAATACAAAAAATATATCTTATTTGTTTGAGCCACTATGATCAGGCTTTGGCATTTTCTTTCATTTTTTTTATTTCCCCCCATTTGCTATGTGGCATGTACATTTGTTGGAGAGAGACAGAAAGGGAGGGATAAAGTGAGAAAGCCCTCCCCCCACCCCACACACACCCAGGAGGGATGGCCACACTGCAATCCCTTCTCCATCCTCCTCTCAGGATTTTGGGCATGCATAGTTGCCTGGTGTGTTTTTCAACCTGCTAGGTCTGGACTCAAACCGTGTAGTTGGCCATGTGGGATCCAGCTACCTTAACCAGCATGCCACCAGTTGGGTCCGCTTTTGAAGTCTAAAAAATGGTTCTTTCAATTAAAAAATAAATGAATGAATAAAAAATAAAATAAATAATAATTTTTTTAAAAAAAAAGGGGACCAGCAGGTGGCGTGGTGGTTAAGGTGCTGGACACTCCCACATGGCTGACCAGGGTTCGAGTCCTGAATCTGGTGGCTTGCTTTCTCACTTCCTCTCTCTCACTCTCACCCTCTGTCTCTCTCTGGTCAAATTAAAAAATAAATAAATGACTAAATAAAAAATAAAATTAATAATTATTTTTAAAAACAGGTTCTTTCTCGGTAAACAATATAGATTAGAGAAAGAGAGAGGAACGCCATCTCCAGCCCCTGGCAACCCCAGATCACGGGTGTGAACGTGCGTGGTGTATACTCAGGGAGGTTCTAGATGCAAACCTGGAACCTTCCCATGTGGTCAGCCTCATTGACTCTACAACCAATCTGAGCATTTTTTGCACCACCACCATCGGGCTCTAGCGTGGTCAGGCTTTTTGACATGTGCAGCACGAAGGGGATGCACGGCTTGGATTCCCCCTTTAACATGGAGCCACTCATTTCCCCAGCTGCTGAGTGTCGAATGCTGGATATCGCCCAGTCCAACATATTTCACAGTTTCCATGATTTCTTCCAAGATTCCACAGTCTGGCTTGGCCTTCTCTCTGTGGTTTACTTACTTATTTACTAGCTGGGCCTTGAGTTTCTGAAACACAGGATCCATGTCTTCTGTGACTTCGTTCCTCTGGTGGTACTAGACCCAGGGGCTGACACAGAGCCAGTTTCGCCTGCATTTCCGATTGCTGTCTTTATGTTTCACCATCATTCCAGATCGCTGTCTGTGGAATGTGTCCGGCTTGCCAACAGCTTTTCAAAGTGTGACTTGTAGCAGAATGCGCCAGAAATGGTCTCCACAAAAGTGGGTCCGTTGCTTCCCAGGTCACACCACAAACCCTTCTCCTTCATCTCTCCCTCCTCTTGGGATCTTGGGCATGCACCCGTAGGCACCTGACTTGTTTCTTGAGGACAGAGGTCTGACTACTTTTTCCTCTTTCCAGAATCCTGGCTTATTTGATAACAGGACTCTTCCTACATCCTGTCCCTGGCATAGTATTTTTGTGATGAGTGAGTCACACCCACAAACATTACAAGACCATTTTGACTCATTGATAACAGGACTCTTCCTACATACTGTCCTTGGGACAATATCTTGTGAAACATACAAGCCCCCTTAACTGTTAAAGTACACTCTTTACTGATCCTTTTGCAAAACACAGAAAACCCATCTATAACCTGCAAGCCCCCACTTCCAGATGTCCCACCTTTTGGGGCCAGATCAAAAACTCTTTCAACTAATTCCAAATCTTGTCTCTCACTCTCAAAACCAAATAAAAGGAACCACTATATCTGAACACTCTGAGAAAAACACCTTTGCCTTTTGCTAGGCCTGATCACACATATTTGTGTTTAGAAAGAAACCACAATAATTATTATTTCTACAGAGTTGGCTATTTCTGTCGACTTTCTCAAGCCTCCAGGTACAGTACTCAAATTGTATAGTCAGCCATGTGAGATCTAGCCGCTTTAACCACTATGCCACTGACCGGCCTTGGGATAGGGTTCTTTTTCCTTCTTCTAGCCACCACCATATTCCACTCCTTTACATTGAGATGGTAATGACCCATTTTTTTACACCTGAACTTCTGCTTTGTAGACTGAGAACAGAGCTTCATATTGTCTCCTACTCAAGGCCACCATTCCCACCAGTCTGGACTGCTAATTCTAATTTATACTAGAACTGAACATGACTTTCACATTTGTGTGCGCAAATGCACACACAGGCTAGACGGCACTTGTGCTATCCAGAGAGACAGAGGTAGCTGGAGAATGCACCTCCAAGGGGCATGGTCACACTGCAATCCCTTCTCTATCTTTCCCTGTCAGGATTTTGGACATTGCATACACATACACTCAGAGTATTTCTCAAGCTGTGGGGACCAGGACTCTAATTGTGTGGTTGGCTATGTGGGATTTGGTTTCCTTAACCAGTAGGCCACAGAGCTGGTCCTATTTAATATTTTACTATAATAAATTTCTGTAAATTGCCTCAAAACCTTTATGGAAGAGGATGCAAAGGCATATAAAATAAATAAATAAGTGAATACCATTTGGACAAATTCACTCCACTGCAGCAGTTTGGGAGACATCATTGGAATCCAGATAGATTTTCCAGCCTTTCAATTACCCTGCTTGCTGGTGGTGGTGGTGGAGTTGGGGGGGGGGGGGGCAACCAGGAATTTGATAGGTGTGTGACTTCCATTGGTTCATCTGCTCTATACAGAAAAATATGGAACAGGGCTGAAGAGTTAGCCATAGAGGGGAGCCTAAAAGTGTATTACCTACTCTGGATGGTATGAGATTTAACTCCAGTCTCTACCCCTCCCACTGCCACTTGGTTCCTACAGGCTGGACAGTAAGTGAGGGCAAGACAGGTCAGATAGCCATTTCTAGATCGCAACCATTTCTTTTTGGATTACCTACACCTTCATAGCTCAGCACCTCCTCTCTTCCCCACTGGTGCAGGAAAGGAAGGGCATGCTGATTCTTGGGAACTCACAGGGGCCACAGGAGATGATTGCTGCACCCCAACTGCTGCCAGCTCCATAGACATCCCCTGCCCATTGCGTCTTCTTGGTGATGATGCAGGATGCAAGGGTATACTTTTTATGGTCATGTGCGTTCTCTTTTTCTTGCTTTAGAATTGTATTCACCATTGGGACCAGCAGATGGCGTAATGGCTACGTCACTGGACTCCCATGTTGTCGATTGTGGTTTGAGTCCTGGACCTGGTGGGCTTAAACTCACGCCAGATGCGTGTGCGTGTGTGCCCAAGATCCCGAGAGGAGAATAGAGGAGAAGGGATTGCGGTGTGGCCATCCCTCTGGGAGGTGATTTCTCACTTTCTGTCTCTCTGTCTCTCTCTCTCTGTCTGGCGAGCTTGCATGCCCTACAGCAAAAACCTCTGCAAAAAAAAAGAAACTGTATTCACCACATGTCTGCCTGTGTATTACAAAACTCCCAGGTGCTTCTTACCTCAGTCCCACACCAGCCCTCACCTCGGGTCCTGCAGTTTGCACATGTTAAATGCCAAAGTCACAGCCCCCACCGTGCCCAATTTTCCAGGGAGTGTGGGTGGCACCCACTTACCCCACCCTTTCTCTTTCTATCCTTCCTCCCAGACACATTGATCTGTACCCCTCTCACCCCCATTTATTTTGTTTCCACTCCTTCCCCTACTCTGACAACTCATTCCATATGTAAATTTCTCTGTCCTGCACCCAGCTGGCCAACCTCAGGGATAACCTCCCACACCCCGTTTGGAATCTGGGAGTGAACTTTTTTTTCTCTCTCTCCTCCCTTCCCTTGTCTCATTCAGAGCCATTAACTGTTTCAGTGCCATTTCTCAAACTTTACCATAAATAGGGAATTAACGTAGGATTCATTAAAATGAAGATCTGATTCCTTGGTCTGGCCGGAAATGTGCATTTCTAAGGACCTCCCAGGTGATGTTTCAAGTGATCAAATCACATTTTGAGCAGCAGAGTCCAAGAGGCTTTCAAACTCCTTGAGGGCGAAGGGCTGCCCCACTCTCTTTTCCTCTAGTTTCCCAAGCGCCAGGGGAAAAAATTCGTGGCCAGTATTTGAGACGACATAGACTCCGCAGGCGCAGGGCATTACAGGTGCACGTCCCGCTCGCCCTGGTCCCGCCGCAGTTCTTGAGCTGCCAACAAATGCTTCTTTCAAGTCTGGAACTAGGGACCCGTTCTCCGCGGGCCGGGAGCATTGCTTGCGCTTTTCCCACCTTTCCGGGTCGCTTCGCTAGGGGCGGACTTCAGGAGGGGCAACTCCATAAGAACCAAACCAAAAAAAAAAAAAAAAACCCAAACCTAGCGAGCTGAGATTGCTGCGAGGAGCAAGCTTTCAAAGGGAGCGCAGTCTGGCTCGTTTCCAGGCAGTGGGATCAGCCAAAGGCCGCGAGCCTCCCTCCCTGGGCGTGACAGGTGCGCCCGGGGCAGGCACGGAGCTCCCGGCTTGCCCTTTGCCCATGGCCTCCCGCGTTAGTGAAGAATGACTCCTGTTGGTAGGGTAACCGACCCGTTATCCCCACACAATAGGGAAACACAGAGAAAAGCCACGTTTCTTTCAGTCCGGGCTGGGCGGGGAGCCCAGTCCCAGAATCACACCTTCCAGAGATGCTCTCAAATCTGTTCTTTCCAACTACCTGTCTTGCCCTCCCTCCCTCCCTCCCTCTCTCTTCTTCCCTTCCATCCATCTTTCCTTCCCTCTTCCCGCCCTTCTCTCCTCTCTCCCACAGTGAGGTGCTTCTGTTTTTTTTTTTTTTTTTTTTTTTTTTTTTTTTTTTAATCTTTTTTGGAGAGGTTTTTGCTATAGGGCGCATGCACTTGCTGGACAGACAGAGAGAGACAGAGACAGAAAGCGAGAAATCACCCCCCAGGGGAAATGGCCATGCCGCAATCCCTTCTCCTCCATTCTCCTCTCGGGATCTTGGGCACACTCGCACCCAGTGGCTTGAGAAATACTCTGGTCATGTGTGTGTGTGTGCCCCAAATCCTGAGGGGAGAATGGAGAGGAAGGGATTGCAGTGTTGCTATTCTCCCTGGGGAGTGCTTTTTTATTTGCTCCCCCAACCCCCTTGTGCATGTGCCCTATAGCAAATTTAAAAAAAAAAAAAAAAAAAGCCTCAAACCCATGTACCTTCAGTGTAGTCCCGGTGGCATGGTCATTACCTGAGAATGAGTTAGAAATGTAAATTCTCTGGCCTTAGATCAGGCCTGCTGACTTAAGAACTCTTGTGGTGAAACCCCACAGTGTTGTTTTCTTATTGATTATTTTTTTTAAAAATTGTATTTAACTTTATTTATTTTGAAATTTCATTTTTTATTTAAATTTGTCTGGAGAGGGACAGAGTGAGAGAGAGAGAAAAAGGGAAAGTGAAAAGGCAAACCGCCATGTCCGGGACTCGAACTGTGGTTAGTCATGTGGGAGTCCAGTGCCCTTAACCACCATGCCACCAGTAGGCCCCTTTATTTATTTTAATTTGACCAGAGAGAGACAGAGAGAGAGAGAGAGAGAAAGAGAGAGAGACAGAAAATGAGAAAGCAAGCTGCCAGGTCTATGACTCAAACTGTGGTCGGCCATGTGGAAGTCCAGTGCCCTTAACCACCACGCCATCTGCCAGCCCCAATTTATTATTATTATTTTTAAAATTTTGCCAGAGGGCATGTGCATTTGCCAAAGAGACAGCGAGAATGAGAGAGAGCGTCCCCAAGGAATGTGGTTATGCTGCAATCTCTTCTCCATCCTCTCAGGATTTCGGTCACTCATCTCCCCCCCACCCCCCACAGCAGCATGTTTCTCAGGCTCTTGGGTCTGGGACACAAACTGTGTGGTCAGTCATATGGGCCATGTGGGATCCAGCCACTCCGACCACCAGGCCACAGAACTCCCACCCACTCAGTTTCAATAAGCCTTTCAGGCCAAAGTGTGAGATGCTGAGAAGCGCTCCCCTACGGAAATGCAAAGCCCATCCTTAAGGTCTAGGTGCTGGAGAGCAAGAGGAAATCGACACACTCAGTCTTCTGGGATCGGGGGAGTGGACACTGGTCTCGAAGGCGCAATGAAGTTCAGGCTTCACATGCCGCAGACAGGCCCCGGGCCACGGCCAACTGGCAGAGGCTTCAACCAGGTCAGCTGCTTCGTCAGAGGAGTTCCTGGTGCTCCATGGTATCACCCACCCTCCCACGTAACTGCCAGGAAACAGGATTGCCCACTTTGTACTAATAAGCTGCCGCCGTTCTTCCAACATGCCGAACGTGAGAAGAGCATGGAGGAATGAAATATCTGGACTAGTTAAGTAATCAAGGCAGGAATAATTAGGTAGACCAAACCCCAACAGAAATAATCCATCTTTTGGAAAGAAATGACATTTTGAAAAATTTAGAAATCTTCATCAAGCTATTATGCTACTGAAATATAGAAGCACTTGGCATTATGTTTTCTTTCCCAGCAACGCGCCACACACGCGAGAGTAATTAAGGAATTTCACTGTGTCCGAGCACTTCATCTCAATGATGGTGGCACTGGACACTGGGGACTAATATAAATAACGCCTCAATTATTTTCCCTAAATAGATGATCTGTCAGTTTAAAGAGAATATGATTTTGTATCCAGGTAGTTCAAAGTTTTACTAAGTGTTATAAACCTTTAAGATTTTTCTTTCTTTCTTTTTTTTTTTTTTTTTTTTTTTTTTTTTTAGGATTTTTCGTCATTGTTGCATGAGCAGGGGTTGGGGGGGGGTGGAGGGGAAGCAAAACGGGTCTCATTTCAAAAGTTTCCACAGACTGGCAGCATTCCTTCCAGTCCCTGTCGATCTTCCTAGTTCATCAGTTGATATTTGTGATTAACTGGCTCTGTGAAATATGGGAGCTTTTTACTCCGGGATGCAGGAGAAGATTTTAGCAGATTATATTCTCCTGTGAAAAATGGCCTTTGTCATCAGTGACTCAGAGAGGACACTGGGCCGTGCTCAGATATATGGATGAGCAAGGGGCATCACGGTGCGAGATAAAGCAGTGCGGGGCTGTCTTGGAGAACCCAGCCACAGGCCTTTGGACAAAGCACGTAATAACCATGAGCCTTGGTTCCCTCGTTCTGTACAGTGAGTATGGAGGGGAGTCAGTTCAGAATTCTTGATGTTTTTCACCCTTGATTCTGCAAGGATGAATTTTGGGCTTTCAGAAATCTAGAGGTGGGACTGGCAGGTGGCATGGTGGTTAAGGCGCTGGACTCCCACATGGCCAATTGCAGTTTGAGTCCCAGGTCTGGCAGCTTGCTTTCTCACTTTCTCTCTCTCTCTCTGACCAAATAAAAAAATAATAATAATAAATAAAATGAAATAAAGTAATTCTTTTTTAAAAAATCTAAAATGGCTTCAAAGGAAACATTGGAAAAGCACAGACAGTTTTGTGCTTCTCCTGGGGTGGCTGAGGTGGGTATGTCAAAGCAGGCATTTTCGCGTCTACGGTGGCACTCCCACCGTCTTTCAGAAGTTCCACTGTGGCTTTTCTTGGCTCAGGCCTCGCTCCTCCTGCCATGACTTTGAAATCACTGCACGAAGATCCACCTGGCTTTAGGAAGCCGCTGTGCCGTGTAGCCCATTTATTCCCAGTCACTGCTCGGAGCAACTGGAGCACAGAGTTTAAATGGCTTCCCCCTAAGCTACTAGAGGAATGTGGAGCAGAACAAGCTTGGGGACCATGGACCTGCATTCTACACTTCAGGAGGCCACCTGCCGACTCCAGTCCCTCTCCCCCCCATCATCATCCCACCCTCCCAGCTCTGGGAGGTAACCTGAGGTCAGAGATTCCTCCCTGAGGTGCCTCTTCAAGGCTGGGCTCTCTCCAGGTGACAGGGGCAGTGGCATTTTGCTAAATCCCACACCAGCCGTCGCCAAGTCTGATCATTTTCACAGGAGACCTAGTGGTCTCAGCCCACGTTTCAGCAAAGATTTAATAGCACAGCCTATAGTCAGACCTCAAACTACCGGGAAGAGAAGTGATTGCAAATCTGTGGTTTGGAGAAAGCTGTGCTCAAAACAACAATTCAGATCTTCATTTGCAGCCCGCAGATTTGCAGGGAAGAGGATTTCTGGTAAGATGGCAATTAATGGGGTTTTATCCCAAAGCCTCATTCATTTCCTGCCTTTTAACTCCTTTGCTGCTGTCTCTTGGAGCCATTGCCTTGTCTGACAAAATCGTTGCATAAATGAACGAGATCATTCATTCATTCAGCAAACACTTACAAGACAAAGGCAATGTGTAGGTGGTATATTAGGTACTGGGAATGATGGATGAGTAAGACTTGACTGCCTGCTGTTGAGGAATGGTGAGGCTGTCTGGGAGAGATGGACGTTACAAACACAGACGTTACAAAAGACATAGGGAGGGGGCCAGGCAACGGTGCAGTGGTAATACAACTGAACCGATGTGGAAAAAGTCCTGAGTTCACGTTCTGGGACCTCCCTGTACATGCCAGGTGTGTGGAGAGGTGTTGATTTTTTCTTTTTCTTTTTGCTTTAGGGCACATGCGCTCGCCAGAAAGACAAAGAGAGAGAAAGCGAGAAATCAGCCCCTGGGTGGATGGCCACGCTGCAATCCCTTCTCCTCCATTCTCCTCTCGGGATCTTGGGCACGCACGTGCGCCCGGTGTGAGTTTAAGCCACTGGGTCCGGGACTCGAATCGCTGTCGACTACATGGGAGTCCAGCGACATAGCCATTACGCTAACTACTGGTCCCCATGCCAGGTGTGTGGCAGTGATCTGGGCTAGCTGAGGCTGGGAGTGATCACAGCATGAAGATCCTATTAGGGGTTTCCATACCCACGGGAGAAATAACTAAGCTTACAACAAACAAACAAACAAACAAACAAAAACAAGCAGAGAAAGGAGTATTGGCTGCAAACTTGAGTTCAAGGACCCAAACTTGTAGTTCCTGGAGCCAAGATTGACTTTCCTTGGCTTGCAGAGCATAAGAAAGAAAGAAAGAAAGAAAGAAAGAAAGAAAGAAAGAAAGAAAGAAAGAAAGAAAATGCATCCAACATTTAAATATTGAAAGATCTCACAAGATAAGTCATGGTTTCTGGCTTCCCTGGAAACATTTGAAGACCAGGCGATGATTCTGGGCCTGCGTGTGGCGGTCACATTAGCACGGCTGATGGCGAGAAGCGGCTGCCCCTTTTGGATGGAACCAGTGACGTCCAGCTGGACCCGGTGCTCAGGACACCAACAGCGTGCACGTGCGCCCCTTCTTACCAGTCGTGCGCATCTGCATTTGCAAATCTGGGACTTGGGAGCAGTGGAAGGGCAGAGATGGAGCCAGTTATTCCACTGGGTGGGTGGATCGGGCGTCGTTACATTTTTGTCAGGGCAAGGAAGCCCTGGTACAAGCTCCCCTGTGATCTGGCCTCTTTTTTTTAAAAAAAAAAAGAATTATTTTATTTCATTTTATTCATCATCACCATTATTATTATTATTTTGACCAGAGAGAGGGAAAGTGGGAAAGCAAGCTGCCAGGTCCGGGACTCGAACCGTAGTCAGCCACGTGGGAGTCCATGTGCCGGCCCCCAATCTGGCCCCTTTTGCTCTGCTTGTGTTTCTAGCAGCAGCTGCCGGACACCTCAGCTGCTGCCTCGAACCCCTGCTTGTACGTCTGGGAATGTGCTCTGTTGTTTTCTGCTTCTAGCGCTGTGCTTGTCCCTGCCAGTAGCTGCTGGCCACATGTGCAGATTTCAATTTAAGTTAAAATGAATTAAAATGAAATAGAATGAAAAATGTTGTTGCCCAGTTGCACCAGCCACATTTTAAGTGCTAATAGTTACTGCCTGCTTTTTTTTTTAACGTTTTTGCCATAGAGTGTGAGCACTCACCTGAGAGAGACAGAGAGAGACAGTGAGAGAGAAAGTGAGAAATCACCCCCTCAACCCCCACCCAGAGGGAATGGCCACACTACAATCCCTTCTCCTCCATTCCTCTCCTGGGATATTGGGCACACATGCCTGCAGTAATTTTCAAGCACTAGATTCGGGATTTGAACCATGGTTGGCCATGTGGGAATCAAGTACCTTAACCACCCTATCACCTGCTGGCCCCAGTGCCTGCTATTTGGGACAGTGCCAACATACAACATCTTCATCATCGTAGAAAGTTCTAGTGGACAGTGCTGCTCTGGGATTTTGCTTACGTTTCTGTTCTCTCTCCTTTCGATGACATCTTAACAATGTCACAGTCCACTCCTGGCCTTCAGCCATAGTCCACTACTAAATCAGGGACACACAAGTGCCTGGAGTGCTTAGGGAGGTCTTGAGGCTTGAACCAGGAACCTTCGTATGTGGGATTGCCTTGCAGAGTGTCGCATGTTAGCACTGCATCACTGTCTGACCCTGACTGTCCTTTGAAGAGACTGTGTAAGTATCCCCTCTTCTTGGAAGTCTCCTTCAGGGCAGACTTGTCTATACTCATCCATCTATCCCGGTATTTCCCCTTTACTCACCATCTGATGTTCATGTCTGCTGACTTCTTGTGGGTGAGAACTGTGTTATTCATGACTCTTTTGTATCAGAATGCAGCACAGAGGTAGCTCTGTTGTTCCATGATAGATGCCCAATAAATGTTTGGGGTGAATGAATGAATGAGGAAGGGCATTCTAGGCAGAGGAAGGGGATATGTTGGGGGTGAGACCCAGGCTACAGTAGAGAGAGATAGGGGAGATAGGGAGATGGGACCGCTCATCTACAATTAATCTAGTGGCCAAGAACTTGAGGGCAGGCTTCTGGGGCTCAGACTCCGCAAAGGAACACATGACGTCTCAGACCTGTCAGTGAGGCAAGGATGCCAGAGAACTCTTTTTACAAGCGCAGCCTCGGGTAGCACGCACATTCACAGCAATTTCCAGCTCGAGCGAGCTGTTACTGCACGGCTCTAAGAAGTCAGTGTCTCGCAACATTGAGCAATGAGCAGCCAGCCTTGTGGGGATGAACTCGGAGTCCTTGTTTATCAACTCGTCTTTTTCCCACCTTCCTCTCTCTGTTTCCTAGTCTGTCTCATGGGTTCACCCTGCCAACCCATCGACCCTCACTTCCCGCCAAACCTGGACCATCTATACCACCTGTGTTTACATCTCAAGGTATCTGTGCTATTCGGGTCAAAGAATTATGACAGATTGCACTGAACAGGAACATGGATTAAAAATAGGAATTTAGGGCTGGCTCCATGGCTTGGTGGGTAAGGAAGCTGGGTCCCACATGGCTGACTATGTAGTTCAAGTCCTGGACCCTGGCAGCTTGCATGTGTGTGCGCCCAGAATCTTGAAAGGAGGGAGAAATGGAGGAGAAGGGATTGTGGTGTGACCATCCCCCATAGGCTGTGCTTTCACTCTTCCCCTGTAAATGTCTCTGTCTCTCTCTCTGGTGAGCTCCTATACTCTCTAGCCAAAAAAAGAAAGAAAGGAAAGAAGAATGAAAGAAAGAAAGAAAAAAAAAGGAAAGGAGGAATTCATAATTAAAGATGATGAGAAATGGTAGGACATGTCTCTCTAACTCTGCTTCATGTGGGAAGGGATTGACTTGTTTTCTTTGTGGAAATTAATTCCAGTGTTTGGGTCCTAGGACTGGTGTCAGAAAAGGGTGACAGTGATGGTGGTTGAGCTATAAAGGGAGAAAGCTTGAAAGGAAAAGGTGGAGAGGAGCTCTGTGTGCTTTGGGGCTTTTCATCGTGAAACTGCAATTTTCTCAAATGTAGCTACAGATAAAAAGTAATAGGCATATCTGTTAAAATGCAGTGTGTGTTGTCTTCAGTTGGGTTCCTTGGAAATAGACTTTGAGGTAGAGATATGTATGCAGAAGGTATTTTTTTCCTATTAAAACAGTTTTATTGAAATATGATTTACATACTATGAAATTCATCTGTTTTAAGCATGCGGTTCAAAGATGTTTAGCAATTACTGAGTCATACAGCCAGCACTACGATGCAGCTTTAAAACATTCGCACCACTCTGACAAGATCCTTCTTGCCCATTTGCAGTGACCGCCCATTTTCCATCCCCTGGCCATAGGCAACGACTAGTCTACTTTTCCTCTCTCTCTTTTGTAAAAGCTTATTTCCTCCGAGAGAGAGAGAGAGAGAGAGAGAGAGAGAGAGAGAGAGAGAGAGAGAGACCTCCAGTGTCTTCACATAGTGATCCACCACCAGCTTCGGCCAGCTTGAATTACGGGCCTGCAGACACATCCAATGTGTACAGGAAGGTCCCAGGACACAAACCAGGGACCTTTCCTTGTAGGTCCAGTTGTGTAACTGCTGCACTAATGTCTGGCCCTCACTTTCTGTCTCTATAGATTTGCCCTTTCTGGATGTTTTGTGTAAATGGAATTACACAGTATGTGTTCTTTGGGTCCAGCTTCTTTGGCTACTCATCTTCATCCACATTGCAGTGTGTGTTGGTACTCTGTGTCTTTTTTATGGCTAAATAATATTCCATTGTGTGGTGTAACACATTTTGTTTATCCACTCATCTGTCGACAGACATTCGGGTTTCTACTTTCGGCTGTTATGTAAAGTGTTTGTGTAGACATTTCTTTTGGCTATACATGGAGGAGTGGAATTGCTGGGTCATATGGTAAGTTTTAGTTTGGCTTTCTAAGAAATTGCTAAATTGTTTTCCAAAGTGCATTTTACATGATTCCTACCAGCGATGTATGAGGATTCCAGTTTTTCCACATCCTTTCTAACCCTTCTTACTGTCTGAGTTATTTTTTAAGTTTCTTTTTAAGTTTCTTTCTTTTTTTGGAGAGGTTTTCTTTTTCTTTTTGCTATAGGGCACATGTGCTCACCAGAAAGACAGAGAGAGACAGAGAGACAGAGAGACAGAAAGTGAGAAATCACCCCCCCAGGGGGGATGGCCACACCACAATCCTTTCTTTCTTCCATTCTCCTCTCGGGATCTTGGGCACGCACACACACACGCCCAGTGTGAGTTTAAGCTGCCGGGTTCAGGACTTGAACCACAGTCGACTACATGGGAGTCCAGTGACATAGCCATTATGCTAATGGCTGGTCCCCTTTCTTTCTTTCTTGAGAGAGAAAGAGAGAGAAGTGCCCTCAACAGGGTCCTCATGCAGTGATCTAACTCCTGTTATGAGCTGGCCTGGATCATAGGCATGCATGCACACACATGGTGTACTCGAGGAGGTCCCAGGACTCGAACCCAGGACCTTTCCCAGTCGTGTTACTACTGTACCAACACCTGGCCTCATGGCCCAACTTTTTTGTTTGTTTGTTGTCATAGGGAGTATGCCTTCTTAGGAGAGAGACAGTGAGAGGGAAAGTGAGAAGTTTACTTCCCACCCAGGGGATGGCCATGCCACAATTCTTTCTCTATTTTCCTCTTGGGATTCTGGGCATGAACGCACATGCACTTGGCATGATTTTCAAGGTGCCAGTTTTGAACTGTGGTCAGTCATGTGGAAATCCAGTGCCTGAACCACCCCACCACCAACTGGCTCCTTTTCTGACTTTTTGATTCTAGCCATCTTAGTGGGTGTGAAGTGGTATCTCGTGGTCTTGATTTACATTTCCTTGGCGATTAAATGATATTGAGCATCTTTTCCTACCCTTATTAGCCACTTACAGATCTCCTTACTCCAATTTTGTACCCATTAAAAAAATTGGGTTGTTTGCCTTATAGAAGTTTAAGGGTTTTTAAACACCCCCCACAGGGCGCCCATATCTATATCTATATGGAGTCAGCAAGTGGAATAGTGGGTAAGGTGTTGGACTCCCTCATAGTTGACCGTGGTTTGAACCCTGAACCTGGTGGGTTGAAACTCATGCCAGGCGCATGTGGATGCATGCTCAAAATCCCGAGAAGGAAACGGAGAAGAAGGGATTGTGGTGTGGCCATTCCCCCTTGGGGGATGTTTTCTCACTTTCTCTCTCTCTCTGTCTCTCTCTGTGTCTCCAGTGAGCACATGTGCACTGTAGAAAAAAAATCTCTCTTAAAAATTATATATATATATATATATATATATATATTTAAAAAATATATATATATACACATATATCTATGTATTCTGGATACAAGGTCTTTATTGAATAAAGGATTCAAAAAATATATTCTCCTAGTGTATGACTTGTCTTCATTTTCTTAACCATGTCTTTTGAAGTGCAAAAATTTTTTAATTTGATGTAGTCCAATTTATTAGTTTTTTTATTTTATGGATTGCACCTTTAGTGTCATAACTAAGCACTCTTTGCTAATTTAAGGCCACAACATTTTTTCTTATACTTCCTTCTATAAGTTTTATCATCTTAATCTTTTTAAAAAAGAATTATTTATCCATTCATTTAGTTAAATTTGACCAGAGAGAGACAGAGAGAGAGAGGGAAAGTGAAAAAGCAAGCCACCATGTCTGGGACTCGAACTGTGGTTGGCTATGTGGGAGTGTCCAGTGCCTTAACCACCATGCCGCCTGCTGGCCCCTATAATTTTATTCTTACATATAGGTCTATGATACATTTTGAGTTAATTTTTGTGCATAGTGAGAGGTAAGGATCTTTTTGCATGTGGCTGTCCAATAATCACAGCATCATTTATTGAAACGACTATCCTTTCCCATTGACTAGCCTTGGCAACTTTGGTAAAAATTAATTGACCATCAATGTAATAGTTTCTTTCTGACTCTAGATTCTATTCCATTGATATATATGTCTACCTTATGATTTATCACAGAGTATCTTGATTACCATAACTTTGTAGTATGTTTGTTTTGTTTTAAAGAATTATTTTATTTAACTTATTTATTATTTATTTATTTATTTACTTAAATTTGACCAGAGAGGGACAGAGAGAGAGAGAGAGTGAGAAAGTAAGCTGCTAGGTCCAGGACTTGATCTGCAATTGACCGTGTGGGAGTCCAGTGCCCTTAAGTACCATGCTGCCCGTCAGCCCTGCTTTGTAGTATGTTTTAAGCCAGGAAGTATAAGTTCTTCAGCTTTGTTCTTTTCACAATTGTTTTGGCTATTCTTGTTCCTTTACATCTTCATATAACTTAGGACTGGCTTGTCAATTTCTTTCTACAAAAGATTTATTGGGAATATCTCAAGAAATGCATCTAATAAAGGGAAACTGAAAAGGATATAGTAGCATCTACCACAATGACTGAATGACTGCCCGGAGCAGAGCCTCCACCTGCATTTGAATGTAACATGAACAAGAAAGATTTCTTCATTGGATTAAGCCACTGAAATTTTGGATTTATTTATAACTGCAGCTAGTATCTGACAAGTCGCATATCTAGTCAGTCTCCTAAACTACAAGTTGACTACTTTTACTATAGAGGACCAGATTATCAATATTTTGAGTTTCACAAACCATATGGTCTTTGTCACTGCTACTGGCTGGATTTTTTTTTTTTTGAGAGAGAATTTTGCTATAGGGCATGTGTACTTGCTGGAGAGACAGAAAGACAGAAAGTGAGAAATCACCCCCCAGGAAGGATGGCCACATCACAATCCCTTCTCTTCCATTCTCCTCTAGGGATTTTGGACATGCATGCACCTGTGCTTGGGATGAATTTCAAGCTGCCAGGGCTGGGCATCCAACTGCATCTGGCCACATGGCACTCCAATTGCTTTAGCCACCATGTCACCTGCTGGTCTTGCTACTGGCCATATTTAAGGAAGGTAGGTTGGGGAGGCTGACCTATACATCAATTCTAATTAGGCCTCAGCAAACATGGGGAGCTCTGGAGTGGGGATGGCCCTTCAGACTTGTCCCAAATTGAAGTGAGGAGGCCAGGCTCTTGTGTCCTGTACTAGCTAGAAACGGAAACATAAACTTGGGCAGGGCAGATTTTTGTGACCAAGGACCACACTAGTGAAGGGCCCAGCTGTGCACCCCGCATGAGTAGGTCGACCAGGGAATTGAACTTACAATCTTCCATATGGATTTGGCATCACTTGAGTAGCCTGGTCCAATAGTGGATAGTCCAGTTGCTGAGGGATGAGAGTGTTGGCCCTAACTTGAGACACTCTCCCTTTATGTTGGTGAGATTCACTTGCTTCACGAGTAAATTGGTCTCATTTGAGAAGTCTTTCTCGAGGATTCCAAGTGGCCTTATTTTCTGGGAAACAAAAGAAGAGTTAATCCTGTGGCCATAACTAATATTCACCATCTCCTTGCCTGTTCTAGCTTCTCTGCACGCTCCCATAGCACCTTTGCTGGTCTAGGCAGCTTACCTGGTGGAGTGAGTCAGACTGTCATTGCATGTGGGTGTGAGCCTCTGGTTACCATGTCCTTCTCAGGCTATGACTGCTATATTTACCTATTAAACTGGACATACAAGACTGTAGCAGGGAGGACTTAAGCACTGAATGGATGGCCTTTTAATGGATGACCCAAATATTCTAGGACATGATGGTGCTGATGCTGCTGCGTGCCTGGGCTCTCCACAGTCAGCACTGCCCCTGCTGTGATACTGGATTTTGCTGATCTCTGCAGCCAACTTTTGTTCTCACTGGAGAGACAGACTTCAGACAGGCATGGGGAGCAGAAACCAGTAAAATCTCTACCAGACCCAGAAAGTCAGCCCTCTGTGGTCATTGAAGTTGAAGTCAAATGAAAAGCAATGACCACAACCATAATCTTACTTTTATTTTTTAATTTTCAGATCAGTCAATTGGATTTTCCTAAAAAAGTGTATTTATTGGGACCAGCAGTTGGTGTAATGACTATGTCACTGGACTCCTAGGACCGCGGTTCAAGTCCTGGACCCGGTGGTTTAAACTCACACCAGGCGCATGTGCGTGTGTGCCCAAGATCTCGAGAGCAGAATGGAGGAGAAGGGATTGCGGCGTGACCATCCCCCCTGGGGGGTGATTTCTCACTTTTTGTCTCTCTGTCTCTGTCTTTCTGGCAAGCGCACATGCCCTATAGCAACAACCTCTCAAAAAAAAAGTGTATTTCTTTCTTTCATGAGAGGAGCATGCCTAGAGGGTCTCACACTGTGATCCACCCAGTGCCAGCCTTCCTAGCAAGTCAGAATCAGGGGTACTTGCACCAGCATGTATAGGGCGACCAGGGAACTGAACTTACAGTGTTCCATATGGATTCGGCATCACTTGAGTAGTGTGTTACCACTGCACTACTGAGCTGTCCAATTTGTTTGAATGAGCTGTGTTGTATAAGTAAAGTTCTGTCCTAGGATTAAATGAAAAAGAAAGAACTCTAAGACATCATCTCTACTCTTCAGGGTTACAGTTTAGGATAGAGGTTGGCAAAGTATAGTTCACAAAACAAATCTGGCCAGTAGTAGTGACAGAGACCATATGGCCCATGAAGCTGAAAATAGTGACAATACTGGTCCTCTACAGTAAAAGTGGCCAACTTCGAGTTTACAAGATGGACTAGATATGTAACATCTAGCTGCTGTAACAAATAAATCCACAATTCCAGTGGCTTAACCCAATAAAGGAATCCTTCTTGTTCATGTTATAAGCAAATGCAGGTGGAGGCTCTGCTCCAGGCAGTCATTCAGGGGTCCATTGTAGTAGATGGTACTACAGCCTTTACAGTTTCCCTTTATTAGGCTGGCACCCATTCTGCTGCTACTGTAAATGTTGGCTGCTAATCGCTCACAGCTGCACCATTATCCAGATATTTGCCCTGAGTTGACAGGCAGCCACTCTACCCAGAAATGCCTGAGAAAACAAGCAGCCCTGGGGACAGCCCATAACCAATGATTGACTAATAGAGTGGTACAAATGCCTGGCTCTTGGGTCTTAAGTAGATACAACTCCTTGAAGACACTCACACTCCAGAGCTCCCTGTAGATTAGAGGCTAAACTTTATCTTAAGCTACCTTTTTGCTTAGAAGCTTCCCCTGCCTCATCCTGTTTCTCCCACTTCTTTGCAGGTTTACCCTGGGAACAGTCTACCTCTAAGCCCATTGTATAGGAACCCCCTACTCAAACTCTGCTTTTAGGAGACCTGTCTTGGCACATCAGGCTCCTATTACCTTGTGGCTCTACCATCCTCAAAATATGCATTCAAAGTGGGACCAGCAGTTAGCGTAATGGCTATGTCGCTGGACTCCCACGTAGTCGACCGCAGTTTGCGTCCTGGACCCGGTGGCTTAAAACTCACGCCGGGCGCATGTGTGTGCATGCCCAAGATCCCGAGAGGAGAATGGAGGAGAAGGGATTGCGGCGTGACCATCCCCCCTGGGGGGTGATTTCTCGCTTTCTGTCTCTATGTCTCTCTCTGTCTGTCTGTCGAGCGCACGCGCCCTATAGCGAAAATCTCTCAAAAAAAAAATGCATTCAAAGTTACCCTGGCATATCATCCAGCTAGCAGATAGAAGAGACAGAGAGAGAGAGAGAGAGAGAGAGAGAGAGAGAGAATGAAGATAGCACTCTCAGTCATACCCTTTGCTCACATTTGATTGGTAAAAGTTAATCTCTTATCAAGATGAAAGGGGGTTTTGAGGGACCAGCAGATGGTGTAATGGTTACGTTGCTGGACTCCCACACTGTCGACCACGTTTTGAGTCTCAGATCTGGCAACTTAAAATTCATGCTGGGTGTGTGTCCATGCATGCCCAAGATCCCAAGAGGGGAATGAAAGAGAAGGGATTGTGTTATGGCCATCCCCCCTGGGGGGTGATTTCTCGCTTTTTGCTTCTCTGTCTCTCTGGTGAGTGCACATGGCCTATAGCCAAAATCTCTCAAAAATGGGGAGGTGGGGTGGCTTCGATACTAAGTCAACTGCGTGCCCAGGAAGAGGAAACAGTTTTGGTGAGCATTTGCCCATCTCTGCCCCAAGGCATATGTCTGAAACAATTTTAGAATAAAATCTCAGATCAAGATGACTCTGCGGGACCAGCAGGTGGCGTGGTGGTTAAAGCGCCGGACACTCCCACATGGCTGACCATGGTTCAAGTCCTGGACCTGGTGGCTTACTAACTCACTTTCTCGCTCTCTCTCTGGGTCTCTCTTTGGTCAAATTAAAATAAATGAATGAATAAATAAAATTAAAATAAAATAATTATTTTTCAAAAGAGATGTCTGCAAGAGCAGGTGGCAAGGCAGAACATGACGATTCTCTCAGTGAGTGGACTAGCCATTGAGGCTATTGAGTTTCCACTTCCTTGGAATATTCCTTTCCAGATCAGTCTTCCCAACTTTTCTTTCAGGACAGCAACAGGCACAGAATCATTCCCCTAGCACCCATCTGCTTTGCCATTCCTAGCCCGGTGCATGGCACAGAGAAGGAATGGAATCAGTGTTTGGTAACTAAAATCGCTATTGGTCAGGGCAGTCTAGCTGGAGGGAATGGAATTTGCTCTGGCCTTGGAAAGGCAGAGTAGATTCGCAAAGGTGCCGAGGGTGGGACAAGTCATTCCAAGCTGAGACGATAATGGCAGGGGGACAAACATTGGCTCCCTAAGTAAGGAGAACCTCCAGGGAACAAATCTACTCTTTTAGGATCTGCTCATTCTTTCCCTGATGGGCTGCAGACCTAGCCCTAGGACCTCCAACTGAACGGCGTTCTCTGCTCCCACCGACACAGCTGCCTTGTCTAGTAACAGCCACAAACGTTCTGATAGAATGAAAGCTGATCTCCCCTCTCCACGGCCTTCCTGAAGTTATCGCAGTGGCTTCGCTCCCCTGCATTGCTCCCCGCATTCTTACTGTGTTTGGTCTCCCTGCCAGCTCATTTGTTTCTGAGTCTGGATGTTTCTTGGATTGATAATCAGCGGGCCCCTTGGCTGGGGGCCCACCTGGTTTTCATTAGCAGTTGTAGTTCTTCTGGAGATCACAGGGAACTCCCCCAAAGCAGCCATATTTGTAAGTATCTGCCGGCAGGATAATGAGACCATACAGAAGTGAACGGGACACAGTAATTAAAAACATCACCTGCTCCCCAAAGGTGGTTTGTCCCTAATGAATCACATCAAGACAGGAGTCACAGGGGATGTGGCTTTGCATTGAGAGTTGGAAGGGTAACAAGGGGGCTACATGGGTTCTAAATGCAAACCAGGCACTTTTGGGGTTAAATCTGGCATTATCTTCTTCAAGATCTTGTACTTAATTTTATTTAAAAAAAAACAAAAACCCTCTGCAAACATGATCTTATTTGTCAGGGACAACTCGCCATACCATTCCTGATGTCAGACACTGTGATTTGCATGTCGGGAACCATCCCACATTTGCCTAACTATTGGCAAAATGTTCTGAATGCCATTTTTGAGATTCTTCGTGAAAGAATGCTTGCTTCCCTGAAGAGGTCTCCTCTGCATATTCTTAGAAACAGAACAATAAACAAGGACACTTGGAAAAAAAAAAAAAAGACAGCTTTCCCTGATTGCCAAGAGAAATAAAACTTTGTTATTGAAGTCTCCTGCTTTGTCTTTGGAAAAGCTGGGATTACATGTTCTTTTCTCCAACGTATTAAAAAAAAAAAGTAAGACATTGGTTTCAAATGAATCTGCAGAACTTTGAACTAAAATGAGGTTTCTTTCTGGAATACCACACCAGAAGACAACCCAGTATGGCTGCAAGAACCAAAGCAGGGGAAACTGGAGATGTGGGGTATGGCAAAGAAGATCTTGGAGGGTGCTGCTTGCCCACGTCTAATGTCTAAGTGTCCCCTCTGGCCTCCATCTGGCCAGACAGAGGTGACTCGGTTTCCAGGATGCCTTGTGTCACTGTACTGGGCAGCCCGCAAGGAACGTACCACCTGGAGTTCCTGAGAAAGATTCAGATTTGAAAGTTCTCACTTGGCATCATCCATACCATGACTTGCAAGCTGTGGGTCATGGTTAAAGACCAAGCTAGGCTCGGGGGCGCTGGCAGGTGGCATGGTAGTTAAGAGCCCTGGACTCCTACATGACCGACCGTGGTTTGAGTCCCTGACCTGGAGGCTTGCTTTCTCTTTCTCTCTCTCTCTCTCTCTCTCTCTCTCTCTCTCTCTCTCTCTCTCTCCCTTTCTGGTCAAATTAAAAAGAAATAAATTGAATAAATATATAAACAAATAAAGTGAAATAAAATAATTCTATAAAAAAAAAGAACCTAAGCTAGGCTCAGCTTACTTAATGTTAAATAAACCCATCTGCCTGAAGGGTTTTTGTTTTTATTTATTTAACTCCTTTATTGCCAGAGGGTGAATGTGCACATGCATGAAAGAAAGAGAGGACCCCCTCCCCCCTTCCCCAGTGGGATGTGGTAATGCCACATTCTTTTTCCCCCTTAGTTTCTCCATCCCATCAGGATTTGGGGCATGCA
Source organism: Tupaia tana (assembly GCA_026018925.1). Classification (NCBI taxonomy): domain Eukaryota; kingdom Metazoa; phylum Chordata; class Mammalia; order Scandentia; family Tupaiidae; genus Tupaia; species Tupaia tana. The sequence continues at coordinate 133,765,726 of JAKSZU010000009.1, forward strand.
TGCACACGTGCCTGGGGCATGCATGCACACGTGCCAGGATGAGACTTGAACCATGGTCAGCCATATGGTATCCAATTCCCTTAACTGCTGTGCTACGGGGCTGTCCCCTGAAGGGATTTTTGAGGGGAGAATGAAGGAGAATGATGCTCTGCAAAGTTGTAGGGTTATGAACTATAATGTTTCAACCTAAGCTCAGAGTTGGTGGTATGAGGCTTGTTCTGCTCCATTGGATTCCTGATTATCCTATGGAGCAGCCTACAGGTCTTACTTGCCCTAAAGAAAACCCCTAGGAACTCACCATTCGTGACTTCCCCAGCCCCCGAAAGAGAAAAGCCTCTAGCTAGTAGGTTGAGGCAGTGGGCTGTGGGACTCCGCGTGGATAGCTGCTGCTAGCCTTGCCATGACCACTTGTTATTCTGAAATTGGACATCCCCTTGGACCTTGTCCAGCTCTGCTACCAGCATTTTTCTCTCCTAAGATGTGTATGTCCATCACCTCCCACCAATGGAGTGGAGATGTGGGGTTCAGGAAGGCGGGGTCAGCGGAGGGTCCTGTAGGGAAGGAAGCTTCCTATAACCCGCCTTCATTTCTTCCCTTGCAGCCTCCCTCCTCCTACCCCAGTGGCAGGGTGGCAACCTTCTTAATGATCATTTTTAGAAAGTGCCAGGCCTTGGCTCATTTGCAAATCATTGTGTCTAATTTGCATAGCAGATCCAGGAGGCCCTAACTCCACATATGGAAAGTGGAATACGGTATAAATAAAAGAAATGGATTAGGTCAGTTGACTGCAACTGTAGCCACGGTCGACCCATGGGCCTGGTGCACATGCATGAGAGAGGTTTGTCAATCAGCCAATTTATTCCGATTCTGGAAGTGGAGAAGCGGGGTGTGTTGGTCCAGACTTGCTGCACTCCCTGCTGGGAACTGGTCTCCAGACAGTCCCTCTATGGGGCTGGCGGGGCTGTGTGACCTCAAAGCCTCTGGTGGAGGGGACAGGAAGCTTTTGGAGACCACCTGCATTCAAGGGCCACCTGTCAGGAAGAAGGTTTTTCCCTGCAGACTGTGGGTGGTCAGTTGCAAGCCAGTTTCCTTGACCTTGCTGACTCAGTAACTAGTGACTGAGAGATAGAATAATTGCTAGAGGGAAGAGGCTGGGGGCCTCCCCAGCCTTTCCACCTGTTCTTGTTCTTAGAGGCCCTGACATCTCAGAGTGCTGATCTGTGGTGGCCAGACGTGGCCAGTGGTATCTGGGAACACAGGAAGTCTCGAATCCTGTTCTGTGAGGGAAGCAATGACCCCAACAGCTGGCCACTTACTCCTGTCCACCACTCCACCCCCTCCTCGGCCTGACACAGGAATCTCTGCGGCTGACCCCACCCTTTCAGGACTTGGACCATCCATCACAGCAGTGCCATCCAGGCCAGTAGCAGGTGGCTTGTCATTTTTATCAGCACAACTCAGGAAGAGAGACGCGGGAGACGGGGCTGCTTCAGTGGATTAATATGATGTGATGTGGGCACCACTTGCAATTAGTTAATGGGTTGGCTATGTGGGGTAGGCTTCTTTGGCCTTCTGTCTCGGGATTAATGACCTAAGATGACAGATGGGAACCTAAAATCGCTCAGGAAAAGAAAACAAGCCTGGGGTGGGGCTGGGGAGGAGTGGGGGAAGGGTGGCTCACCTCCTGAAGCCCCTGCACAAGCTGGGCTGTAGTGGGAGCCCCAGTCTCCCCTCTTATTCCTCTCTGTCCTAGAAGGAGCACCCACGGAGCCTTTGGTGTCAGAGTTTCAAGGTCGACCACTTTAGGGAAAAAGATTGGTGGAGGGGCAGCTACTCTGTAGCAAAAGTGGGGGTATTCATGATCGGGGGAAAAGATGGGGAGGGGCAGAAATAACACAGCCGGGCACTGTAGGGATGGCCAAGAGTCTCTAAAAGTTCTAATAGCAACTGGAGCCTTTGAGGCCTGGATGGCATGGGTGTCCCTTGGAGCAGAAGTTGCCAGGTGCCTGCAGCATACCATCTTGTTCCAGGGCAAAGGTACTGGAATAGCTTCTCTGCTCCCCAGGGTAGGATCAAGAGGATGACCAGCTGGCTGGTGTGCAGAGCTGGCTCAGACCGGCAGGACCAGCAGAATGGGCGGGTCTGGACGTCTCCTGGCTGGAAAGGGGCCAGTCACCTGCATCCTCAGAGTCACAACAATGGAAACCAGAAGGGGTCCAAGTTCTGTCTCATGATGGTGGCAGTGATGCTAGGTGGTGCTAGGGAATTGTCTGAGTCTGGAGGAAGCCTGGCTCCACCCCTCTTGGGGCACTGGGACTGGACCCTGTGCCCCACCCTCTTCCTCGCAGCCAAGTTGAAAGTGTGAGTCTTAACACTAGCTCCACATTCTGACTGATCAGGTTCCAGCTTCCAGCTTGGAATCATGGGAAGACTGACCCCCTCTTGGATTCAGTAAGCTTCCTAATTGGTGGTGATAATTCCAAGAATTCCCATGGACAAGATATTTTCTCCCAAGCTCTGTTTTAGTCAGGGTATTTTCGGCTGCTTACAGGGGAGAAACTCCATTGCAATCAGTGAATGCAGAATGTCATTTTTGTTTTCTATAAGTGAGTTGGTATGGAGTTCAAGCATGGTTGGATCTAGGAGTGCACAGCATACCATGCAGATCTTTCTCTGTGTCTTCTACTGTTCTTCTACTATTCTTGCCTCTCTTTCTCTCTGCATTGCCTTCACTCTGTTGCTGTTGCAAGCTACTTTCCATGCTGCCCAAGAAGTAGCATGCCTTCCCATCCTCCCAGTTCAGTAACCTTCTGGAAACAGAGCTTCTCTTTCCCATGATTTCAACATTTGCTGATTTCTCTGTGGTGCAAATATTCTCACTATGATCGATTTCAAGCTACTCTCCCGAGCTGGCGGGAAGAGGCCTCTAGCACACTGCTGCTCCCGTGTCTGTGCCCATTCCAGGAAACCAGTCTGATTACCCCTCCTTGGCACCCAGGTCCTGCCCTAGACCAAGGCCTGCATCCAGAGAGAAGGCCTGTGCTGACTGGTTAGGACTTGGTCCCTTGTTGCCGTGTGGCTTGGGGTTGGGGAAGCAACAAAGGATGATGGGAGCAAGAGCCAGACTAGAGCAGCATGAACATCGATGGGAACCTCCCAGGGAAGGGGCCGGAAGCACACATGCTCACAGGAGGCCGTTTTCCCTGCGAACGCCCTGGGACTTATGTATTACTCTAGCAGCAGCCTAGGGAAGGTGGAAGAGTGGAACCACTGCTGAAATGAAATCCTCAAAGTGCAAAGGTGAGGAAAGCATGGGGTCGGAGGAAGAGCTGGGCGAGGACAGACAGAAGGGCAAAGCAGCTCTCTGATGGTCTCAGCCCAGCAGGAAGCCGAGGAGGGGGGCACGGTTGGCCACACTTGGCAGGGACCCAGCAGCATTTCATGTTCATTTCCACTAAAACAAAGATGTCAAGGGTTGCCGCTGAGTGGCAGGACTGCCTGCAGAGAGGCAATGTCGCATGACCAGGAACTGTGACCTCTAGGCCACAATGACCATACGAAGTCACAGGGCCCCAAGAAGTGGTTGACTCATTTTCCCCTAGGAAACGGTCAGACATCCAGGTGCAGCTAATTGGAGTGTGTGTGCCTCTGTGTGTCTGTGCATGTGTGTGTGCGCACATACATGTGTGCACATGTGATGCCAACAATGGGAAGACGAGGCAGGTAGGCTTAGGAGCCTTAACAAGAGTCAGGCAGAGGATAAGGCCTGAGGAGAGGAAGGACAGGGTGAGTAAGAGGGAGACTAGGTGAGGGCATGTGGCTGGCAGGGTCCTGGCCCTGTGGCTGCCAGGTGATGGGAACTGCAGATGGCTGCCCTGGGGGCATCGCGAACCTGATTAAATGCAGAGTAAGGAAGACCAGAAGCTGCTGTCCGGAATTCTCAGGCAAAAATCTCTCCAAAAAAAAAAAAAAAAAAGAAAAAAAGAAAAAGAAGGCAGTGGGTCTCACAGTGTGGTCCCCAGACCTGCGGTATCAGCAGCACTTGGGAGTTTGTTAGCAATGCACATTCTCAGGTCCCACTCCAGACCTGCCAGATCAGCTGCTCTGGGTGGGGCTCAGCTATCGATGCTGAACAAACCCTTCTCGGGGTTCTGAGCACATACGGGGATGAGAACCGCTGTTGCAAAGGACACAGCTGATGTCCAGTGGTGTCTTCAGAAGAGACAGCATGGTATAGGTGTGTTCTGGTGGTCTGAGATCCAGTCAACCATCTCCCAGTTTCCGGCATCCTAGAGACCGAGCTCTGTGGACTGACAGGACTCCATTGCTGGCTAGTTTTCAGTTGGGTTTGGCTAATGGGAGGGCCAAGCGTCCGAATTCAGCCATTTGGGAGCAATGGGTCGGAGGTCGGAGGGAGGAAAGGCTGGAGTATTTCTTCTTTGCCATGGTGGCTGCATACCTGTATCTAGTAGAGCAGGCAGAGTCACAAAGGTAGTGACAACTGTCCCTCTGAACTCTGGACTGTGACCACAGGTCAGATCTCATGGGGATCCTTGCTACCTACTGGTCATGGTGATGGCTGCTGACCTGGGCCTACTGCTTCAGGTGCGTCTCAGCGATTCCTGGCTTATTTTCCTAAAAGGTCCATAAGGGCAGGGGCCCTGCCTACAGCAATGCTTGATACCTGGTGGGTACTTGAAAAACAAAACACTGATATTGAACGATCAGGTCAACAGGTGGCAGGGAGGTTAGGCAAGGTGGTTGGATTTCAGGTGGCCGACTGGGTGGTTCGAATCCTGAACCTGGTGGCTTAAGAATCCTTGTCGGGTGCATGTGCCAAAATTCTGAGAGGAGAATGGAAGACTTGGAGGGTAATTTCTCACTTTCCTTCTCTGTCTCTCCTGCAAGTGCATATGCCCTACAGCAAGCTACAGGGAAACAGGAACAAAGATGAATGACTGATATTGGATGATCTCAGTTAACACTAGGCTGTATTCATCATTTCCAGTTGATAGATGAGGCAACTGAGGCCCAGGGAACTGCTGGCCTCCCGGTTACCTTCTTCACCTTCACCATAGAATCTCTACATCTTTGGAATATCACAGTGTAAGATTTGATTTCATTTGCAGAGGATCTCTGCAAATGCCTTCTATCGTGGTTGTGGTTTTGGAACCACCTTCAAATGTGGCTAGCCATAAACTTTGGCTGTATGAGACTCTCAACTGGAGGGGAGAGAACGAAACTAAGACCTTTGGCAACCTATCTCTAGAATGTATGCCGCCACCCCTCCGATTCTGGCCAAATGCAGGAGGCAGACCTGGGATTAGAAAGTTCCTTGGTGGGAACCAGCAGTTAGCGTAATGGCTATGTCGCTGGACTCCCACGTAGTCGACCACGGTTCGCGTCCCGGACCCGGTGGTTTGAAACTCACGCCGGGCGCGTGTGTGTGCGTGCCCAGGATCCCGAGAAGAGAATGGAGGAGAAGGAATTGCGGCATGACCATCCCCCCTGGGGGGTGATTTCTCGCTTTCTGTCTCTATGTCTCTCTCTCTGTCTGTCTGGTTCTGGTGAGCACACGCGCCCTATGGCGAAAACCTCTCCAAAAAAAAAAAAAAAAAACAAAAAACAGAAAGTTCCTTGGTTTGATGATTTTCCTGGGACATCAAAAGGATGGGTCACCTGCCACATGGCAGGAAAGGTGAAGCCTGCCTCTTGGGTTTAAATGGGGACAATTGGTCCAGTCTCCTTCTCAGACCACCTGGACAGAATCCCAGGGAGCTTGGAATTCTGGGCCTAAATCTGAGTAGAGGGTTAAATGATTTTCTCTGTCACAGAAGTATGTGTCTCCATCATAGCCCTAGTCATTTGAGGAGGAAAGAAACTTAAAACCACCAAACCTCTCTACTGAAGGCATTAAGGAGACCCAATAAATTACACTCAGAACTTGCAAGTTGAGTGAATTAGGGTGTAATTCCTCACATTCCGTTACAGAGGGCCTAACCTCAGGGTTCCTTTAAATGGCAAAGCTTCTCCTAGGACATTGAAAATATCATCGATCATTCATTCATTCATTAAACATTTGCTGAGTTCTTATCCTGAGACAGGCATTGGTCTAGGGGCTAGGGATTTACAAATGCAATAAAATGGGATTCGTGCCCATTTAAAAATGATATCGCCAATGGCTAGTTTAAAAAAGTTTCTTTATTTCTTCTGTGTGTGAGAGAGAGAACTTCCAACTGGGTTCTGATGCTGTGATCCACTTCCAGCCTTCAGCCAGCTCTGGATCACGGGCATATATATGCCTGGAGTACTCACAGAGGTCTCCAGACACGAACCAGGAACCTTCCCTTGTGGGATTGCATCACCAAGCATTGTGTCTTTTTATTTTTTTTAAGAATTATTTTATTTAAGTTTATTTACTTATTTTAATTTGACCAGAGAGGTACAGAGAGAGAGAGAGAGTAAGTGAGAAAGCAAGCTGCCAAGCAAGTCCGGGACTTGAACTGTGGCTGGCCATGTGGGAGTCCAGTGCCCTTAACCACCATGCCACCTGCCGGCCCCATTGTGTTTTCTCTCTGTGCCACCATCTAGCTTTTAGGATGGTTAATTTTATGTGTCAAATTGACTGGGCCATGGGGTACCCAGATATTTAATCAAACATTATTTTGGGTATTTCTGTGAGAGTGTTTCGAGATAAGATGAACATTTATTTCATTTCAAAACATTTTTAAAGTTTATTTATTTAGTCCATGAGAGAGGGTGTGTGGGGGGGAGGCAAGTACCCCTAATAGGACCCTCGTGCCATGATTCTACCCCAAGCCTCAGTTAGCCAGGATCCCGGGCATGTTTGTGTGTACCCAACGTGTACAGGGAGACCTCAGGGTGTGAACCCAGTAACTTCTCATATGGCCTTAGCTTCATATACTGTTACACTGCCGCAGCACCACCAGGGCTGGCCCAAGATTAACATTTAGATCAGTAGACCAAGTAAAGCAGATTGTCCTCCCTAATGTGAGGAACCTCAACCAAATAGCTGAAGGCCTGAATGGAACAAAACACTTGCCTCCAAGAGCAAGAGGAACTTTGATAGCAGACTGCCTTCAGCCTCACCTACAGCATCAGCTCGCTCTGCCTGACTGCCTTCAAAGTGCAACATTGGCTCTCCCTGGGTCTCTAACTTGCTGGTCTGTCCCACCAATCGGACTTGGTGGCCTTCATAATTACGTGAACCAAAGCTTTAGAATAAAAATCTATCTATCACCTATCTATCTTCCATTAGTTCCTCCCCCCCATGAGGATCACAACTAATGTAATATTTATACGTCTCTGGTTGTCTTTCTGTCTATCCCTTAAGTTGTATTGCTCTGAAAATTATACTGGATGGCTAACCTTAATATAGACAAGACATCAAGATGAAATAAAATTGATTAGGACAAAAATGAGGTGGGCACCTGTGGGATTGTCCTCCCAGCATCTGTTTACGAGGACTACAGCCCCCCAAACTCAAACTCATGCCTACTTCCGGGGCATTCTTTCTGTACGTGACCCCATCCCTGCCACAGCTGATTGATCTGAGGCTAAGGTACCTGCCCTGATCTGGGCCAATCAGAGTTTCAACCTAGGATAGGAGCAGGCATCAGATCAGGTGACAGACTTCAAGAGGTCAAACTTGGGAGCCACCACAGCTGTTTTCCACTCTGTGGGGAAAGTTGGGCTGTAGTGAGAGAGGGCAATGAAGAGGAAGTGAGAGAGAAACCAAAATGTGAGGTGGGAGAATTGAGTGGCCCCTCACCCCAGCTGTTCTTGAGCCTGACTGCATTCTTCTTTCATAGAACACTCCAGCATCCTTATCATAAATCCCTCCTTTTATGCTTAATATAGTTCAGGTTGGTTTCAATCATGTTCAACCAAATCGTCTTTTAGACTGAAGGGTCAACAAGCAGGAAAGTACAAAAATGAAGCTACATGGGATCAGTAGATGGCGTAATGGTTATGTCACTGGACTCGCACATAGTTGACCACAGTTTGAGTCTCGGATTCGGTGGCTTAAAACTCGTGCTGGGCATGTGTGTGTGTGTGTGCCCAAAAATCCCAAGAGGAGATTGGAGGATTGGGACTGTGGTGTGATCATCCCCCCTAGGGGTGATTTCTCACTTTCTACCTCTCTGTCTCTCTAGTAAGTGCACACGCCCTATAGGAAAAACCTCTCTTAAAAAAATAAATAGATGAAGCTACAGTTCAGGTTAGTGGATGAACTTGAGGCTCTGTGGCTCCATAGATTTGACAGAAGTGTGTCACACAGGTAGCTCTGAGCTTCCCATCAGCCAGCCCAAAGACAGAGACATGACTTAGAAGGTTCACACAAATATATGTGTCTACACAAATTGAAAGGAGCCAATTGGTCAGAAGCAACACTCATCATGGTATAATGCTAAGGCGAGACAAACTTTCTCCATGGATACTAGAGTTTTTAGAGAGGGTACTAGGCAATTTGACAACAGTTCTCAAGAACGTTGTCTAGACCACCATCATCATTGTTACCTGGGAACTGGGTAGGAATATACACTCTTGTATCTGGTCGTGGGGGCCCGGCAATCTGTTTAAACAAGGCTCCTGGTGATTCTGAAGTACGCTCATATTTGAGAGACATTATGATACGGTAAGCAACGTCCCACAACATCCCGTTCTAATGGCCAGCACAGCAATGAGATTTATAGAGCTCTTTCCCATAAGGGCCCTCAATAATCACAGTGGCTGCCCTGCACCAGTCTTCCAGTTGGAGAGTCACACTTTCACCATCCTCTGTGATGTGGGAGGAAATGGTCATGTGACCGAGGTCTGGCCAATCATGGGACACTCTCCTCTGGTCCGACCTGAATGCTTCAGTGTGATCACATGATCCATTCAGGGCCAATCAGGAACCTTTCATGAGATCTGAAAAGTGAATGCTGGTGGAGAGTGAGGGGGGTTTTCTTCTTTTATGATAGTCAGTGGCAAGGTGGGGGCTTGGACTGTCAGCTCCCATCATTGTCTCCTGTGGGAAGAACCTGAGTGTGGCAGGGCAGAATAAGGCCAACAGAAGTAGAGACAGAAGTAGAGACAGAGACAGGGAAAGTGAAGGGAGTGTTAGGGGATGGGGAGAGATTGAGCTCATCTTCATGCTCCTGGTTCTAGAAGCCATGTCCTTAACTACCACACTCTACTGACTTCTGCTCCAGAAAAGCCCTAAGACTTTCCCAGCTGGAGTCAAGTGAACCGTTCTGCATTTGTGACTTCTTGAGAAAATGACATTACTGTGTCTAGTACCTTCTGGCTGGTTGTGGGACAGGAGAGATATGAGTTGGAGGCTTCTGGGTGCATCTTTGGAGTAGCTGGGATGAGGCTAGCATAGAAGAGAAGCAGTTTCTTCAAGGAGAACCCTTATCTTATCTGGGAAGCTAGCCAGGGTTATATTTTGCCACAAGATACTCCTTTTTTTTTTTGGAGAGGTTTTTGCTATAGGGCGCGTGCGCTCGCCAGACAGACAGAGAGAGACAGAGAGACAGAAAGCAAGAAATCACCCCCCAGGGAGGATGGCCATGCTGTAATCCCTTCTCCTCCATTCTCCTCTCGGGATCTTGGGCACGCACGCACATGCGCCCGGCGTGAGTTTAAGCCACCGGGTTCAGGGCTCGAACTGTGGTCAACTACGTGGGAGTCCAGTGACATAGCCATTACGCTACCTGCTGATCCCCCACAAGATACTCTTGAAAGGTATGCCAGGAGGTTTTGTGGTTCAAAGTGCAGCAGCTTTTGAGCTCTTTACTAGAATTTTCAGGAGTGACATAGACATCTGCTTTACAAATTTTCCAGCCTAAACTTATCATAGACTGACCCTACACATATACTGGATATAGACACAGATGGGTTTCTCAACGCTCCTATTATTATAGGGAGAATTCTGGGTGGGGTGTATAAGCTTTTAATAATGGATGGTGCTTAATCTATGATCCTCCCCCAAGGTAAAATACATTACTCCACATTTGGGGACCAGCAGTTAGCGTAATGGCTATGTTGCTGGACTCCCATGTAGTTGACTGCGGTTCGAGTCCCGGACCCGGTGGCTTAAACTCACGCCGGGCGCCTGTGCGTGCGTGCCCAAGATCCCGAGAGGAGAATGGAGGAGAAGGGATTGCGGCGTGGCCATCCCCCCTGGGGGGTGATTTCTTGCTTTCTGTCTCTCTGTCTCTCTCTGTCTTTCCAGTGAGCGTACGCGCCCTATAGCAAAAACCTCTTTCTCAAAAAAAAAAAAAAAGATACATTACTTCACATGTGGAAACTCTGGTATTGCCTTTTCTCTTCTGTGCTAAAAGGGACCAAAACAATTTTCTAACTTGTAGAAAATGCATTAGATGGCATGTGGGCTCACCAGAGAAAGGCAGAGGGAGAAAGCATCCCCAGTGGGGTGTGATCATGCTGCAATCTCTTCTCCTCTATCTCTGCATCCTCAGGGGCATGCATACACATGTGCCTACAGTGTTTTTCAGGCCACTGAGGCTGAGATTCAAACCACATGGTTGGCCATGTGGGATCTCCTCCCTTAACCACTAGGCATGGAGCTGGCCTGGACTAATCCAATTTTCTGAGTAAAACCTTGGTTTGGCATTGCCTTAGAACCATCCCTGCAACACCATCTCCTACCCCTGAACAAAAAAGGCAGGGAGAGAGGCCTCATGTCAGGCAGCATCCTTCTCAGGTCTTCTGCTTCCCTCAATGTCAAAACCTAGCACAGTTCATTATTAAATCATGGGGCTCCATATGCAAATGGTAGCACTTGATTTGCAAACTCTGGGTATTGGATCAGGGGTCTAACTTTGAATGCTCTGTAGCTTCATGCCTGTCAAAGTTTGAAAAGAAAAAGATATTTATGGAGGATTTCCTGAAGACGCTCTAGTCCATGTATCCCAAACGCTTAGATTTATCTTTGCAGTAAGCCAGAGCTCTGAAGTTAAATGGCAAAGAGGAATGAGTAAGAGCAGATGGTGTGAGGTCAAGTCTGGGAACACCAATTCCTAGCTGTATTATCTTGGGCAAGTACTTTAAGCTTTCTGTGTTCAGTTTCCTGGTTTGTTAAATGTGCTTAATGATAGTACTGACATTGTGGTGAGTTCCTATTGGTCCTGATTCTTCAGACCTCTTTGAATCACAACCTTTGACCTATAACTTTGCAAGTTACCCTGAGGGCCAGATGGTAGTACAGTGGTAACACAGTGTTTTAAGATGTTGAACTCACATGAGAAAGTCCCGTGTTAGTGTCCCAAGTTCTCCCTGTAACGTGCCAGGCAGGTGCACACATCTACGATCTGGGCTGACTGGGCCTGGAGGTGCATTGTAGCATGAAAACCTGTGGAAGGGAACCAGCAGTTAGCGTAATGGCTATGTCGCTGGACTCCCACGTAGTCGACCGCGGTTCGTGTCCCGGACCCTGTGGCTTAAAACTCACGCCGGGCGCGTGTGCGTGCGTGCCCAAGATCCCGAGAGGAGAATGGAGGAGAAGGGATTGCGGCGTGACCATCCCCCCTGGGGGGTGATTTCTCGCTTTCTGTCTCTATGTCTCTCTCTGTCTGTCTGGAGAGCGCACACGCCCTATAGCGAAAATCTCTCTCAAAAAAAAAAAAAAAAAATTAAAAAACCCTGTGGAAGATGCCTTTCCCTCAGAAGAAATGAATAAATTAAAAAAAAGAAGCTACCCTCCTATTTTTTTTTTTTTAGCAGCATGTTCTATTGCTGTGCCATTGTCCGACCCTGTATTTCTTTTGATAAAATTATATTATCACACTTATATGATTCCTATTACAGAAGGTGCAAAGAGGGCCAGCTTCATGGTCTGGTGGTTAAAGGAGCTGGATCACACATGGCCAACTATGAGGTCTGAACCCCACCCTCCAGCAGCTGGAAAAATACACCAGGTGCACGTGTGTGTGTGCCCAAAGTCCTGAAAGGAAAAAGAGAGGGGAGGAAATTGCAGCGTGATCGTGATCCATAGGGGGTTGCTTTCTCCCTTTCTCTCTGTCCGTCTTTCTCTCACTGACAAAAATGCATGCCCTCTGAAAATTAAATAAAAAGAAGGGACCGGCAGTTAGCGTAATGGCTATGTCGCTGGACTCCCATGTAGTTGACCAAGGTTCGCATCCTGGACCCGGCGGCTTAAACTCATGCCGGGCGCGTGTGCGTGTGTGCCCAAGATCCCGAGAGGAGAATGGAGGAGAAGGGATTGCGGCGTGGCCATCCCCCTTGGGGGGTGATTTCTCGCTTTCTGTCTCTCTGTCTCTCTCTGTCTGTCTGGCGAGTGCTTGCGCTTTATAACGAAAACTTCTCCAAAAAAAGAAAAAAAAAAAGATGCAATGAGATCCCACCCTCAAGGAGTGGTAAGCTGGTGAGACATGTGTTTCACGTCTCTAGCTTTACATGAGGTGGGATGAGATAAGTGCCTAGTGTGAAAAGGTGATGATACTATTAATAATTATGGCCAATTGCATAGTGGCCTCGGATTCTTCCCCTCCTTGAATCTATATCCTCGTACTGTGGGTTTACGTATTGGGAAGCGGAGAGCTTTTCTGTAGCCCTTGAATCTGTTCTGTTCTCATGTCTCTCTTCTCTGTAGCCCTTGAATCTGCCGCACTATTCTCATGTCTCGCCCTGGCTGTGAGGGACGTTAGCAAATACGATGCAAGCTGAGACCCAAATAATGCTTACACATTGAGACTTGCCCTTTGGGACTGAGGAATGTCCAGGTTTCACGGATCCCAGCTGCCATGTCACAACCTGGACTGGTCTTCCAGGGGCTGAGATGCATATGGCCCTGTCACCTCCATCACCAACAGCCAGGCAACCAGCTTCCAGACATGTGAGTGACACCACTCAGGACTAGCTGGCCTCCCAGCTGAGCCCCGGGCCACAAATGGCTAGCCAAGACTTGGGGAGCCCAACTCAGATCAGGAGAACCAATCAGTGGCTTTAAGGTGCTAAGTTTTAGAATGTAAGTTAGCTACACAGCAGCAGATAATTGATAGAATAATAACAGTAATAATAATAGCTTCCATTTCCTAGTTGCTAATGATGTGCTGAGCATAGAACGCACATTAATTTAATATGCACTCATTCATTTAATAATTACAACAGCTCTTTGAGGATGGTGAGAATGAAACAAAAAGATTAAAATTTGATCATTTATTTCTTTCATGAGTGAGAGAGACCTGTATGGTCTTGACACTGTGATCCAGCCGCAGCTTCAACCAGCCCTAGAATACGGGCACGTGTTCCACACTCAAGGAGGTCGGACACAGACCTGGAGCCTTTCCACGTGGGCCAGTCACTTCAAACGTCACGTTTTACCTCTAGGTGACTGCTGGCTCCCTTGGAAGGTACGAATTTCCCCACAAATAAGGAAAGAGGCACAGAACAGTCACGTCAGTTGCCCAAGGCCACACAGTTAGTTAGTAGAATAACTGAGACTCAGACCACACTCCTGGGGCTCCACACTAATCTTTCTTTTTTAGAGAGGTTTTTGCTATAGGGCGTGTGCGCTCACTGAAGAGATAGAGAAAGACAGAGAGACAGAAAGTGAGAAATAATCCCCAAGGGGGGATGGCCACACCACAATCCATTCTCCTCCTCTATTCTCTTCTCAGGATGTTGGGCACACATGCACATGTGCCCAGTATGAGTTTAAGCCACCAGGTCTGGGACTCAAACTCTGGTCGACTACCTAGGAATCCAGTGATGTAACCATTATGCCATCTGTCTGCTGGTCTCTTCACACTAGTGTTTTTTTTTTTTTTTTTTTTTTTCTTTGAGAGATTTTTGCTATAGGGGGCGCGTGTGCTCACCAGAAAGATAGAGAGAGACAGAGAGAGAGAAAGTGAGAAATCACCCCCCAGGGGGGATGGCCACGCCGCAATCCCTTCTCCTCCATTCTCCTCTCGGGATCTTGGGCACGCACGCACACGTGCCTGGCGTGAGTTTAAGCCACCGGGTCCGGGACTCAAACTCTGGTTGGCCACATGGGAGTTCAGCAACATAGTCATTAGGCTAACTGTTGGTCCCACACACTAGTGTGTCTAATGTGGCACAAGGGCACTCCCTGCAGAGTTACAGAGACCCTGTGCCTGGAGTTCAGATGAAAGCACTTTCCTCATGGGGCCTGGTTCACAGAGGGCAGAGGAGGAAATGGGACTCCCTTTGCCTGCCTCTGAATTTTGCCCAGGGCAGGTCCTTGCTGCAGAGGCACCCACTTCTTAAACTTAAATTACCAGAGGGTATGGGAGGTGCCAGAGAGAGAGACAGAGGGGGGAGAAAGCACCTCCCAATGGGACATGGTCATACCACAATCCTTTCTCCTTCATTTCTCTATCCTGTCGGAACATGTTTTCAAGCTGCCGAGGCCAAGATTTGAACTGTGGTTGGCCACGTGGGATCTAGCTCCCTTAACCATTAAGCTGTGGGGCCAGCCTGAGACACCCCTTTGAGAGTAGCTCCCATCCAGAGGAAAGACAAGGTCTCTGGCGTAATCTTTTTTCCTAGTGACAAAGGTCCTCATCTACCTCTTTGCTGCGCGTAATCAGCCTCTCTCTAGAACTTCACCCTGTCCCGGGCTATTTCTCCAGACCCAATATCATTCAGCTGCCAATCCTGTGACAAGCTCCCCCCTCTGCCCCCAACGGCTGTTAGGGTGATTTGTCAATAATAAATTCTGAAGCAAATTGAAATATTTTGCGACAGCAGAAAAACAAATGGGAGAAAACGGTTCCCATCCCGAAATGCTGATTGAATCAAATATTGCACTATCGATTGTATGATACATTTTCATATTTAATTCAATGAAAACCGTGGGGTTCAAATGCTTTCCATTACCCTACAGAATTTTTCAGTTTGCTGGAGAATGTATTATTGGTGTGCCACCCAAATCGGATTACTATTGAATCAAAACCCTGCCATGTTATTCAATCAAAGACCGTGATTCTAACCCCGAGAGTCGATCATTACCACTTTTCCCAAAGTGTATTTCCTTTCCCCACAGGAATGCTAGCTCCCTTGTCTGTCTGTCTGTTGTCCAGCCTTCCTTCTCACTCCACAGTCCAAATCCGCCACTGACAAAAACGTAGTCAAAATAACAACAGGCTTTTTTCATATCAGTGTCCATCTAGGCTTTTCTGGGAATGCATGTCCTGTTTTTGCCTCCCCTCCAGGCCCTGGTAGGGAACCCATCTGCCCCCTGCAGTAGGGAACTTATCAGCGGCAATTAGGAAGCACTGGGTGGCAATGGAACGTGGGGGCTCCCAGCAAATGCCGTTAGTGCTCTCTGCATCCCTCGAGAACCTACTCCCATGTGCATACACACCATCTTCCCCTTGTTTTCCTCTCCAACAGTCAGTACCCTGGTGACTTGTGTTCGAGGAGGGCTGGGTGTACTTGAGAATCAAAACCTTTGGGGGACCAGCAGTTAGCGTAATGGCTATGTCGCTGGACTCCCACGTAGTCGACCGCGGTTCGAGTCCCAGACCTGGTGGCTTAAAACTCACGCCGGGCGCGTGTGCGTGTGTGCCCAAGATCCCGAGAGGAGAACGGAGGAGAAGGGATTGTGGCCTGGCCATCCCCCCTGGGGGGTGATTTCTCGCTTTCTATCTCTCTGTCTCTCTCTGTCTGTCTGGCGAGCACACGCACCCTATAGCAAAAACCTCTCAAAAAAAAAGCTTTGGAGAGGCTTCCTTTAACAGATACCCAAGCTCCCTTGTTCCCTAGTCAGGATACCTCCAAAGGTGATGAACTTTCCCTCTGTCCAGGAATCCCTTGTGGGGTTGAGCCCAAAGCTCTGTTTTGTGAAACTTTACTTGCCCTTGCACCCTCGGTCCCCTCCCTGTCCTTGTATCATGTCATCACTTCCTGTTCGGGGCTAGATTGTGTCCCCACAAGTCATATGATGAAGTCCTAACCCCGAGTACCTCAGAATGTGACCTTATGTGGAAGGAGGGTCTTTAAAGAGGGAATCAAGTTGAAATGATGTCATTTGGGTGGCCCTAGTCCAATATGACTCGAGTTCTCATCAGAAGGGGGGAAGCAGGACACAGACACATACTCAGCTAGAATGCCATATGAACACCATGGTAGAGATCAGGGTGATGTTTCTGCACGGTGAGGGACACCAAAGATCGCCGGCATGTCACCAGATGCTGGGGCGAGGCAGAGAGCAGATTCCTTCTCTCTGAAGGCCCTCGGAAGGAACCATCCCTGACACCGCCTCGAACTTGAACTTCCAGCCTCCAGAACCGTGAGACAACACATTTCCGTGGTTTAAGCCTCCGGTGTGTGGCACTTTGCTTCAGCAGAGCTAGCAAAGAAATACACTCCCGTGCCCTTTTTCCTGGCAGAACTTCTTAATAAAATCACTTTTGCATGTATCCCAGCCTCTAGGTCCTGAAGCAGGACGACACCAAATCCTCGGAGCCCAGTGCCCTGAATCGGAGATGCGTGTTTACATGCCCGATTGAGATCGGATTTCCAAAATCCGATTAGAAAACCTCCACTTAAACAACACACCCCGTGCAGCCCGGCATAGTTAATGTGGATGGCATCTGGCCGGGACAGACCGAGCAGTGCTGGGCTCTCTGGCCTTTTCCTCACACACACACCCCTTCTGTGCCCCCCACAGCTATGGCCCTGGCGGCTTCACCAAAGTTGAATTGAGTGTCCCTGAAAAATATAGCAGAGCATCCTTTCCCTGCCGCGAGACACTAAACCAATAAATTATAAATCAGCCAGCAGCCCCGTGACATGAGGATGTAATGAGAAATGCAAAATAAGAAAAGACAGAGGGAGGAGGACGTGCTCCTCCCTCTCTCCCCCAGCTCAGCTCCCTTTGGGCTCAGAGAAAATAATCGCTTTCTTTTCTCTGCGTCTCTGTTGTTACTTGGGCACAACGCACCCACACGTGCCTGCATCCACACAGTGTCAGTACTAATGATTGACCAGAGGCTGCTCTTGACAACCTGGGAACAAAACCAGGATAATAGAATTACCTGGTTCCTGGGGCTTATAAAACTCCTGGGCTGCAGGGCCAAATCGGTCCCCCAGACTGATCTCCTTTGGCAAGTGGTTGGCCCAGCCGTGCCCTCTTCTGCCCTATGGCGGGTGACCGGGTGAGTGAGCATCTCCTGTGGTCTTCCAGAGCACCTTCTGGAATGGCCTGTGCAAGAGGGTGACTGACTGGTCTGCCTCTCCGAGGGTGCAGAACCCAGCTGCTCTGCTCGCCCCTCTCTGTTTGTTTATTTATTCATTGCCTTGCATCCATTTATTCAGCTATTCAGTGGCTGATGGAGGGGGTCTAGGAATGAATATTTTCAAGGCCTCTGGGGAGCAAAATGATGCTACTAGCAATGCAAGAACAGTCTATCTTCCTTTCCCACCACCCTCTGCCTGGTGGCCAGCTTCCTGTTCGCCGCCATTTGGAGGCCTTCTGCCCAGTCCCCCTGTCCTTCCCACCCCACATCCTGCCCCAGAGGCCTCCTGCCCCTTACTTGCAGTCAGCACACTCGCAGAATCCTTGAATACAGCCACTCCCCTGTAGTACAAAAAAATTTAAAAAATCCTGAAAATGAAGGTTTGGCAAAACCTGGCCTGAACTGATGTGAGGCCACTTAAAGCCTTATTTAGCCCCAGTTAATGTGACTATTCATGCATCTTGCTGCAGAGACGTTAATATGTTTGACTGGGGGGATGCTGCCTCTGACACTGCTGGTGTTTCATGTAATATGTGATAAATATACCCTAGGATCTTCTTAAAATCGGAAACATTGAGCATTCTGAAACCTACGAGTCCCTGTGGTTTGGATAAGAGATTGGGGACCCACATTTGCATCTCTTTATTGAGCAAATGCCAAGTGCCAGGAGACAGAGCTGACCTCTTTCCAACACACCTCCTGTCAGGCATTAACAACAACCCTGTGTGTGTGCGCATGCGTGCGTGTGTGTGGCGTGTTATTATTTTCACTTGGCAGAGGAAGAAGCTGAAGCCCGAAGAGTTACAACAACTAGTGCTTGGTGTTCAGTGACCACCTGATGGAGCCAGGAATTGAACCTATCTATATCCGACCCAAAGCCAACACTCTCTCAGTGACCTCCTGATGTGCAGTCAGTCCAAACTGGCTCAGTAATTAAGGACTTCAAAACTTTCGATGTTTACCCCAGCGGGTGGCGCAGAGGGGGAGTTATAATCTAGATGGTCTTGGGCTGGGTAGGAGAGGAGAGGGGGAAGTGGAGGAGATCAATAGAGCCTGGAGAGAGAAGTGCAAAATGCCCTCCCTCTACCTTAGGGCTGGGCCGCGCAAGGACTGTGTTCCCTTGAGAGCTCTCTCTTCCCTTGCTCTCACTGGGTGGTCTCTGTGTGAAGTGGGATGAGCATATTTGTGATTCTGCCTATTTTCCAGACATTTTGCCACAACCACCTCCCACACCCCAGTCCCAGTACTGCTTTTGGCTGTTTTTTTGGAAAGAGTTCTGTTCCTGGGAAGCCTGTCTTAGGGTTATTCCTCAGTAACCAAAATCGTAGTTGTCAAAGGAAAACAACAACAACAAAAAACCAAAAAGGGATGTGTCCTTTTTTTTTTTTAAAAAAAAGGAAAATTACTTTTTAAAAAGTTTATTTCTTCTTTGAGAGAGAGAGAGAAAGGCAGGCGCCTTCAGTAGGGTCCTCACACCATGATCCACCCCCAGTCTCGGCTGGTGTGGATCAAGGGCATGTATGCGCATGTTTCAGTATGTTCAGGGAAGTCCCGGGATGCAAACCCAGGACATTTCCTATAGGTTCGATTGTGCCACCACTGCAATTCCACCTGGCCTTGCATTCTCCAGTCTCTAAACGAATACCATCTTAGGTTAAAACAATGCCACGATCTGATTAACATGGACTAGATCATCTCAAAAGTTATTGTTAGTTATTCTCACTACCTAATGAGGACTTTTCTCTTCATTAATTACTCTCCACCGTGGCAGTTTGCTTGAGCTGCTTCAGAGGTAGCATACACTGTACAGTTAGCACTGCATTCCCAGAGTGAACATACATATAATAATGCTCAGTGCTCAGTGTTCAAAATTTAGTGACCAAAATAGTAAAGATGGAAGTCATCAATGCAAAGCATGTGTGCAATATTCACTAAGCAAGTTACCACGACAGGGGTCAGGAGATCTGCGGTGATCACCTGTCAAATCAGCAGGCTATTGTGTGACTTTCCATACCTCCCAGGAAATTAGGCAGAATGTGTTTCTCCACCTGTTGACTTTGGGCTTTGGCTATATGACTTGCTTTGTCCAATGGAACATAGGCAGGAGTGACAGGATGTCAGTTCTGAGCCTAGGTCTTAAAAATGTGCTTCTGTTCAGAGCCTTTGCACTTCTGCTGTATACATGTCTGGGGGAGCCACTGGTTCAAGGAGAGTGAGAAGGCATGTGGAGCCATCCGTGACTCACTCAGGAGCTTGAAGCAGAGCTGGCCCTGTAGACTTAAGAGCAATAAGAATAAATGTTTGCAGGACCAGCAGGTAGCATGGTGGTATGGTGCTGGGCACTCCCAGATGGCTGACCACAGTTCGAGTCCTGGACCTCGTGGCTTGCTTTCTCACTTTCCCTCTCTCTCTCTCTCTGTGTGTGTCTCTCTGTGGCCAAAATAAAATAAACGAATGAATAAATAAAATTAAGTAAATAATTAAAAAAATAAATGTTTGCTAGGTAAACTGTTTTGAGACGGTAAGTTATATGGCTATCATATCTAAGGTTACTGGGGTTAGGACTTCAATATATATTTTGAGGGGACACAACTTCAGCCATATGGGGAAACATTAGATTAATCTTCATGAGGGGCCAGCCCCATGGCATAGTGGTTAAGTACAGGATATTGGAGCTAGACCCCATGTAGCTGAATGTGGTTCAAATATAGAACTATATATAAAGAAATAACTGACTGCCTTAATCCGCTATTGTGTTGCTAACAGCAATGCTTGAGACTGGACAATCTGTAAAGAAGAGAGATTTATTTGGCTTACGAGTCTTGTGGCCGGAAAGTCCAAAGGCATGGGGCCAACATCAGGCCAACTTCTGGGGCTACATCACAACATGGCTGACAGAAGTGGAGAGCATGGTGGGTACATGCAGAGAGAGAGACCTGGGGGCAGCCATCTTCCTTTTATAACTACCTGTTCTCACTAAAACTAACCTTTTCTCAAGAGAGCTAGAACTCATTCCATGTGGCAAGACAGCATTAATCTGCTCATGAAGGTGATGTCTGCATGACCCAAACACTATCCACTTTACCTCACCTCTTAAAGGTCTCACCACATCTCAGTATTATTACACCGGGGACCAAATTTCAAAACATGAAACTAGAGGATTAACAATGATCTAAATCATAGCACTAACTAGTACACGTAGTAAAATAAAATTCTCAAACCTGAACAGGCACATATTAGGTATATCTGAAATCTCACAACAGAGCTGGGTTAGGACCCCTCGTGTCCTTTGTGTTACCTGGCCTGCTAAAGTCTCGCTATCTCTGGAGAGTCAGACCAAATCCCTTCTTAAATTGGTAGATTGGTTTGAGCCTTGAGAAGTTCTGGGTTGGTTTGCTTTATTATTGCCCTACCTCCTAATGCCCCCTGTGTCACCAGAATGTCTATATCTCAATATTTGAACAGCATGTTTCAGTTTTCAAATCTTTTGATACAAATTGTTTATACTATTAGCAAGACCAAGGCTCAAAATTCTTGCCATGCCCACAGCTTTCTCCTGAGAACTTCTTTCTGAAATGTCTCCAGGGCAGTGTCACAGGAGGTCCTCACCCTTACGTGTGTTGACTGGACCAAGGGTGGATGGATGCTTGCCCAGGGGCAGCCAAGTCACAGACCAGCTGTGACCTATCAGATGCCTTGCCTACCAAGCTCCACCAAACAGGAGCAGAAGTGACAGCTTTCTCTTTCCACAGTGGGGAGGATGTTGACACCGAGTGTGTGGTTTATTTAACCAAATCAGATCTAGCTAGCCATTTTCCCTCTTATCCCTTATATTAAAGCTGCCTTAGTGTCATCTGGGAGCATATTAGAAACACAGTCTCTCTGGGGCCAGCAGGTGATGTACTGGTTAAGGTACTGGACTCCTACATGGCCGATCATAGTTTGAATCCTGGACCCGGAGGCTTGAAACTTACACTGGGCACATTGTACATATACCCAAAATCCTGAGAGGAGAATGGAGGAGATGGGATTGTGGCATGGCCATCCCCCTGGGAGGTGATTTCTCACTTTCTCTCTTTCTGTCTCCTCAGTGAGCACATGTGCCCTATAGCAAAAATCTCTCTCTAAAAAAAAGAAAGAAATGTAGTCTCTCAGGCCCCACCCAGACACACTGACCAGAATTTACATTTGATGCAATTCTCAGGGGATTCAGCTACATGATAGTTTGAGAAATACTGCTAAGAAACATAGGTCAAGTTCTCCTCTTCCATGAAGATTTTTCTTTCTTTCTTTTTCTGTTGCCAGAGGGCATATGTACTCACCAGAGACAGAGAGGGAGAGAACTCTGAGTGGGGCAAGGTCACCCTGCAATAATTTTTCCTCCATTTCTCCAGCTTTTTGGGATTTGGAGCATGTATCTAGTGTATTTTTCAAGTTGCCAAGGCTGGGATTCAAGCCACACTTGGCTATGTGGGATCCCGCTCCAATGCCCTGCACTTAACCACTATGCCATGCACCTGGTCCCTGTGAAAACTTATCTAATGTTTCCTCGTTATAGATTAAATTGTGTCCCTTCAAAAGATATATTGAAGTCCTAACTCCAGTACCTTAAATGTGATCTTTTTTGGAACTAGGGTTGTTGTTGATATCATCGGTTAAATTAAGATGAGGTCACACTAGAGCAGGGTAGGCCCTTAATCCTATGACTGGTGTCTTTTTAAAAGGAGACTAGACACAGCCATGCACACATAGGGACAACTCAGCTATGTGATCATGGAGGCAGAGGTGGAAATGTGCCATCTGCAAGCCAAGAAATGCTTGGGGCTACTAGAAGCTGGAAGAGGCTCCCCTGGAGGGCTTTGGAGGGAGGATGCTCTGCCAACACCTTGATTTTGGACTTTGAGCCTCCAGAACTGTGACAGTTTGTGGGACTTTGTTATGGTGATTCTGGGAAATCAATGCGACCTGTTCCCTGCCTGACCTGTGGGGGAGGGCTTAGTTTGAGTTCCCTCCCAGACTAAAGAAGACATCCTAATAAGTGAATTGGGTGCAAGTTGTGGAAAGAATTGGTGAGGAAGAACAAGTGAGACAAGGGAGAAAAGCAAATAAAGGGTGTGATAGCCAGCAGGCTGCTGCTGCAGGCAGCTGGGTTCAATCCCTCTGGGGTCCTCTGAGTAGAACGCGTGGAAGATGCCTCAGATTCATCGCACTGGAGCGCAGGATGGAATTTATTCATTGACTCCTACCCCATTGGTTGTGGGTTGCCCCCAGGGCCATGAATTTCCTCACACTTTAGGGGTGTCTGTGTGCATGACTGAGCAGCTGCCCTGGTTGAGCTATATGACCGATGCAGGAGGGACGCCTGTGCTTGGGGCACCGTGCCCTGTAGTCACCATCTCACAATGCTTCATCATTTTATGTTTGAAACCGTGTTTTGTAAGTGAAGTCAGGCGGGACGGTGGAGTGTGCTCTGGGCACCTGGAGTGTCCCAGCCTCCCCAGATTGGATTTTGGCTGTGTACTCCATTGCCCTTACTCTGTCACCCTGCCGCTGATCTGCAGCCTGGCAGGAGCCTGGCAAGAGCCTGGCAGGAGCCTGGTAGGAGCCTGGCAGCAAACATGAGGGGGCTGGATGTATGCCAAGTTGTGGAACGGGGCTTTAAAGAGGGTCTGCTCTTGTCCTGCAAATAACCCCCTGCCAGAGGGAGTTGGGTATTAAATAGCAAATAAAAATCACCATGACAAATCAAGAGAGAGAGGAAGAGAGAGAGGGCACTGAAAAGAGGGAAAAGCTTGTGTCCTGCTTTTTACACAAGGGGTTCTGTGTTTGCATTCTGTACTGCACCCTGCGAATCATGTACTCCCCTGGCCCTGGTTCTGGAGGAAGCCCAGAGACAGAGGAGGAGAGAGACGTAGTAGTTGAGTGGATAGCTGTCAGTGTGGGACTGTCCTCCATGGTTGCTCATGTGCTTGGGTGTCCTGGGTGGATTTGGGGTAGGGCACCCACAGGGGCTGCCGCTGGTCTCCTCCTTCTTGAAGCAGTGACCTTACACACCTTTGTGTCAGCTTCTTGTTCTTTTATGGGTGTTGCTCTTCACTGACCTGCTTCTAAGTCCCACTAGCCCAGCTGAGCAGGGCTTGCAGTTCTCAGTGTACCTGGCCTACACCTGGTGGGCCTCATCACCTAATTCCAGAAGAATGAATGAAATCACTGTGAGTAAGCCTTGGGGGAAATGTGACCCCCCCCCCCCCACACCCCCAGCCATACACTCACACGCACATACAAACACACACACCCTGCAGAATAGCCGATAGATCTTATTTCTTCTTTCTGTTGGGAGCAAAGGCTGGGACTTCCCAAGGCACAGGTCAGCATGCATCTGCCTGCCACGCTATCACTGTGTTGCTCAGTACTGGGGCAGCGGAGCTGGCCAACTGTCAGGGGAAGGAAGCTGCATGGTGTCTAGGCCTAGTGGGGGCGGTGTTTAACCCCTAGCTGGGACCACAAAGCCAGTGGAGGACACCCAAATGCAGTGGGTGGGGCATAGGGAGTGGCTGGGAAAGAGAGAAAAGAGAGACTGGATTATGGGAAAGGAGGGTGGAGAAAGTAGAAAGGGGAGGGGGTGGCTTTGGCCTTGCCTGGGGCAGTGGGAGGCCCTTTGGCACTCTCGCTGGCCTAGTGCAGTGCTTAGATACTGTGCCTTGGAGTCGTCAGCCCTGGGCTCTGATCCTGGCCCTGCCACTTAGGTGGTGCTAACTCATGGGATGAAGAAGATGCTGACAACGTCTCCATCTCTGGAGTGTCATCCTTGCAAGTGCTCCCCTAAGCCCACACTCACACCAGTGCCCCTTGACACAAGGGGAAGCACCAGGTTACCAGGCCAAGAGTGGATCCCTGACCAAATTCTGCATTCTTTCCACAGCTTTCATGTTTGGTCTTTTGTAGGAAAGGGCCGGCTAGAGCAGCTGGGTGGCTGAAGTTTCTTGGTAGATGGGCCCCAGGTCTAAGTGATCAGCCTGAGCCTCAGCCGGGTGAAGGCTTGACATGCCAGAGGCCATAGTTGCAAGTACTGGCTTCGTCCCAACTGTCCCTGCTGGGGTAGAGTCCTTTCCCTTAACCAGGCCTTCGTGCAGCCAATAGTCACGCAGGCAGGGAGGTGAAATACTGGTAGCAGCATCATGTTCGGTGCCTGAGCGCCGCATTTACCAGTGTGACTTTGGCTAAGTTACCTAACCCCTCTGCGCTTCCTTGCCTGTAAAGTAAGAATAACACTTCAAGGAAATGGTGTAGAGGCCTCAATTAGTGAACACACCTAAAGCATTTAGAACAGTACCCAGAAACACAGTGAATTCATATTAAAGTGTGAGGTATTATTACTGCCTGGCGTGAGAGATGGTGCTAATGAGGGCTGTTTAGCCAAGCCCGTCCCGAGAAGTGGTCTAGGAAAGAATCCTGTTTATTATCTTTTCCTGGAGATCTGGGCTGTGAAGGTCCCACACTGCCCCCCGTAGCAGGGGCAGGGACAGAGGCAAAGCCATGGGGAAGTCTTCTGAATGCTAGCAGGCATTAGCTTGCCCAGAGAGCAGTCGGGGAGGGATCTACTGCTGAGCGAGCCGCAGTGGGGGCTAAGAGGCTTTGCTAATTCTATCCATCATGGCTGGAGGGAGAGTTTCTGTGAGTCAGATCATGACGGCTCTTGTCCACTGTGTGTAGGGGTTTGGATTTTATTCTCAAGGCAATGGGGAGCATTGGCATGATGGCCATGAAGTAATTTATACGAGGCACACTCGTGTCCAGGACTTCACTGAATAGCACCCGTGGGCCAGGCACCGTTCTGGACCCTGGAGTCATGAGCAAGACAGACATGTCTTGGCCTTTAAAATGTTGATAGGCAGTCTACATGGGTGACAAGGGCTTGGCACTTGTGGTAAACCTTCAAATGACCAGGAGCCCCAGCCCTGTTAGGACACAGGTTCTAATTCTGAATTCCCACTCCCAGAGCTGAGCTGTTACTACTGCATTAGGACCTGTAGGAGAAGCCTGTAGACTCTGGGTTCTTTGCCCTTCTTCAAATTGCCAGAGGCGGGACCAGAGTTAATGTAATGGCTATGTCACTGGACTCCCATGTAGTCGACCGCGGTTCGAGTCCTAGCCCCGGTGGCTTAAAACTCACGCCGGGTGCATGTGTGTGCGTGCCCAAGATCCCGAGAGGAGAATGGAGGAGAAGGGATTGCGGCGTGGCCATCCCCCCTGGGAGGTGATTTCTCGCTTTCTGTCTCTCTGTCACTCTCTCTTTTTCTGGCGAGTGCATGCCAGAAAAAAAAAAAAAAGTCAGAGGCCAGGCTATTATGGAAACCCAACTTTGAACCAGCTAGCTTCAGAAGGCTCTCTGCTTTTGCTCTGGCTTGTTCCGAAGAGCTGGCCCGACATTTTGTCTTGGTTGCTAACCCCCTCTGAGTATACCTGGTTCTCAGCAAAGCACCTGATAGATTTTTTTATTTAATAGTCACCGAAGGCTGCGTAAGTTGAGATCTAAAAAGCCAATGTGTGGGAAACGGAGACAATAGATCTAAGGTTGGCTCTCTAGGAGGCAGATGCCGAGACGGGGCCAGTAATTGTGAGAGATGACTTAGTCCTTCGACAGCTTCCAGGAATGATGAAGCTGGGCGCAGAGTGTTCACATCGGGGTACCACCCATGGAAGGAGTCAGGGAGGAAGCAGGATTAGGAGGGGGGCATCAGGCGGCAATGCGGAGCTGAAAGGTCACTGCCAGCCCAGGGGCAGCTCTGAGCAAAGGATGTTCATGAGAGGAGCCCTGCGTTGGGTGGCAGTGGCCGGCCCAAGTACCACCGCCTTGCTCAGCTGTCAGCCGGGGGCCACACTGAGAGGATCGTGACCTCAGCTCACAAACTGAGGCCGACCCTGCTGCAGCCAACAGCTGGAGGCTGTCAGCTAAGCACTGGCGAAGCAGCTGCTAGCCCGTCCTTCCCTGAAGGGGCTCTGAGTGATGCCTCTCTGTGTCTGTCACACAATCCCGAAAGGAGAATCGGTAGCAGACGCCGGACACCATGTGCATAATTAAGCCGAAGTCTTCTCTGTCTTCAAGGCTCTCACCAGCCAGTAGAACTTGTAAGAATTCCTAATGCTCCTGGAAGGAAAATCCAGGCAAGAAAACCCCAGATCCCAGTTTATAGGAGGGTGAGCTGCGGTGCAGGAGGCTCTGCTTCTATTTCCCTGGTACTCTGGGAATTTGCCCACCCAGGCCAATGCAAACGATGCTCCTACCAGCGATGGAGGAAACCTTTTCTATTTCCCTTTTTCCTAATTTGGTGGAGAAGATGCAAATGGATATAGATTCCATCAAAATGCTCTCACCAATGATAGATAGCCCCTATTTTGTTTTGCTCCCGTTTGGGTTGTTAGCGTGGCAGCAATTAAACTTGACAAAATAGTGATTAAAAAACAATGAGAGGCAAATGTACCAGCACACCAGCGCGCATCTAGACCATTCCGAAAATGATCTCTTAAGTGTTTGAAATCTGCTTTATTTTCCTACCGCAGGAATTGAGTTTTCAAAAAACAACACTTAGGAAGGGCAATTTGCCACAAGCATTCCACGGCCCCAACAAACAGTATTTCTTTCTAATGGACTCTCCCCCTCCAAATTTTAGCTGCAGTTCCCAAATCAAATTCATGATACAAAAGAATGAACGAACGCCACGAGATGCCCAGAAACCCAGCCTTTTCCTGCCACTTTTAATAATTGCAAAAAAGCAAACAAAACTTCTCAATAGGAACTTTGCTGGCCAGGTTTCCAGGGCACCAGCTGCTGAGCCGCCCTGGTCTGAGAGGTCACGGCCGCCACGGAGCCCGGAGGTCTAGCTGTGATCAACCCCAGAATCAGCTGTTGCTGCTTTCTGAGCAGGGGCTTTAGAACATCTGGCTGCTCCTTACAGGATTGAAGTGTGTGACTCACAGGGGACCTTTTAGGGAGAGGAATTAACAGCACAGGGCATTTCAGCTGCAGGGGTTTTTGTTTTGTTGTTGTTGTTGTTGTGTGTGTGTGTGTGTTTTTAAATCCTGATGTATATCTGGCTTTAGCGAAGCCACGGTCATGTCTTTCGCTTTCTCTTTCTTTTTCTTTTTTTTTGGAGAGGTTTTTGATATAGGGCGTGTGCGATCGCCAGACAGACAGAGAGAGACAGAGAGACAGAAAGCGAGAAATCACCCCCCAGGGGGGATGGCCACGCTGCAATCCCTTCTCCTCCATTCTCCTCCCAGGATCTTGGGCACGCACGCACACACGCCCGGCATGAGTTTTAAGCCACTGGGTCCGGGACGCAAACCGCGGTCGACTACGTGGGAGTCCAGCGACATAGCCATTACGCTAACTGCTGGTCCCCCTCGCTCTCTCTTTCTGATGTGCAAGCAGCTTTCTGGGTCTAATTATAGATGTAGCCTGTGCATCCTTGATCAATAGTTCTGAGTGCCCTCCTGCCTTAAGAGCTGTTTAGTTCTCGCTGATGGGCTAGCATTTCAACCTCTAGCTCTGAGCAGGAATCTTCAGACTCCTCGATCCCAGCAGCAAAACTCTGGCTTCTCCCAGTGTCCTTTAAACTTGACCGGGCTGGGATCAAGCCTCACCTCGGGAAGCCGCACGTGCACGAAGGCCTAAGAAGGCTGCAGGCGAACGTGATGGTGGTCAGGAGAACTACGATAAGAGATTAGGATTCAAAGGATAGTGAGGGCTGGAGCCTGGAATGGCCTCCAAGAGAGTCTCCTCTGAGGTACCTCCTCAAGGGAGGAGCAGAAGAGATCCACCGGCAGCTGAAATCAACCTCGGGAGCAAAGCTGTAATCCTGATCTCCGGGAGGACCACGATCGTGCTGGCTCCGGAGAGCCAGAGTGTCACTGTTTACAGGCTCCTGTCTAATAATGAGAGATGCATGGCACAGGGGTGGCAGAGAGATGAAGAGGCAGGGGACAGTTTGACTTGCAGGGCACAGGAAATCATGGAGCAGAGAGGTTCTTCTTTTTTTTTTTGGAGAGGTTTTTTTTTTTTTTTTTTTGCTATAGGGCATGTGTGCTCGCCAGAAAGGCAGAGAGAGAGACAGAGATACAGAAAGCGAGAAATCACCCCCCGGGGGGATGGCCATGCCGCAATCCCTTCTCCTCCATTCTCCTCTCGGGATCTTGGGCATGCACGCACACGTGCCCAGCGTGAGTTTAAGCCACCGGGTCCGGGACTCAAACTGCAGTCGACTACATGGGAGTTCAGCGACATAGCCATTACGCTAACTGCTGGTCCCCAGAGAGGTTCTTTATAATAGGATTTTACTGGATAAGGACGAGTGGCTGCCCTGCGTGCCTTGGTGCTTCCTCTGGGCATGAGTCCACGTGGACTCTCGGGATCGGCTCCATTCCTCTGCAGGCTGGTGGGCACTGGGGCAAAGCTCAACTGGGCACCCCGTGGAGTACCCAGTGAAGGAAGGCAGAGGACTGGAGGGTAACAGCAGCTCCAACAAGGTGTCACCTGAGACTCTTGGTGCCCCAGAATTCAGAGTACTGGAGGAAATTCTCCAGCTCCCCGACACTTGGGCACTTTTCCAGGGCAAGTCAGGGCGCAGGCATGGCAGGGGAGGGGAGATACATCAGGGACCACTTGAAAAGCAGCCAGCGTGGGTAACGCTCCTGTGGCCGCCAATCCTGGGTCTGCCCGTTCCTATGGAAACAGGCGCCAAGCTAGGAGCCTGCTGCTGGGAGCTGAGTCCCGGGCGGCTGTCAGGCACAGCTGCCGGCTGCCCGCTGGGACCTGGAAGTGCCCTTTTCCAAAAACCATCCCTGCTGGCTCTGAGTCAGAGGGGTCTCCTGGCATCCGCTGAGCTTGGAGCCTGCATGGAAGAAGAGAGGGAGGAGAAGGAGGGGAGCGAATAAAAATATTTACGCTTAACAAACACTTTGATGTTTGAAGACTGTGTGTACAAATGAGGGCTGGGAACATCTTTGGTGAGGGGCTGGCGTTTCCAAGCGAATCTCTTCATACACACACACACACACACACACACACACACAATCTTGAGCTCTCTTGCTCTCTTGATGGGTTTACATTATCGCCGCAGCAGAATGCAGAGCTGGCCTCGGGAACAGTGTGGGAGTGATGGATGACTGCCCAGAGACCACGGCTGGGTGCCTTGGTGGGCCTCCTCTGGCAGCCCCAAGGCCGCCTGGGGTGGCTGGTTGGAGGGTGCAGGAGGCAGCTGGAGGCAGCTGGAGCTGCCTGGCCCCATGAAACATTCCGGGAAAGCTGCTTGTTGCAGCTGCTGCACAGCTCGGGGCACCGGGCCTGGGGAGGCCCTTGTAGCAAGCGTGCTGACCGTGAAAGCAAGCCATCAGTCCTTGTTTTCTGTTGCTCAGGTGAGCACAAAGCCCTCTTCCGTAGAAGTGTGCAGGAAAGACTCGCATTGGGGCCGACTTTTATCTCCCCAGGTCCTACAACTTAGCAAGTGTAGCCGGCAACAGAGACACCTGAATCATGGTCAGGCAGAGGCGGTCGTGATGGGGAGCATGGGTTTTGGAGTTGGAGAACGCTGGTTGTGTAGCCTTGAAAAAGTCACATGACATTCCTGACCTTCAATTTCATTTTTTTTTAAAAGTTTATATTTCTTTCATGAGGAAGAGAGACAGACAGACAGACACACACACACACACACACACACACACGCACACACACACCAACCCCAACAAGGTCTCCATGTCACAGTCCACTCCCAGCCTCAGCCAACCCTGGCTCGTGTGCATAGTGGGCATACATATGAAGGAAGGTCTGGGCTGGGAATGCAGAACCCTGCCATGTGCAACAGCCTCACAGAGCATTGCACTGCCGTGCCACTGTCTGGCCCCCTGAGCCTCAATTTCTTAAATTGGATGTAATAATAATAGTCACTACCTCGTGGTGTTATTGTTGTGGCCTCAATACAAGAGAATATATGGAATCCATAGCACTTGCTCAATCAATGCCAGGGAGTGTTATTGTGTTTCCCTGACAAATGATGACAGCCTGTACCATGCGCGGGGGACCCTATGAAGTCTGTGGAGGAGAGACCAGTTACTCATGCATGTAATTTGCCTTAAGGGACTTTGCAGTCTAGTGAAGAAGCCAAAGAGAACATTAATAATTAGGAATGTAAGCATGAGATCCAAAGTGAAAGGTCAACAGTGTCCACTCTGCCCAACCTCCAATAGCCCTTTGGAGGTGAAAGTCAGATAATGATAGTGTGTCTTACTCAGGGAGGGTCAGCTGCTGTAAGACAAAGTCCCTCGAATATCGGTGGCCAAGCACCTGCAGGTATTTGGCATGCAGTTTTCCATAAGATGATTCTCTTTGAGTCTTCTGTCTTTGAAAGCTCTGGAATCCTCCACTGGTCCTTTCCATCCAGTAGACAGAAGGGAGATGGGAGAGAGCAGAGAGGATGGAAAGTCCTCAGATGCAGGTTTCCGTCTGTCCGCCTTCTACCATCTGTGACCCAGTTGTTGGCCCTATCAAACCGTAAAGGTTGCTGGGAAATGTAGTCTTCCTATATATCCAAGGGATAGAGAAGATGGGGACTGGGGGACTCAAGCGCTGTCTCTGCCACAGTTAGGAAGGGCTCTGAGAATTCAACCGTCGAACAATTTTTAGGGGTGTGGAAGGTTGATTTGGTTACTTATTCCTACGTTATAAACCAGCACAAAACCAAGTAGCTTAAAACAATGTAAGTCTGCAATGTGGGCAGGGCTCAGTGGGGACAACTCTGTCCCACTCAATGTCACCTAGGGTGGCTCAAAGGCTGGTGGCTAGATGAAGGCCTGCTCACTCAGGTTTCTGGTGGAGGATGCTGGCTGTTGGCTCAAACAGCTGGGGTAGGAACAACTGGGACTTCTCAGGCATTTTGCTCTCTTCCTTTTGTTAATTCGTTTTCTTTTTTACAGATTAATTTTTTTAAGGTTTTTGTCATAGGGCATGTGTGTTTGCCAGAGAGAGACAGAGAGCTATAGAGAGAGGGAATGTGAGAAATCACCCTTTGGGAGGATGGCCACACCCCAATCCCCTCCTCTCTCAGGATCTTGGGCATGTATGCCCATGCACCTGGTGTGAATTTCAAGCTGCTGGGTCCAGGACTCGAACCATGGTTGACCATGTGGGAGTCCAGCATCTTAACTACCATGCTATCTGCTGGCCCCACAAATTAATTTTTAACTGACAAATAAAAATTGTATATATTTATGTGTACAATACGATGTTTTAATATTGTATACATTGTGGAGGAGCTAAATCAACATATGCTAAATTAACATATGTATCACTTCACATCTTTGTAATTTTCTTGTGGTGAGAAGACATAAAATCTCCTCTCCTGACAATTTTCAAGTATATACAATAAATTGTTATTAACTGTAGCCAGCATGATTCCTGGACTGACCCCTCCTGTCTAACTGAAATGTTGTGTTCTTTGACCAACATTTCCCCAATGCCCCAACCCTCTCCGTTTCTGTGTGGTCTTTCCACGTGGTATCTCAGGCACAGAAGCTTCACAGGGTAGCAGGATTTCTTACACAAACACTCAGGGTTCCCAAGGCGCATGTCCTAAGAGAAAATGGCACAAGCTGTGTGGCCTATTCAAACTACCTTTGGAAGTCAATCTCCCAAGTGTTTGGTCTACAGCTTTTTCTTTTTTTCATCATTAGAAGGCTCATGCACTCACCAGAGAGAGAAACAGAGAGAGAGAGAGAGAGAGAGAGAGAGAGAGAGAGAGAGGTGTGGTCACGCTTCAATCCCTTCTCCATTTCTCTGTCCTGCTGGGATTTTGAGCAAGTGTGCATACATTTTGAGCATGTCTTTTAAGCTGCCATGTCTGAGACTTGAACCACTGAGTTAGCCATGTGGGGTCTGGCGTCCTCAATTACCAGGTCAACTGGTCAAGGCCTGTCTTTTTTTTAATTTTAAATGAGAGAAAGAGAGACAGAGGCATAGAGAGATAGGAATAGAAGCAGGTATCCCCAATAGGGTCTTGGCATACTGTGATCCATCCCCAGCCTTCTTGTCAGACAGGGTCATGGGTGTGTGCATGCCCCTGGCATATTTCAGGCTGATCAGGATCTGCCGTATTCCATAGGGCTCCAGCACTATGGAGAGGTGCCCTCTCCTCTGTACTATCGCAGCTGGGCCTCCGTCAATGTCTTCACCAGGTTCCATCTGGCCATCATTCCAAACATTTAAAAACAATTATTTATTTAATTTTATTTGTTATCATTTATTTTTTTTTAATTTGACCAAAGAGACAGAGAGAGAGAGAAAGAGAGAGAGAGATAGAGAAGGTGGCCAGGTCTGGGACTCAAACCACAGTTGACCATGTGGGAGGCCAGCACCTTAACCACCATGCCACCACCTGCTGGCCCCCATTCCAACCATTTTTAAGAAGTCTGTCCTGAGTATTCCAGAGCCCCAATGATGTGCTCCAGAGGCACAGAGAAGGCCCTTACCCTAAGTAGGTGAAGAAGCAATGCTTTCATTGCTGTAGTGACGTGCTACTCTAGACTGGCTACCCCTTGAAGGAACACTGAGACTAGTTGTGTATAAGTGCTTTATAGGGGAGGAGCGCTCAGGCTATACCAGCAGAGAAGCGGAGGAAACAGCCCTGGAGGAAACAGCCCAGCAAGAGAAGAAAGCCCACGGGTACGCTAAAGAGCATCTGAGCTCAGTGCCCCTAAGCATGCTGGGAGAGTGTAGAACTCCTTCAGAGTCGCACACTCGAGGACGTGGAGGCCCGAGTGTTTGTCCACTATGCCCTTGAATCCACGTTGGAGAGCTGCTGTGGTGAGTGTTACTTCCCTGCACCCCCCACCTGCCCTGCATAGGAACTGAGTGTGCTCTGGTACCAGAGAATGTCCTCCGACAGAGGAGGTGCACGGATGCCGTAGGAAGCACACAGGAAGGATACCAATGTCTGTCACACACAGGAACTGCTTTTGTTTTGGTTTGTAAGTTTTAAAAAATAACTTCCATGAGGAAGACACAAACACACTCACCCACATACATATACACATACACGCATATACACACAGAAGAGAAAGAGACAGAGACAGAAAGAGAGGGGCACCCCCAACAGAGTCTTCATGCTACGATCCTCCCTCAGTCTCAGCCAACTGGGTTCACGGGCACACAGATGTACTCCTGGCATGGGCAGGGAGACCCTAGGATGCAAACCCAGGACTTTCCCATGTCAGTCCATCCTCATCTTCATGGAGCTGGCTGGCCCTACGCTTTTTATTATGGAAAATGTCAGACACATACAAAGTAAACAAAAGAGTATAATTAACTCTCATAGATCCCCCGCCCAGCTTCAGCAGTGATCAACATTCTTTCATCCTGTTCCATCTATACTTCTAAACTGATTTTT
Source organism: Tupaia tana (assembly GCA_026018925.1). Classification (NCBI taxonomy): domain Eukaryota; kingdom Metazoa; phylum Chordata; class Mammalia; order Scandentia; family Tupaiidae; genus Tupaia; species Tupaia tana. Next base: position 133,799,417 of record JAKSZU010000009.1, read on the forward strand.
ATAAGATAGAAGAAACGTGGTAAGAAAAGGAGAACACGATCCCAGGGGAAAGAGGCAGCTTACCAAAAGTACGGAGATATGGAACAGGAAAAGCCAGCGGTGTTCTTCACTTCCGTGTCACATGCATGGTGGAGAAATGAAGTTCAGGTAGAAAGGACTAGTCTTGGAGAGCCTTGGGTAGCAAGCTGGGGAAGGCATGGAGTAACCTGATGGTCTAAGTCTGAGTTCCCCCAGGGAAGACTTCAAGGACAAAGAGTTACTTGGAAGGTGGATGTAGGAAATAGCAGGGAAGTATGAGGGGACTTCAAACAGTTTGTGGAACATGGCATTAAAGTACGAGTTTATTTTGGTGCAAAATTAAAATCCATGCATAGTTTTCTCATAATGCACATTTTCCACGAACTTTCTGAAGACCCCTGGTGGAGAAGTGAGACAGGGAAGGGGATGGCAGAAATTAAGGATGGTATCCAGCTAGCTTCTACTGTGGACAACTGGAGCTCAATCTCACAAGAACTCTGGGAGGCAGTGTAGAGTACACAGCTCAGGGTTAACTCCATGGAGAGGCAGGGAGCCGGGGTATTTATCCACCAACTGCCCTTCTATCATTGCTTAAAGGATGTTTGGGGGGGTACAAATTCCTTGGCCTTTCCAACTTGCAGTTCTGGGAAAAAAATCTTCTGGAATAGACATACAGAAACTGGTAATTAATCAGAAGTCTGCTGAAACACAGAATAGAAAAGATTTGGGGGAACACAGATTGGCCCCGATGGCCTCTCCTGGCCTCTCTAGGCTGAGGTTCATTAGGGGACTGGACACTTGATGGACTGGGGCAGGGATACTCAGGAGACAGGGGCACCACCAGGAGGCTTTTGCTGTGGTGCAGGTGGGAGGCGGTGGAGGTCTGAGCTAGGAGAGTAGGAAGGAAGAAGAGGCGACAGATGGGGGAGAGAGAGATTGGGGAGGCATCGACAGAATTTGGCAACTGCTCTTGTATGTTCACACGTAGGAGGCAAATTACCAGAGATAGATTATAAACAATGCTCAACCATAGTAGCTACATTTTTAAACTTCTGGTAAAGCAATCAAATTCATCAACAGTCCTGCTGGGTCTCTCTCAATTCCAGCAGCTCCGCCAGGCACTCAGAGGCGCAGAGGTAGAAGACGGTGTGACTGAGAGGCTGGCTTCTTCTCAGGTGTGGCCACAGGCCCGTCTCATTCCAGACTGCCCCAGGCGGCACTGCAGCTTGGTGAGGGGCAGTGAGAACAGCACTGGGAAATGAATCAGGAGATCCAAGAGCAGGTCTCTGCTCCTGCACTGTGCAACCTGCATCAGGTCCCAGACCTCAGTTTCTGAAGCTATAAAATGGGAAAAGCTGTACGCACCGTCCCCACCACGAAATATTTGTTGTGAGGACCCAACATGTTCATATGTCAGTTTAGCCTCAGGGCAGACAGCGCTATTTCTTGTTCACCATGAAGTCCCAGGGCCTGGCTTGTACCTAGCACACAATAGGCCTCCCATGAGCCCACCTGCTGCCTGAATGGGCGCTGGGCCTCTGGCTACTTGGTAGAGTGACACTGATTTTTTTTTTTAAGAATTATTTTATTTATCTTTATTTATTTATTCATTTGTTTATTTCAATTTGACCAGAGAGGGACAGAGTGAGAGAGAGTGAGAGAAAGTGAGAATGCAAGCTGCCAGGTCTGGGATTCCAACTGTGGTCAGCCATATGGGAATCCAACTCCTTTAACCACCACGCCATCTGCTGGCCCTGAGTGACACTGATTTTGAGTATACAGGCAGGATGTGAGGTTGAACTCAGAGGGGACAGAGTGTGAGAGGAGGAAGAGACGACATGGGGGCTGAGCTGGGAGAAGCTGAGAACCAAATTCACCAGGGCAGTATTCAATGAGCACAGGGTACGTCGGCACTGGGCAGGCTGGGGCAGGTCCGTGGACTTGGAGAGCTGTTGGCTGGTGTCGATCTGCCTGAGAAAACGAGGGCAGGAGTAGGAGCAGGTTCTGAAAGGCATTCTTTTCCCGGCCTCTTTCTTGGCTTCTGGTGGCTGCCAGCGACCCTCGGCCTTCTTTGTCTGGATGTGACCTTCTCCTCTGTGTGTCTCCTTCCCTCTTCTCTTCTAAAGACACTTGTCATTGGGTTCAGGGCTCATCCTAGTTCAGGATGATCTCATCTCGAGCTCCTTAATTAAATCTGCAAAGACCTCTTTTCCAAATAAAGACACATTCACAGGGGCTGGGTGGACATATCTTTTGGAGGTTTACCATTCAACCAACTACCTAACCCAAACCAGATTCCTTGAACTTGGACTGAGTCTATAGAGATTCCGTTCTGCCATGCTGGGCACGAGTGGATGGTGCCAGGTCAGAAGTGGTCCCTGGGTGAGGGGGATGGCACAAACCCTGCCCCAACTCAGGGTCCAGAGAGGGGCACGAGTGGGGAGCAGGCAGTGGTCTGCCACCACCAGAGTTGAACCTTGGGGCCAGGGCCTGAAACTGCACATTGGGCCTTGGGGCGCCGAAAACCATAGCTAAGAAATTCCAACCTGAGAGTCAAATACAGATTTTTCAAAAGAAATATCAAAGAACCAGTTAAAGGACTTCAAATCCAGAGGAGGATATAAAAGTTGAAAGAGAAGAGACACTCAATTTTCTGTGAACAGATTTCTCTGGAGAGATCTGATCTCCTTGCTGGAGCCCCCAGCCCTACACCCACATAAAGGGTTAAGATGTTTGTTAGAGTGAGGGGAGGACACCACTGAAAGCCTAGAAAGAATGAAGAATACTTAAGCACTAGCCCGAGAGCCCCATGGTACTTGACCTAGCAGTTATCTGGCCCTGTGGACTGGGATCTGAAAGGCTGGGGCTATTTGCCCGAGGCGACAAGGGAGGGGGTTGGAGGGTGGAGAGAGAGAGAGTCTGCGAGTTGCTTCTGTATAGATGACTGCCCTCCCCTCGGATGGCATATCAATGGTGTGTGAGTCTCAGGCAGCACGCCAGCCACCATAGGAATAGTGGTCTGGTTCAAGTTTATCTCTGCAAGTATTCTTTTTTTTTTTTTTTTTGAGAGTTTTTTTTTGCTATAGGGTGCGTGCGCTCATCAGACAGAGAGAGACAGAGAGACAGAAAGCAGGAAATCACCTCCCAGGGGGGATGGCCACGCCGCAATCCCTTCTCCTCCATTCTCCTCTCAGGATCTTGGGCACGCACGCACATGCGCCCGGCGTGAGTTTAAGCCACCGGGTCCGGGACTCGAACCGCGGTCGACTACGTGGGAGTCCAGCGACATAGCCATTACGCTAACTGCTGGTCCCTCTGCAAGTATTCTTCTAGGAGGGCTGCGGCATATTCTTGGCATCCCTACGTAGCCTCTTAATCCTCATTTCTTATAAGCCTATGGCTTTCTGCCCGTGGGCACTCTCTTGACTTCGAAATGTACTTGGGTCCTGGCTGGGCATTCCCAGAGTGCTAGGAGGTAGAGCCCTATGGGAATAGTCCTGAGCCAGTACCAGGTTGGAGTTGATGGATAAACCCTCCCTGTTCCATCCCCTTGGGTGGGGCAGGTCTGATGCCTGCTCATAGTCCCCAGCAAATGAACCCCAGCCGTCCACAGTAGAAGCCTGCCATTATTACTGCCTCGGATTTGCTGTCTTCCCATCCCTGCCTCACTTCCCTCTTTCCTACTGATATTTCCTTGGATGGTCTCCCAAATAAATGATGTAGACTGCAATCTACAGAGGATCCCAAATGACGGCAAGTGCTTAGCCAGTGGGCAGAGTGACCACTAGCGAAGGTCTGTGTGAGATGGGTCTCACTGAAGACAGCGGGAGGGGCAGCTCCAGGAAGGGTTGTGTACCCTGTCATGGCAGATGTGGGTGGAGGCTCAGAAAAGCCTGCAGAAGCTCCCAGGAAAGAGCAGGTGACTTGAGCACTGGCCAGGCCCAGGATGTCTTCTGACAATATAGTCCTGCCATGTCAGAACTCGTTTTATCCTTTTGTCCTCCTCCCACCCCACTCTATAACACTGGAGGCCATGGAAGCTTTAGTTAGTTAGGAAGAGAGACCTGGCTATGCCCTTCTAAGCCCCCGAGGCTGGTGTTTGCCCACAGTGAGGCTGTGGCTGGGGGAGGAGCGTAGTCGTAATGCCAATGGATCCCGGAACTGTGGCGATGACCTGAGTCTGCTATTCCAGTTGCCAAATGGAGAGAGTGTGCATGCACGTATCCACACATGCATGCGTGTGCGTGCGTGCGTGCGTGTTTGTTTGTGCGTGACTATAGTAACCTCCTGGAAGAGGAATCAGAGAAATCCTGGGGCCTAGGAGCAGCTGGCAGTCTTCTTCTGCTGAAATCATTTTAAAGGGACAGCGAGAGTGAATTAGCTACCTGTGGCTGCTGTAACAAATGACTACAAACTGGGTGGCTTTCAACAACAGAAATGGATTTTCTCAGAATTCTGGAGGCCAGAAATCTGAAATGAAGGTGTTAGCAGAGTTGGTTTCTTCTGCAGTCTGAGGGAGAATCTGTTTCATGCCTTTCTCTAACCTTCTGGCAATTGCTTGCGATCCCTGGCATTCCTTGGCTTGTGAATGCATCACTCCAAACTCTGTCTCTGTCTCTACCTGGCATTCCTCTTCATGCCTTTGTGTCCAAATATCCCTTTTTGGGGTTTATTTGCTATACGATGCATGCACTCACCAGGGTGTGTGTGTGTGTGTGAAAAAGAGAGAGAGAGAGAGAGAGAGAGAGAGAGAGTCCACCTATCAGGGAGGATGACTATGCCATAATCCATTCTCATCTGGGGATTTTGGGCATGTGCACACACGTGCACCCAGCATGTTTTGTTTCAAGCTGCCAGGTCTAGGACTGACAAATTTTCCTCCTCCTATAAGGAAATTATGGGATTTAGGCCCATCCTAAATCTAGTATGATCTCATTTTAACTTGATTACATCCACGAAGACCCTATTTCTGAATAAAGTCACATTCACAGGTATCGAGAGTTGAGATGTCAACATATTTGGGGGAGAACACGGCTCAAATCACATTGGAGAGAAAAATAATTAAACAGTGTTTTGATGTTAACTCTTTTCTTTAAGTTTTTTTTTTTTTTTTTTTTTTTTTTTTTTTTTTTTGAGAGTTTTTTGCTACAGGCCAGAAAGACAGAGAGAAACAGAAAGACAGAAAGTGAGAAATCACCCCCTCCCCCCCAAGGGAGATGGCCATGCCACAATCCCTTCTCCTCCATTTTCCTCGGGATCTTGGGCACGCACGTGCACGCGCCCCACGTGAGTTTAAGCCACCGGATCTGGGACTCGAACCACGGTTGACTACGTGGGAGTTCAGAGACATAGCCATTATGCTAACTGCTGGTCCCTTGATGTTAACTCTTAAGAGGTGCTTGTTTGTGATGGCCATGTATGAGAGTGTCCTGAAGCCTCATCCTTAGCTTAACCATTAGTGACTGGCTGAGGCACTGGCTACCATGGTGGGGTGAGCTCTCACCCTTCACTGTGGGCCACAATCAATAAAGTGGGATGGAAGTCACTGGGCAACCCAACAGGAGAAATGGGAGAGGCCTGCTATGGGCTCATGTGGACACGCGCTGGGCTGCTCTTATGCTTATGTTCTCAGGGAGGAGATTGGTGCGGGCTGTTTTCTTTTCTTTTCTTTTTGTCATTCATTCTTTTCTTTTTTCTTTCTTTCTTTCTTTTTAGAGATTTTTGTTATAGGGCATGTGCACTCACTAGAGAGACAGAGAGCTAGAAAGTGAGAAGTCGTCCCCTGGGGGATGGCCGTGCTGCACTCCCTTTTCCTCTTGGGACTTTTGGTCACGCACACACATTTGCCTGGCGTGAGTTTCAAGCTGCTGGGTCCAGGACTTCAATCATGGTCGACCACATGGGAGTCCAGCATCTTAACCACTATGCCACCTGTTGGTTTTACTTTGGGACCGTAACACTTTCAGGGGGATGAAGCCAGTAGATACGTGGGTTACACACAATTCTGTCCGGAGAGGATGCTATCTTGATCTGCTGGAAGGCTGTCGCTCTGGCGGCCAGGTGCCACCTATTGTGCCTGGTGGAGACCATCTGCTGCTTGGCAGATTTGCAGGCTCCAGGGCTCTGGGCTGAACAGGGTTTCATCCAGAATGTTTGATATGATTCAGCTCTGCTGAGATGGAGAGGAGGGTCCCAGGCCCTCAGTGACCCTATCAATGGAACTTGATCCTACTCTGGGGCCTCTCCCTGGTGCTTGCTCTGAACTGGATTAACAGAGAGTCTGACAGGAGCTGAGCTATGACAGAGATAGCCCTGCTGTTGAGGCAGCTTCCAACTCTGAGCTGGCTGTGAAAACTTGATAATTCACTGTCTAGGACTTGGTTTTTCATCTGGAAAACCAAATCCAGGCCTCCTTAATTTGCGCTCCATGGGCCTAAGGCTTTAGAAGTCCTTGAACCTTCCAAAGTTCTACTCAAACAAGTAGCTTCAAGTGAACACTTTTCTAGGGTCCATTTGCAGATGGACCCACTGATGTAGGGCTCCAGGGTCTCCTTGCTGAGCTGTATGCTGTGTGTTGAATCGTGCCCTGTTCCCCACCAAAAAAATTATGTTGAAGTCCTAACCCCTGTTACCTGTGAATGTGACTTTATTTGAACATGGGGCTTTTGCAGAACATGGGGCCTTTAATCAAGTTAAAATAAGGGCATACTGGAGTAGGGCGAGCCCTGAATCCAATGATGACGTCCTTGGGAGGAGAGAGAACATTGGAGACACACAGAAAGATGGCGGCCACATGAAGACAGAGGCAGAGATAGGTACGATGGGTCTACAAGCCAGGGAATGCCAAGGATTACAGGCAACACCAGAAGCTGGGAAGAAGCAAGAAAGAATTCTTTCTTAGAGTCTTCGAAGGGAAGGTAACCCTGATGATATTTTGATGTAGGACTTATAGCTTCTAGAACCATGAGATACTAAATTCCTGTTTCTGTTTTTAAGTTTTGCCATAGGATACATGCACTTGCTGGAGAGAGACAGATAGTGAGAGGGAAAGTGAGAAACCTCCCCCCCCCACCACCCCCCTCCCCCAGGAGGGAATGGCCACACCACCATCCCTTCTCCTCCATTCTCCTCATGGGATTTTGGGTACACATGCACACATGCCTGGCATGATTTTTAAGCTGCCAGGTCTGGGACTTGAAGTGCCATCAGCCATGTGGGAGTTCAGTGCCTTAACCACCACACCACCTGCTGGCGCCAGATTTCAATAGTTTTTCACATCAAAACAAACTAGTACTTTAATTACAGTTTTCCATGAACTTTTTTGAAGTCCCTTCATATTTTGGTATCTCTAAAAGATAGGGACTTTAAATAAAGATCATTGAAATACCATACCACATCTAAAAAGTTTAACGATTTCTTAATAGTATCAAACATTCAGGGAGTGTTGATATTTCTGATTGCTTCATAAATGTCATAATTTTAAATAATGGTTTAATTGGAATTCAAATATGGGCTATACATAGCAAATAGTTATCTCGGTTCTTGCAGTTAAGAAAAATGAGCTGGAGGGTGTGTGTGTTCTCCAGAGACAAAGAGACAAAGAGGGAGGGGGAGATCGCATCCCTCAGTGGGGTGTGGTGATGCCACGACACCTTTTCCTACTTTTCTCCAGCCTGTTGGGATTTGGGGCATGCATGCACACACACTTGGAATATTTTTCAAACCGCCGGGGCTGAGATTTGAACCATGGTCAGCCATGTGGGATCTGGCTCACCTCAACCAGTAGGATATGGGCTGGCCCCATCTTGCAATTTCTCTGTGGAAAGAATGCAAGCTGTTTGCCTTGTAGAGTTTCTCGGTCTGCTTTTCTTTCCCGATTAAATCCTCCTAGTTGCCATAACGTGCTCCTGTTCCCCCGGATTTCTTGTACATTGAGTAGTGAGATGTAGGAGCTGGGTCAGATTCAGGTACATGGGGGAGGAGGGGACGGGTGCTGTGAACTTGATCAGGAGGGACATGGTGTCTGGATGGCTCTCCTCCTTTCATGATGGCTCTCCTTTTGTGTTGGAGATCACTGTCTACATCTTTCTCCCGAGGTCACAAGATGTACCGGAATTCTCTTTACACCTTCTGTACCCAGTTACCTCCTACGCAGTCCTCAGATCTCAACTCAGAAATCTCTTTCTCAGGGAATAGTTTCTTCACCTCCCTTGAACTTGCTCACATTGTCTTGTTAGAAACGCTTATCAGACCGTCCACTTTTCCAATGGTGCTCGTGTATTTATTTAGAATTCTTTTTTATTTTTTTGAGAGGTTTTTGCTATAGGGCACGTGCGTTCACTAGAAAGACAGAGAGAGACAGAGAGATAGAAAGCGAGAAATCACCCCCGAGGGGGGATGGCCACGCCGCAATCCCTTCTCCTCCATTCTCCTCTCGGGATCTTGGGCACACAAGCACACACTCCTGGCATGAGTTTTAAGCCACCGGGTTGGGACTCGAACTGTGGTCGGCTACATAGGAGTCCAGCAACATAGTCATTACGCTAACTGCTGGTCCCGTTTATTTAGAATTCTTGACTAAATGTATGGCTGCCCTACTAGACTAAAACTTCTCGACGGTGCAGACTGCATTTGTTTTCCTCCTGGCAGGATGTAGTTCCTCAGTGGGTATTTGTTGAATGACTGAGTGAGTTCTTTTGGTTTCAGTATCCGGGCAAAGCCTGGCAAGGCGCTGGAGAAGGAGTGAATCTCTGAGATAGGACAGGTCTTGTGCAACCTGTTTTCTGCAGGACATGTTTGGTGCCTGGAGCACACCTGACTTGGTGTTGCCCTCTGAGGGTCCTGACCTCCCTGCTGTCCTTCCACCCTAGGGGCTGAATGGCAGCGTGCGACTTGCCCCCGTTAGCACTGGGTGGCATTGAAAAAAAAAAAGAAATAACTCCTCTGTTCCTCCTCCTCAGTCTTTGGAGACACAGAGTATCCCATCTTTAATCACTGCCTAAAATGCAGGGGTTTTATTTCCTGGATTAGAAAATGTTTCCCTCCCAGAGAGGCCTGATGCGCCTTCCGGGGAGCCCTTTCCTTCTTCCTTTGATCTTCTTAGAGCATTCCAGCAGCCACTGGCTCCTGATGAATTAAACAAAAGGAGAGAAACTCTGGATTCTGGATTCCGCAAGAAGAAAGTCAAATGGGCCAGCTTGTGTGGGGAGGCCGCCCACTGGCTGCTGGGAACAGCCAGGAGGAGATTTTCAGTCTGCCCCTCCAGGCCTCTTCCTGGGGCCCATCACGGGGCAGAGGGCACCAGAAGGTCACTGTATACAGTATTCCCTGAGCCTCTTTGGGGGTGGCCCAGAACCTACAGGACCTTGTCTCTTCCTCTTCAGGGGAAGGGGAAAGGAAGAATTGGTCCTCACCTGGTCGGAACTGCATTTAGCCGAGGGCAGGCTAAATCGAGAAGCCTAGAACAAACCCTCCCAGGTACTGATCTGGAGGCTGGCATTACAGGTGCTCTGCCAAAACTCCTAGAGGTCAGAGAGCTCCCAGATCCCTGAGGTGGCAGTACCAGGTGTGCCAGGCACGGTGGGAGGAGCCAGATGGGCTCCGATTCCACAATAGAGCCCCCTCTCACCTGATCACTGAAGCATGGCCTAAAGAACCAAGGTTGGCTGCTACTAAGGCCACCTGGAAACACATGGCGCAGGCTCCAAGAGATTCAGAGGTTCAGGCGTGCACGTGAGGAGGGACTGGGGTCAGTCTGGCTACTGGGCGAATGACTGGCCTCATCAGCTTCGGCTTTCTGACAGCGTGCCCAGAGCAGCCTTACCCCTCTGTGGAGGGTGTTGATCAAGAGAGGTAAATGGAAGGAGTCTATCACAGCTTGCTTATGGGTTTGGCTTTTTCTGGGGTCTTTTGGGGGAACACGAATGATTTATTCTCCAGCTTTGTCTGTCTGTTTGGTTTAGCATCAGTCATTTTTAAAAACGGGTATAGTGTTAAGATGATGAGCCCTTGTATGACAAACCAGGATTCCACAACTGCTTCTTGTTCATGAGTGGGGTCCTCTGAGGGAGAGACACGTTGGGTGGTCTTTACCTATTGCCAGGTTAGTAGTCACTAACACTCTTTTTTTGGGAGAGATTTTTGCTATAGAGTGTGTGAGCTTGCCAGAGACACAGAGAGAGACAGAGAAAGAAAGTGAGAAATCACCCCTCAAGGGGGTTGGCCATACTGCAAATCCTTCTCCATTCTCCTCTTGGGATTTTGGGCACACATGCCCAGTGTGAGTTTCAAGCCACTGGGTCTGGGATTCAAACGGTGGTTGGCCATGTGAGAGTCCAGTGCCTTAACCACTACACCACCTGCGGGCCCCTGCTATTAACACTCTTAAATGCTTTGGGATCACATCACGTGGATAGGCCTCTTGGAACCCATGCCATGTGTTACTGGATGGCAGCTGACCTTGGTCCTTTGGGACATTCTGTGGTGACCAAGTAAAGGGACGGCCCCAATATGGAGTCCAGGTCTGCCTGGCTCCTTATCTTGTAGCCGGTACCCAGCAGGTTGCTCAAGAGATATTTCCAGGAGAAAGGAATGCTCAAACCCTTTTCAGGATCAGAAATGAGGTTTGATGAATCACAACGGCAGGATGAGCTTGACTTTCTTGCTTGGCTTTGTCAACAGCCTCGAAGGGTATTTTCAGAAGACGACTTAGTGATATGTCACCCCTCTGGCACATCCCCAGAGTGTGTAGAGCTGATCTGCACTGCCAGAGCGAGTACCATGTTTTGGAGGGAGCCAACTCTCCAGATTCCTCGATTGTCAGGACCGTCGTTCTGGGACTCTGGGAACCTCGCCACAGCTTACCCGCCTCTGAATCTCCAACTCCTAGCACAAGCATTGCACATGGCAAGTATCCTACTTTGCGTTCTCTCAGGATATGAGTGTGAAGTGTCTATTTGGGAGGAGATCCCAGAAGCCCCATAAGGGATGCAGAAGTGAGACAGGGAAAGGAGGAAAGCCAGGAAACAGCGTGCTACGGAGCAGGTAGGCAAGTGAGGCTCAGACCTGCTGGGAACCTTCTGGAAGACGGCAAGGAGAATACTCCAGAGTTGCCCTCCACCGAGGAGCTGTGAAGCTGGGATATGTATGTGCCAACTCCTTGGCTTTTTCTGGGGCCTCCTGGGGGAACACGGATTTCCTCTCCCCACTTGGTTGAAGGTGGCCCTTTGGCTGTTGCCCGCCCTCCCCCCCATCCCAAACACTTCCAACCCACCTGCAATGTGGGCTCAGTGCACTTCTACAGCCAGAGAAAGCCTGTAGGCAGAGAGATGAACTCCTGAGATAGGAAGCTGCTGAGTATCCAAAACTATTCACCATGCTGCAGATGACCTCCAGAGTGGGCCAAGGGGAGAAAGACAGGGCAGTGTGTCCTACAAGTGAGCCAGTGTTGGATGAATGAAGGTTTGTTGAGTGAATGTGTCCGAACTACAGATCTTTATAACATGGGGATAATGGTTTTAGCAAATATCACAGTCGACAGGAACTAGA